>CM039090.1:65776678-66121617 GCA_022113865.1 Chimonanthus praecox
TCCAAAGGATATAGTTAGAAATGAACTCATTAAGGATAGTTTAAAAATCGTCCTAATAGATAATAAATTGAGATAAAATCATTTGAGGTGATTTGATCCATATTCGTAGAAGACCAAACATGGTTCTAATGCGTAGAATTGAGAGACACAGATCAAAGGCACTAAGAACAAGGTTAACCACTAAAAACTTGAAAAGAATGGATAAAGAAAGATAAGCTAGATTGTAAAGTGATTGTTAGTGTAGTTTAGAATAGGGTCAATTGGAGAACAAGAACTTGTAAAGCCGACCGCAGATTGATTAGATACTGACCTATAATAATGATGATAATAAAATTATTTTCATGGGCTAACTATCTATGTGATGCACATTTATCATTCGAAATAATGAAAAATGATAATCATAAAAAATCTATAAATTTCATTTTCTATTACAGATTTAAAAAATTATTTTCACGGAAACCAGTTCCAAAATACGGGCCTCTAGTTTTTTCAATCTCATAAATGGCTGTCTTCTGAACTCGGAAAATTTTCTGACGCAGGTTGCAGCAAGTTTTGCTGCGGAGAGTTCTAGCATGAGTGAGCTGAAGCAATGGAACGAGTTGTATGGAGAAGGAGGTTCGAGGAAGAAACAGCAGTTGACGTACTTCCTTTGAGTAGAGAATGCTCCTCAAGTCTTACATTCGTCAGTCCCATTTTCTACAGAGAATGGAAATTTTAGGGATTTAAAAACGCACTGAAGCCGTCTGAGGTTTCATACTCAAGAAACAATATCTGAGGCATAGATGAAAGCTACAGAAGATGCCAGCAAAGGAGGCCTCGGCGATCCTTGTATAAAGTTTGGAAACCAAATTTGATATTCATCAGCTTAATTATATTAGGTATGTGTATAATCATGCTTGAGTTACTTATTTGTGAGTGCCATTGCCTCTCTCTTTGTTCAGTAAGCTGTTATGGTAATTCACTTTCTTCCATTTTTATCATTTGCAAAGTTTGTCTACAGATTAGTGAAACCTGAAAGACTCGAGAGCTGTTTAGAAACTAAAAAAATCATACACTATATAATGTGAATCTGATGTAGGTCAGGTCAGTTTTGGGTCTTGGATCACTCAACCCACCCCGATCAGTATTTCTTTTAGGTCGGATCAATTTAAATTTGTTCGAAATATGTATACTCAACCTTGGATTTTTTTGGGTCTGGTTTGTTGGCTTGAGTAGAAATTACCACACTTGGGTGTGGATATCTCGAGCATGCCATGGTCTCCCGTGAGAGGCATTCGAAAACCCAGCAAATATCAATTATTATTTTCGGATTGTGTTGGGCTGTACACTATTTTAATTCATCTGTTTATAATTCAATGCACTTCTGTTTGGGCCTCTTTCGTGGTGGGAGACCCCTGTAATGTCTAAACAAATTACAATTACCTTGGGTGAATTTCTTCTTGTAATAATTTATTTCAATTTCTTAGATTGAATTTTTAACAATGATATTTGGCAAGGATTTTTAGTGATTTGATATTCATAATCCTTCTTTGATTACTCATCTGTTGAGTAGCCAGCTTCATGTAACTCTTACAGAAGCGAAGAAAAACTCAAAATTTTTAACGAAAACTTCTCTTACATTCCATGTCAAAGGATGGCCGCAGTACTTTGACATGAGGAAAAGATAAGTGGATATGAAATCATGTGGATCATCAAACTGTCCAAAGTGAGTATCATGGAATCATATTAAGACTAGTTCTTTAAGCGTCAAAGTTAAACGATTGAATAATTTTTTTCTCTTTAATAAGTCAATCCAATAGTGAGAATGAGTAGAATAACTATTAACCTGAATTTGAATTCATAAGATAGAGAGGCAGGTGGAGTGGTTTAGACTGTCATTATTTGCTCAACTATCGGCCATGCACTCTGGCTGGAATTCTTTCCTTTATGTTATTTTAGCGAGAGAGCGAGAGAGAGAGAGAGAGAGAGAGAGAGAGAGAGATTTTTCTCTTAAAGCTTCACCTACACTTCTAAAATATTTTAATCCTCTTACATTTCATGTCTCAACTGTCTTCTGCTAGAATCGAAAATATACAGCTTTTAAAATAGTGAGAATAAACTATAAAGTGGAATAGAATGGATGAACTTGCTCCAGCAACCAAACAGGTGCTCTTTTTACTGGCCACTATAGTAATAGGGGATAAAGCCTCAGTCATGTTATATACTCTGCTTATTGTTATAGCAATGATGGTTCACATCGAACCACAGTAGATATCTCTGTCAAATTAAGCTAAGCCTCCTCTCGCATTTCGCTACAATCCAACTGGTTTCAATGCATTTTCCTTGAAAAGCTTATCTTTCATGTCATCGAGGAACTGAAAATAGGGAACCCTCCATTTCTCTTTAAACAACAGAACACCGAAAACTCCCCATGCCATGAACCCCAATACAAAACCAATTCAAACAATGGTATGACATACTCATTTCCATCACCTCCATTGCTGCCAAGAGGAACTTGAAATGTTGCATCTTCTATGCATGTTCTAGTCAGTGGAGGCCCACAGAGATATCTGTCGCCAATATAAATTGATAGATCATCAAGGGTTTGACAAAGCTGGTTACCAGATGGAATTCCTCCCACAAGTCGTTATATGATAAGTTCGACTTAAAATGTCGGAACAGATATGCTTGAAGATGAATGACACTTGATAGGTGGTTTATTGAGAAATTGGGCGATTCTAAACATCTCAACAGGCCAATGTCATCCAGTATTGCACCTCTTGAATGATTTTCAGATATATTCAAGGATTGCAAACTAAAAAGATTTGATAGTTCATCTGGGATCTGTCTGGATAGGCTTTTTCTTGAAAGATCGATGCTTTCTTTCGTCACCAGCTCCATCTCCCGTTTGTAGAGGCTGATACCCTCACTCAAGTTGAATACCTTATTCTTTCACACAAAAATTAGGCTACATAGAGGATCACAAAGCCATGTGGTTTTATTCTCCACGTCTTGACCATAGCACTGAAATTGCGAAAAGCTCGTGGTATGGTTCCCGGAAGGTTATTATCGGCAAGGTCCAATACTTGAAGCGAAGAAAGATGGAATAGTTGTGGAGGAATGCTACCATCGAACTTATTTGATCACAGTTGGAAGTATTCTCAAAGATGAAAAGCTTTCTGCAATCCATGTTGGTATGTTCCCGAGAAATGTTATTTCCAAGATCGAGAGTGACTAATTTTGTGCAATTTTCAAAGGAAAATGAGAGTTCTCAGAAAGCCTATTATTGCTCAATTATAACAAGAAAAGTGGTAGGGAACCAATTGAATGAGGAACCTTCCCTGATAAGTCATTGCACTCAGAACTGATGCGAGCCATCCCAACAGTTAGGAAGCTCACCAAGTAAGTTGTTTTTGGAGAGACTGACGAGGGTGTCTTTATTTTGCATATGGATGAGGGGGATGATTCCATTTATATAGCTATGGGAAATGAGTAGATAAGCTAATTGTAAAGTCTTTTCACCAATGATGGGAACAAGAGGCCCCGAAAATGAATTGTTGAATTGATCCAATACTTCTACATTAGCAGACGAGAATGGCAATGGTCCCTCAATTGGGTTGAAACTCAAGAAGATATATGCACTATCATATAAGGTCAAGAAATTATTAGCAAAGCAAATTAGCATCAAAGCTTCGTGCAAATATTTTATTCCTTCATTTCTTAACATTTTTAACCTGAACAAAAAAGCTCACAAATGATTTGTGAACAAATTTGAGTGTAAAGGCTAAAATTACACTTTCTATAGTTAAAATATTACTAAGCATTTTCATAACAAAAGAGAAAAATGACTTGCCCAAGTTGCCACATTGACCAACCACGTCAAATTTTAAGTTGGGCGAGTCTACCCAAGTTTTTTGCATGGTTATGCAGACAAGTTACCTAGTGCAGTTTCAGAGACCAAAATTCAAGCACCCACAATGATCAACCAGGGGTAAAATTTGATGGCAGGCGAGTCAAGCCTGAGTCACATGTTTTCCAATTTTGTTGCATAGTAATGCAGATGAGCTGCTTGATCGAGCAATCCACTTTCAAATGCAGAGAAAGTGTGATAACTCAAGTACTCAATTGACCAACTTGGTCAAATTTTAGGTCCGCCGAGTTTTAACTCCAAGTCCCAATTTGTCCAACCTTCTTGCATATTCACCCAGACAAAAGAGCTTCTCGAACCAATCCACCTTAAAATGCATAAAAGAGCAATTGTCCATGAACATATTTTGGCCAAATTTCAGTCTGGACTTTGGCCGAAATATATAAATTTCTGTGATATCAAATAATACTTGGAAATTTCAGCTAAAATTTGTAACTCCCAATAGTTCAAGCACCCAAAAAGCAAAGCAAGGACTCCATAGAACTGAAAGACGTATGAACATGTAAGCATCTTTCTTCTATTTCTCATTGAATTTGATTTTCCAGGGAAGTAACTCGATCCATACATTCTCTTCATTCTTTTCTTTTTCTAACAAACTGAGAAAATTAAAAAAGAACTCAAAGGAGTACTACAGAGATGCCTGAAAAAACTAAAAAAGAAAAAGCTAAAATCTCGGATGCTTTAGTAATCTGTGGGAAAATCAAAAATAAAGAAAGAAATGGGAAAATGGAGGGAAAAAAGGCAAAAGCAAAAGCAATTCTAGAAATTTCAAGCAGCAGGTGAGTTCAATTTTAATTTTCAAGGCAGAAGAAAAGAAAAGAAGAGAAATTTACAGTAAGAGTAGAGCAGCAATGGCAAGCAAAAAAAAAAAAGAAATTGAATCCAAATCAGCGGTCACCGGAAGAAAATGAAATGGGAAAGGGAAAGATGTCACCTCCGGCCTCCACCGGAGGGGAAATGAGAGAGCGGCACAAGCTCGGAGAGGAGTAGAGACCGGCGTTGGCAGAGGAGAAGTCCGGCAGACGGGGCAGGACGCGTTCAGGCGAAGCCAGGCATCGATGCAGCTGATGTGGAAGAAATGCCGGCAGTCCGGGAGCATTCGCAGCATCTCACCGTCCCTGTAATCGCAGAGACAGATCGAGCAGACAGAATCTCCACCGCCACCGGCGCCGCCGGGGTCCTTTGCCGCAGAGAAGGGGAACTTAGGGTAGGAGCTGATGACGGCCTGATCAAGGCCAACAACGACTCGATCGTCGGGAGATTCGTCCTCGGCGACGAAAAAGATGCGCGGGAGAATAACGGCGTTACGATCGGGATTGACAGAGGAGGAAACGGCGGTCGGGAGAGGGGAGGCGGATAGCAGCCGCCGCCGCCGCCGGCGGCAGCAGATGTAGGAGGCAAGGAGGATGGTAGACAGGAGGACGAGAAAGCCGAGAGCGATAGCGATGGCGTAGCCTAGGCCCAAACTTCCTCCAATGTTCTTCAAAAAGTAGCCGTTTCCATTCATCTTCTCCGTCTCCGGCTCCTTCTTCTCCGGAAAGTATTATTGGGGTTAGGGTTTTCAGGGTTAGGGTTTTGGAGATCATGACTAAGGTAAATTGGAAGAGAAAAACAAGGAGGGTGAAGAAGGTTTGTTTGTGGGGGTGGAAGTTTCCTTTTTTGGGGGGGTTGGTGGGCATTCCCATCAGCTGCATTTAAGACGAATGAATCGAATTCCAGCCATTGAGACTGGAGCTCCCACTTTCTTCGTATTATTAAATTAATTATTTAAACCTTCATTAATTTCCATCCACTTTAATTAAAAGCGGTACTCATTTCAAATAATTATGTGGGGACATGTGTTGCCATTTATTGAATTCTGACCGTTGGATGATGGGGCTGGCTACTGTAGGAGTGAAATTTAATTTAGGTTTAGCTTAAATTCAATTAACCAAGGGCAAAAATAAGAGGTAATTAACTCAACTCATCAAATAATACAACATATCAATCCAATTTAAATTAAAAAAAAATATTTGTAATTTAACTTCTTTTAATTATTAAAACCATATATGTGAGTTTCTAGTGAATTCATATAATATAAATTAAAATTACAATTTTAAAAACATAGTTAATAAATAATATCTTTCCAATAAAAACTAATAATATTATACTATTTGCTATGAATTCCTTCTCATAATTATGACTTAAATTTGAAAAATATTGGATGAAATTTCAGCCCATCCTAGTATTTCGGCATTCCTAATATTTCCTAGTATCTTGAGAGGTATAGATATTTGGAGAGGATGCTGCAAGTTTTGATACCAATTCGTCTCGGTCCTAAACAGATACAGGTCGTCCAAACCCGTTTAACAGACATAAACACTGGGCCCAAGCTGACCTGAAACAAAATGGGTCGAGATTTAAGCCCAACTGCCCATTATGGAAGTATTGATGCCCAGGCTCAACCAATAATAGTCTTCACATTATTTTCGGGATTAAAAATGCACAGAGAAATTGACGGACAATGACCAATTAGGCAGTTTGAGCCCAAAACCAAGACCCAACTGGGCCAACCCAGCCTGACTTGGGCTTGGATTTTATTGGGAAAGCGCAAAACTTACAGATGCACAAAATGGTGAAATGTTCTCTATTGTTACATCTGTATGCCATATCTTATATGGCCTATAAAGTCATGTATTATGTATTACTTGCTACGTATCTGGCTGAGATCTCACCTATCTCAATTCTCAACCAATATGAATTGGTCTAATAATAAAGGCTGATCTGTATTTTTTTTACACTTTTTTAATAACAGAAACTGAGTCAGTATGGTGACATCTCACCAATTTTTAAATCTGTCAGTGCCGTGAAAATCCATGGCCTGTTTGGGGGTGGTAACAAGGAGATGAATGTATCAAAAATCAACTCGAACTTCAGCATCACGGCTCACTTGTCATTTGACCCAATAAATGAATGATTCAGATCTCATGACTTTGTAGACCAAACTAAGTAATTTTTCAAATCCAAAGATCAAGAACACATCACAAAAGACAAAACATAGGTACGCCTTTACATATTCTGCAACTACTTACTGCTTTTGAATTTAAACTCCAAAGTTAACAGACACACACTCTCTCTCTCTCTCTAAAATATATATATATATATATATATATATATATATATATATTATATATATATATATATATATATAAAGAAAAGAAATCTACATTTTCTTATATTGGCTACCATAGAGACTTTAGAAATTTTGATTATAAAAAAACTATATATATTAGAGCTGACTCTCTCTCTAATTAGCGTCGCTAATTGAGGGATTTCGTTATGTAATTATTTTTTAGCTCCCTCAATTAACGATGCTAATTAGAGAGAAAGTCAACTCTAATCTCTTATAATCAAAAGTTGTTCATCTCTCTTATAACTAACCCTTGGGCTCCTTTGGCACTTGTGATCGGTAAGATCTGCACCTACTAATAGAGACCCTGCAATCTTGGTTACGCGGAACACTGAACTCGTCTCCAACGTAATTATATCGATGTCCCATATAATCAGAATTCTTATGACTAGCCCTTTACAGCTTAATACTCTGTTTGCACTTCTGATCGACGAGGGCCCTTTTACTGACAGACATGGTCAAGTTGCACTGCATAATAACATCGGCATGGTGCTTGTATATATTGAGCAAATTGGCTCTCCCTCTCAATTTGGTGTAGCTATTTACTGTCACATATCCCTTGGTGAGATCTGTTATCAAGTTTGTATCTTCCAAAATCTGGTCTGAGGCAAACACAACAAGTGTAACATTGATCCTCAGTGTTCGTCTCCCCGGGGCCTCCCCTGCAGGAAGTTGCGCCTCTCCTATCGTCATACCATCATAAGAAATATAGGTCGTGCTGTTGCTGAATTTAAACGATGCTATATTCGGGTTCTTGACCGATATATCGGCCGTTAACGTCAAGTTAAGGGCTGGAGGTATCAAGTTGAATTCCATGCCGTCCAAGTGAACGGAATTTGTCGTCATTTTTGGGTCTTTGATTTTGAACACTGTAAGCATGAGAATTAGGGTTATTATAGCAAGTAGCAGAAGTAAGGCAGTGACACAACTGCAACAAATGATGCAGCGGCGCTTACGGAGCTTCCTTGATGATTGCCACTTTGAGATTTCTTCGTCACCGCTCACTCCCTCTGAGGCAACAGTCGGGGGGAGGGGCCTTACTTCAGCCATGACACTTGCTTAGATGGCTCTGTGATAAGAAATTAGTGATGGGCTATTTCTTTGCTGGCACATAAATAGATGGTGTTTAGAGGACTGTTGATTTGGATTAGTGTATAATTAATTAATATTCAGATGGTGTTAAGGGGATTACTAATTTGGAACAATGTCCAAATTAATAGGGTACTTTAGAAGGTGATGGGTTATTTGAGTGAATTTGATCGAGTGAAGACACTAAAAAGTTAAAGTTGATGGTGTGAAGAGGACTGCTAGTTTGGATCAGTCAATAAATAATTAGTACTTACATGGTGTTGAGGGAATTGTTGGCTTGGACTAATCTCCAAATTAATTAATAATTTAAGGGTGATTTAACTTCCAAAACATGTTTTGGTGACATTGACCCATTGACTACTGACTTGAATGATTTAGGACAGGGGTCAGGAGGATCATCCATTATCATTCACACAAGGAATCAAGGATAGAGAAGATTGACTCGTGAGTTCAGGAATCCGTCATGTGCAACTCGGAAACGACTCAGGGTGTCATAGAAGGAAGTAGTGAGTAGTGACACATTTTATGATTTTAAAAGTGACATCTTGGTGTGAACGGGTTTCTTCAAAACTCTGAGTCGCATCCGACTCGCGTCTTGAGCACAGGGGTAGACTCAGGTCCATTTCAACAATGCTTTTACATTTTATACATCAGCTGTTACGGTAGTCATCTGCCACACAAATGCATATTGGCAATACATATTGAAGCTTTCATTTAATAATCTCGTCTCGGGTGGTACACCATTAGAATATATATTCACTCATATGGGTCGACTCGGCTAAACATTTATTTTCTTATTTTTATATAAAACAATTTAAAGAATATCTCTATGTTCGACATTTTGCGTGCTTGAAAAGAGAGAACAGGAGAAAGAACACAATTTATTTAGAATACTGTAGCCTTTATATTGACCAGTACACAACAGAAATAACAAAACACCAGATGCAAAACCAACTTCCTAAAGCCTAGGTAACATGAACCATAATCCTAAGACTAGGGCAACATAACCATGTTCTGTAGAAATAGAATACCAGACTCCTAAAGACTAAGACAACACAAAGTGAAAACTTTGTGCAGAACATTAAATTATTCAACAATACCTCCCTTAAACTGAAAGTTTTTCCACTTTAGTTTAATTATACAGCTCTTTCTTCAAGCAGGATTTCACCAATGTGCAAATACCCAGCAACTTTCTCAACTTGTGGAAGGGAAGAAATCTGAGAGGTTTAGTAAATATAACAGCCAACTGAGCTTCACTTCTGCAATACTTTAGATCAATTGCTCCATCATTATTGAGATCTCTTAAAAAATAATACTTCACATCAATATGCTTGCTTCTTCCATGCAGCACAGGATTTTTGGAGAGTTTGATGGCTGAGCTACTATCACAAAAGATCGTAGTAGCTCCCACTTGCTTGAAATGCAGCTCTTCAAGAATTTTCTTCAAACAGATAGCTTGACAAGCACAAGTTGTTGCAGCAACAAATTCAGCTTCAGTGGTTGACAAAGTGACGATTGGTTGCTTCTTAGATGACAACGAAACAGCCCCTGAGCCCAGCATAAAAACATAACCCGAAGTACTCTTGTAACACCCCATCCCGAAACGGCGTGTTACTACCGATACTAAACCGAGATATCACACATTCCAAACTACCGACATATTTATTTTTTGACTAAACATCAATAACCATAAGAGAAAAGAGATGCCATAAGTCCAGTTAACACAACAATGCAGTAGGTGGCTAGTACAGTCATCCACAACGATAGACAATATCCAAAATAAACACAAGGTTCTTTCTAATTAAAAAAGAAAGTAATTAAGCAATCCGAAAGCATCATCGCCTAAGCCTGGTCTTGGGACCCGCTGGATCCCGCATCCATCGAGCCGCTTGAAAGGCAAGGGGGTGAGTACTTCATACTCAGCAAGGGAACACATGCATATAATCACACAACATACATCACACACTGCATATCTACCACTAAGGAATAACAAAGATCCACGTACATGGCTCCCACACAACACGCACTCGACTCACCGTACGGGCCACTCGGTAGGAAATCAACGTGGCCCACGACCGCCTCACCTAGACAACCTCAACCCCTTAACCAAAGAGCAGGCGAGCACGTCCTCAGCCTATTCGGTCATCTAGGGATCACAAACTATACCGGCGGGAGCTGTCCCTCACCGCTCCGTCCCTCGACCTAGGCGAGCACCTCCTCAGCCTACTCGGTCCCACAGGGATCACAACCCATGCCAGCGGGAGCTGCCCCTCACCGCTTCGTCCCTCGACCTAGGCGAGCACCTCCTCAGCCTACTCGGTCACACAGGGATCACAACCCATGCCAGCGGGAGCTGCCCCTCACCGCTTCGTCCCTCGACCTAGGCGAGCACCTCCTCAGCCTACTCGGTCACACAGGGATTATCTCATCCGTCCCACCCTCGGGTATCGGAACTGCGAGAGGTTTCTAAGGTTACCTTGGGTGAACCAACATTCAGCCTAATGGCCTATCTAGGATCGACACGACTACTTCCCCAACGGATCCCTATTGGGAACTTCCAGGCACCTTGTTCCCCAAGTCAGGTTACACCTCCCTCAAGGGTGTATTTGGTGACCACGAAACAGACCGACCATTTTATTCAAGCTAGGGGCACGACTACCCATATACGAACATAAGGCAATACACATCCCCCCACGCATCCATCGCGTGGCCCCACATAACCCTAATGTTACTTAACGCCCAAGCCCCTCCGACCTTCTACACATCCGACAAATGCATGTACGATTAACAATAGGCATGTACAAGTACAAGTAATAATAGACATGTTCTCAATGAAGCAACATCAAATCCTAGACAATCAGGTATACCATAGTCTACCATATACTAGCATGTTGATATTTCATCATGTTATCAATCAATCACATCCAAATTACTTAATCATGCACAACTGGTATAACATCAAGTCCATCTATCATTCTCACATCATTACCGGACGCGGATACACAGAGTGGTCCCCTCACCGCATACTTATCTGAATGGTTCCCTTGCCGAGCGGTAGAACTAGATATAAGGGGTCCCATTCTGCGCATTCCGCATCCACATAATTCGAAGATAAATAAATGCAGAAATGTGTATGCTAAAAGAGTGTTAGTTCCCTCACCGGTGTGCGTTTGAAAATCAATCGTGAGAAGGCGGTCCGTTGGTTTGAAGGGGGCTCGATCTGAAGAGACAAGAGCACAGAATAAGTAAAGGAGATAAAACAGGCTAAACTAAGCTCGAACTGAAAATGGGCCTGAAATGGGCCGGGCCTGAAACTGGGCCCGAAATGGGTCGGGCCTGAAACTGGGTCGGGCCCAAAACTGGATCGGGCCGAGCTGGGTCAAGGGCGAGCCGAGCTGGGCCGGCTCAGCGGGGCCCACACTCGAACTCAGCTGAGCCAACTCGGCTACCCAGCCGGAGGGGAAAGAGGAAGAGGGGAAAAACGCAGGAAGGAGAGGAAGAAGAAGGAAGAGGGAAAACCGAAGGGAGGTCGGGAAAACCCATCGGAAAACCGGGTAAAATCAGAGGGGAATCGGAGAAAAGGGAAGGGAAAAACAGGGAAAATCGGTGAAAACCGAGGGAGGGGGAGGAACCAACGGAAAAGAAGAGGAGGGGAAGAAGATACCTCGGTCGGGCGGTGACGGCGGCTCCGAGACGCCGGTCGTCGGGGCGAAGGGGAAAGAGGGCCGGAAGACGAAAGAAGAACCAGGGAGAGAGAGAGAAGACGGACGGCCGAGAGGGAGAAGGAGAAGGCAGCGGCAAGGACGCCGCGGCACTGTAGCTGCGTGCTACAGTGCACGGTGAAGAGGAGGGATTTATAAAAGGGGAGGGTTTTAGGGTTTAGAGTTTCTTTTCCTTTTTTTTTTTTTTTATAAAATCAGATTTTTGCAAAAATAGTGTTTCAAAATCAGAAGAGGAAAAAAAAATCGGATGTCAAACCTCGGATGAGGAAAAGTGTGATTTTCAAATATTTTTTTTTTTGTGACAAGGTATTAAATAGTTTAAATTACTAAAATGCCCTCCGAGCTTCTGAGCTCGGGATCGGGCGATACAAGGCCTATAACGGGATCCATCCCATCCCTACTGCTACTGAGACCCTAAAATCCCGAAAAATCGGGTCGGGTCGCTACAACTCTTCCTATCAAGCCAAATTCAGTTGAAGTACTTACAGGATTACAATCCGTCATCTGAACCATATCTAATATTTCTCGCACATACTTCTTTTGAGAAATAAAGATTTCAGTAGTATACTGTACCACTTCAATGCCAAGAAAGTAATGCATCATACCAAGATCTAACATGTCAAATTCAACCATCATAGACCTCTTAAACTCTTCAAACATAACACTATCATTTCCATTAAATATAAGATCATCTACATATAAGCAGACAATTAGCATTTTCCCTTGTGTGCTCATATGGACATTCTTTCAAAAAATAAGCCTCAATGCGACTATACCAAGCCCGTGGGGCTTGTTTTAATCCATAAAGAGCTTTCTTTAATCTATACATTTTATGCTCATTTCCAGTCTTAATATAACCAGGAGGTTGATCAACGAATACCTGTTCCTCCCAGTTTCCATGCAAAAATGCCAATTTGACATCCAACTGGAAGATAGACCATGAATTTTGTGTTGCCAATGCGATCATCAATCTGATTGTATCATGCCTTGCAACTGGAGCAAAAACCTCTTTATAGTCAACTCCAAACTCTTGCTTGTATCCCTTAGCAACCAATCGTGCCTTATACTTGTCAACTTCACCATTCTCCTTTAGTTTTGTTTTGTAGACCCACTTCACACCAATGGTTTTGTACCCTTTTGGAAGATCAAATAGCTCCCATGTATCATTTCTTTCAATGGCTGCAATTTCATCATCCATCGCCTTCCGCCATTTTGATTCTTTGACAGCACTTTCAAAAGTTGTAGGATCACAATCTGAAAATAAAGCAAAGTAAGTGATTGGATCTTCAGTTTGGTCAATTCCGGTTACCTCATAATTTATCATCCATGCGGGCCTCTTTCAACTAAGACGAAGGTGTGATTCAGCTGCTGCATCAGTAGATTCTGCTGCTGTTGGTAAAGTTTCAGCAGCTGTTGAAGCTTCAATTGGTGGATTTTCAAGGACAGAAGCTGCTGGAATTTGTTGTTGTAGGGGTCGTTGCCTCTCTTCTTCGTTTTCTCCATCAGAAAAGGCTAGAATAGGCTGCTGCCTTGTACAATTTTTACTTCAATTCCAAGTGTTTTCCTCATAAAAAACCACATCTCTGCTGGTCACTGTCTTCTTCGTGAGTGGATTAAACAATTTGTACACTTTTGAAGATTCACTTACGCCGAGAAAGACACATTTTTCACTTTTATCATCGAGTTTCTTCCATTTTGCATCTGGGACATGTGCATAAGCAATGCAACCGAAAATTCTGAAGTAATCTACAGCTGGTTTTCGCCCACTCCAAGCCTTCTTAGGTGTCATGTTCTGACAGAAAAGGTAGGACTTCTGTTCAACACATGAATGCTACATTTCACTGCCTCCGGCCAAAAACTCTTTGGAATTTTCCCTCTTTCCAGCAAGTTTCTTGCCATGTTGAGGATAGTTCTATTTTTCCTCTCCGATACACCATTCTGTTGTGGTGTATAAGCGGTTGTGAGTTCCCTTCGAATACCTTGATTATCACAAAACACTTCAAATTCTTTTGAGCAGTTTTCTCCACCACGATCAGTACGGAGAGTTTTAATGGCTTTTCCTATTTCATTTTCAACATGCACTTTGAAGCTTTTAAATGCACTAAAAGCTTCTGATTACTCTTGCAAAAAATAAACCTAAGTTTTTTTAGTATAATCGTCGATAAAGGTAATTAAGTATCTTTTACACCCATTAGACGATGGATTTATCGGTCCACAAATGTCAGAATGCAACAGCTCTAGAACATTTTTTGCTCTCCATGACTTTCCTTTAGGGAATTGAGAACGATGTTCTTTGCCAACAGCACATTCTTTACAGACTTGAAAAGGAATACCAGTTTTTGGAAGTCCTGTCACCATATTTTTCTGTTGGAGAGTCTTTAATCCACCAAAATTCAAGTGGCCATAGCGAAAATGCCAAAGCCATGAAGGGTATTTCACTTCAGTCATTAAGCAAGGTTGAGCATTTTCGATCTTCAATGGAACAACCTATTTGAACTCATTTGAATAACAGCAATAGCTCTGCTAGAGGGATCATATATCTCACAGGTACCCGTCTGAATGGTTATTACATAACCCTTTTCTTGCAATTAACCAGCACTTAACAAATTACTTTTCAAATCAGGAACAAAAAACACATTTGAAATTATTTCTACAAAACCATGCTTGGTTCTATTATCAATATCACCCTTTCCCATTACATTCACAGTAGAACAATCACCAAAACTCACTATAGAACGAAAGCCTTCATTTAAGTAAAAAAAAGAAGACTTACTTCCACACATGTGGTTGCTGCAGCCTATATCCACATACCACACATCTGACTCTAGTTCCTCATTGACTTGTACAGTCATCAACAAAGTTTCTGATAACACTGATAACAATAAAAGAAGATAAAAGTGTAAAAAAGAGAATAGGAGAAACAACACAATTTATTTAGAACACTGCAGCCTTTATATAGGCCAGTACACAACAGAAATAACAAAAGCACCAGATGTAAAACCAACTTCCTAAAGCCTAGGTAACATGAACCATGATCCTAAATACTAGAACAACATAACCATGTTTCTTCAATACCAGACTCTTAAAGACTAGGATAACACAGAGTGAAAACTTTGTGCAGACCATTAAATTATTCAACACACACTCCCATCCCATGCAAGAAACACAAATAAATTACGGTACGAAAAGCAAGAAAAGAAGAGAAATAGAACTCAAAATCTCAAGTCCACGACTCAACCAACACGTTGAATGAAGAATGAGAAGATCCGCTCTCACTCAACGCAGCCTTGGCTTTTTGCTTCATCTCAATCGTCCGTTCTCGAAGTTTCTTCCCTTCCTCCGACTCCATCAGCTCTCTCACTCGCTTTTCTACCTCATCTGCCCCCACCCACCCTTTCTCCGCTCCTTCCATCGCCATCGCCAGCTTCATGTCCTCCACCAGCATCACAAGGTTAAGCCGCTGCTCCGCGTAAAGCGGCCATGCTATCATCGGCACACCAGCGCAGAGCGCTTCCAGCACTGAGTTCCACCCGCAGTGAGTCACGAACCCACCCACCGAATCCTTGCTCATCACCGCCACCTGCGGCGCCCATGACTTCACCACCATTCCCCGCTCCTTCGTCCGCTCCAGAAAGCCGGCTGGAAGGAGAATGTCCAAGTCGGGCTCAGGCGGAGCGAGAAATCGCCGGGTTGGGTCATCGGTCGCTGGACTTCGCACGACCCACAAGAACCTCTGCTCGCTTCGTTCCAACCCGACTGCTATTTCCTTAAGCTGCACCAAGTAACACATCGACAGCAATTTCAATTTTCTCGTGAGACTATTATGCTAATATAAACCACTGTATTTTCACGATAAGTCATAAATTCTTATACACTGTAAAATGTAATTAAAAGACAGTAGGGCTCAAAGTTTATATCGGGGCACCATTTTATGCATTTTTTTAACTTTTAGTGAATTTATAAAAAATTGGCCGACAAGCTAAAAGTTTATATGGTTTCTATTTTATTTTTAAAAGTATTTTACAAGTTAAAAATCTAAATAATTGAAAATATTGAGATATTATGAATAGCTGATAATACGCAAGAATGATAGTTGGAACAACAAGCCTGCACCAGCTAAAAGTCTATGCATTTATGCAATACTTAAATTCTCTCACAAAATTATTTTTGTTGATATCGCTAGAGTAGGATTTAAATACCGTTATCGCCGATATATCAGTCGATATTTTTCTCTTCATCTGATATCGGCCGATATGATATGGCCGATATATCAACGAGAAGGTGAATATCGGCCGATAACGATATATATCGCCAATATGCACTCCTTTAAAATTGATACATATCGACCGATATGATATGTATCGATCGATGTTTGTAATCTGTGCTGGACATTACTATCATTTAAATACTGTGATATATCTTCAAAATATCAACATATTTAATATTAATGTTTTAAAAAATAATTCAAGGATCAAACTGTCTTAAGAGAAAATATTAAAATAAACTTATAAAAATATTAGCCGACAAGGAAAATTTAAAAATATTGATATTTAATGTGCGTGACTGATATTTATGGGTACTCCTAGTCATGTCATATTGAAAGATTCCGAAATACCTGTGCGGCCGAAAAGACCCCCAAGCTGCCAAAGCACAAGAACACGACGCTCCGGCTCGGCTGTGAGTCGAGCCACTCCAAACACTCGGCGCCGGAATTACCGTCCCCTTCGTCAGCTGCGGCAATCAATGGCCCAACGCAGTAGATGGGTGGAGTGGGATTATTGGGAATGCAAGCCCCTTCGGAGATGGCCTTAATCGCCCTCGGCTCCACTGAGTTGAACGTGTTGATGAGTATTCCGCTGCACCGGCGGAGATATTTTGCACTGGTGAGGCAGGCTCGGCAGCCCTCGTCGTCGCGGTCGAGCATCACAGCCGGCATGGAAGAGGAGTGAAAAGGGAGAACTCCGGGACAGTGGAGAAGTTTGTCGCGGAGATCGTTGAAATTTGTTTGCATAGTGGGGAAGTAGAGCCATGAGGCGAGGAAGGTGGCCGGAGAGGTAAAGAAGCAGAAGGCGGGAATGCCGAGTTGGGTGGTGGAGTCAAGAACAGGGTAGCAGAAGAAGTCGAAGATGAGAGCTCGGATGGCGGAGGTTTTTGAGATGGTGAGGAGAGATTGGTGGACGAGAGAGTTGTTGAGTTGGGCGAATCGGAAGATGATGGTTTCGACGTATGGAGATGACGAGTCGAGGGAGAAAGAGATGGGAGGGACGTGTTGAAACGAGATGGAAGGGAAGGTGGATTGGACATGGCGGATGTAAGGAGTGGTGGAGCCGGTGTTGTAGGGGGCGTGGGAGATGAGAATAGTGATGGAAAAAGGAGGATTGAGTTGGAGAAAGCGCTTTCCGAGCTCTACCATGGAGATCAGATGACCCATTAATGGAGATGGATAGAGAACAATGGTTTCTTTCATCTTCTTAGCTTCTCTTCTCCTTGGATTTGTTTACAGCACACACACACACAGAGAGAGAGAGAGAGAGAGAGAGAGAGAAAGAGGGATTCTCTTTGCTTAAGTTTTTTTCCAATCAGTTGCCAGAGAAAATGAGAGTAAAAGTTACTAAAAATTTCCAAATCACAGAAACACTCAAAGAGAGAGGCTCAACTTTCCTTTACTCCGTGAAAGCGAAAACGTAAAAGGCATTTAGAAAGACAAAATCACAATTCCTTCCGTACACACTTAAAACAGAGAGAGAAAGAGCTCACAATTTCTTCAAGAGAGAGAGTTGATGGAAAAGAATCCGAGGGAACTGATTTCTTCACTCCCACCTTTTACTCACTTTTGATGTGAAATTTCTCGATTTTGTCCAATTTCTTCAAGAGAGAGTAGTTGATGGAAAAGAATCCGAGGGAACTGATTTCTGCACTCCCCCCTTTTACTCATGTGAAATTTCTCGATTTTGTCCAAACTTAAATTACCTCTTTCCTAACTCCTTCCTTGCTTTTTCTTTTTCAAATTCGAAATTTCACAAGGGATTTCCCAATCCGCGGTAAAAGTGGGGTTTGCAAAAATCCGCGGTGAAATTTATAAAATGCTTGTAACGCTAGGTTCACTGGTAGAGATTTCTGGTGTATCCAAAGTGGGTCGCAAGACCTAAGGTGGTACGTGGGTAACACACGTGTCCTACAGAGTTTTATTCCTTTTAAAGCAAAGTTAGATTTAATTTTGAATTTTTTGTAAGGCGTAGAACCTTACTAATAATATTATAAGAAATATTTCATGTAATGTTAAAAGTGATTTGAATTTAAGATTTTAAATGAATTTTTTTTTGTCAAATCAATACTCACAGATTATTTAATTTTCTTGTCTTTAAAACTAGTGGATTTGATTTGAATAAATAGACATAGACGTGTCAAAAGAGAATTAAGTAAATCTTTTTATCTGATTCTCTTTTTTCTATTTTTATTTTCTTTGTTCAATGTTATTATTAATAGTGTGGTACAAAAAATATTTTTCACCCAATATCTATTTCTGTAGCTTTTTTCATAATTACTATTTTACTATTTAAATTTACCCCAGAACTGAAAATTTTCTGCACTCGAAAATTGTAACTAAGCCTGATCATTTGTCCAAAATCAAACCGTCAAATCAAGACTCCAGCAAAAACTAGCAAACATGCGGAGAAATTCAAGACGGGGTATCGTGGAGATCTTTGGAGGTGGTGCAGGGTGGACATTGGGATGTCACGGTTTGAATTTTCGAGACGTGAGATAAAAAAGAATTAAATAACACTAAATTCTTTTCTAAATAGGCGGAGAATTTCTATCTCTATTCAACCGGTTAAACCTCTAAACTTCTTCTAATCATTCAAATAGACATATTCTATTCATTCGAGATTCTATTCATACCCTATCAAATAAAAATTAGACAACTTCATACCTAATACAGTTATACTTAATTATTCAAATAAAAATTAGACGACTTTATACTTTTTAATCGCATAAGAAAGTTAAACTTAATTATTCAAATAAGCATTGCAAAATAAGAAATTTCTAACGCTAAAAAAATAAGATAGAAGCATTGTCTCGCTCGAACGGCATCTCAAGATTCATTTTGAACATTTCCATCGTCAAATTGAGTCATGAAATATAAGGGAGTGAGAAATCATGTCCAGTAGGAAAAAAAAAAAATTATATATATATAAACTTACAATTCAACACACGTGTTTAGACATGATAAAATGTAAAGATTAAATATGCATAGTAAAACATAAAGGCGGTAATCACATTCATACATCAATCATTATTTAAATTCACATTTGCAATTCCAAAAAGACTCTGTTTGAGGGCTTCGATCTCCGGCTAGTGATGCCGCCAAATATTTAAGGCAATTGATTACACACTACAGTGTGTTTAGAACTTCCATCTCCAACCACTGTTGTCGTCTCAAATTTTAGACAATCGAGTACATCCAACACATAGAAACCACAACTTCCATCTCCGACCACTATTGTCACCTCAAATCGAGTACACCCAACACATAGAAACCACATAGAATACTCTGTGCATAAATAGAAATTGATGCATATCCCGCATAAAAATAGAATATGACTATAGAATATCTTGCATATAAATAGAAGAAGACCATATAATATCTCACATATAAATAGAAGACTACGCATAGAATATCCCCGCATATATATAGAAGATGACACATAGAATATCCTATATATATATAGAAGATGATACCAAAAATACACATTTCATCATCATATTTGAGAGGTTTGAGTACACCTGTCACACTAGTATTAAAATGATTGATTATACTTTAAAAAATCAAGACGTGTATGGATAGTTATAATTTTTTATATTGTAATTTACAAAATATTCATTTTGATAATTTATTTCACAAATATGTAATTATACAGTCCTGATTTATCAAATTATACTTTTAGAAAAATTAAAATGATTAATTTTATAATAAAACTCAATGATGGAGATGCGGGGTATCGATCCCCATACCTCTCGCATGCTAAGCGAGCGCTCTACCATCTGAGCTACATCCCCATATTGCTTATCTGCAGTGACATATAATATAACATTTATCTAAAATTAATTCAAATAATAAAATCTATTGGTATCTATTAGAGGTAGACCCTTTACCATTCTTTTATTAAATGACAATAAGATCTTTAATATATTTTTAAATTTTATCATCTAATTAGAAAAAAGAGAGTAGTGAGCATCTCTTTTGTAAGAAATGTCCCAGTCGTTCTTTTAATAATTAATTTATTATTTATATAATACATAATTGACTCCTCTTTATCACTACATGTCCATAGTCCATACTAACTAATATGTACAACCAAGAAGGCTATCCACCTGATTTCTTTTTTTATTTAATTTATTATTTTTTAATACTTGATAAACTAAATATAATTTGATGATAAAATTTCATTGTCTAACTTGAAACAAGCCAATACAATGTATATTAATGTGATTTAATTATCTATTAAATTACAAAATTGACCAGCATTTAACCAACTTGTAGCCAACCCAATATAGTTGGCCCAATATGAAATTTAATAAAAAATCATATACAATTTCTTTTCTAAATCTTTATTTAATAATTCTTTAGATTTAACTTTTTAAAATTAAGTATGATACTTAATTTTAACATAAACATGTTAATACAATATACAATTAGATAGATTGAATCATATCTAACATTTTTATTGACCAAAATGTTCAGGTCTCTTAAAACACCTGACTAATCTCAGAATATGTATAAACCTCTGTACCCACACTAAATATTTCTAAGAATATCCCAATCTAAGCTTATTGTCTCAAATCTAATCTAAGCTTATTGTCTCAAATCTAAAATAAATTGAAGTTCAACCAAAAAGTAGTAACCTAAATTTCATATGGATAAATTAGAATAAAGCTTTCAACCTAATCCTCACCCAAGAGTGTAACTGGCTTGAGTCAAAATCCTACTCAATCAAACCTTACAGTGTTCTCGAGCATTGGACCATCAATTGATAACTCCATGAAAGGTTTTGAATTTCAAAGCGCTAAAATTGCTAATCAATCCATCGTGACCGTAGAAATTAATCCTTGGATTTTACGTATATATTTACTTGTACACCAGAGTAATTGCTCTAAACAATGGAAATCACAACACCTTTGCAATCGCCTCTTCCTACCAACTTTTCCCCCTTCTTTAATTTACAATATACCATCCATCCGACCTGCCAAATAATTTACAACTTGCCGCCCATTTTCTTCACATGACAACAGATTGTTGATGATACAAAGTCTCTCATCAGCACCTCGAGCTCAAGTAATTTCATAACCGCCCGCCATGCCTGTGAAAGAAAAGATTGCCGGAGAACTTCAATAGAAAAGTAAATGATACCGTCACTCTTTCTTGCACCTTCCTCTGCCCAAATCCTTCCCGTGGGTCACCACGGGGGCCATCACAACCGCTTTCCTCAGCCTCTGTTGGCTGCTGCAAGGCTTCTCTGCTGAAGATGATGTCATCAAGTCTATCAGCTTAACGGGATTGGCATTCCACTGCTTTGTACTTGCTATGGAATCCCTGCTGATCGACGGAACAGACCACTTCAGTGATCCTTGATGAATGTCTCCTATGTTTGTTTGGTTCTTTCTCTTGTCTGCTGATGGGAATTTACGCCTGGAAGATGGAATCTGCCCTGTATCTTTTGGTGTATCATCAGGCTTTGTGAGTGGTTTTGGTGTGATAGATGGCTCCTCTGCTTTTCCAATGGAAGACCTCAACTTGCGGGCTTTCATGGTTCTTGGTGAAGGTTTCTTGGGCCACCTACGCTTTTCACCATTGTCTTCTTGCTTTCGCACAATGCTAGAGTGGCTCGCAAGCTCACATAGTATTTGAGCAGCAGCAAGTAGCCTAGGAGACATGACAACTGCAATGAACATATAAAGCAAGTAACTCTAGTGTACACATTGAAATTAAAATTAAAATATTGCTCTTATTGTAATTTGAGAGAGAGAGAGAGAGAGATCATGCTGAAAATGGCTGAACATAAGATAATTCCATGGGTCTTCACTAAGGTTGAAAAGAGTTGAAACAACAGAAAGTTCGAGCTAGTTTCCACAGCATTTAACTAATACTCGGATAGAATGTTCAAATCAGGAGCAAGGGAAAATGGCTGTTTTAATGTAAAAAGCATGGAAACAGCAGCTAATGATTACAATGGAAACTGCTACTTCAACAGCAAATTCTAGTGCTGCAAGTAATCAAAACTATCAATATATTACACGTGATTGAGACAAGATATGAATGGATGACAACCAGTTTCTTCTTTTTCCCCCTCTCTTTAGGAGTAATCTAACTCAAACCCACAACCATTATGGTGCTACAGGCTCGTCCATGTATGACAATAGTTTCCGGACAAGATGTAGCTCAACACCAAAGATCTCGAGGAAATGCTGAAGTAGAAATCATTTTTTTATAATATGATCCTATGTGCTCGGTTGGCCTTATCACACTGATAGCCATTTTAGCCATCAGATTTAAATAAATCAAAATCAACAGTACAATGGTGATTAATTTAAATGAATTTAAATCAGATAGCTAACAATTTGATCCCAATTATTGATTCTAAGATACTTCACAATTTTAGATTCAATATGGCGGGACCCACAGACCTCCAACATGTCTCATATAAAAATTAAGAGTTTTGTTATCATAAGCCAGTCCTCTTTCCTACATGATGAACAAAAATACAAGTACAATTTAGAGTTTAAACACCAAGAAAAAGCACCATTCGACTGACAGTAACACACAATAGATATAACAGGAGTGACTACAGCAGTAAGAAGGTGCTAGTTGTTACAGCCACATCGCAACTTCAAATCATATTATCCTTAAAGAAAAGAACAGATAGAATATATGTTTACATAAGAGTGGAAACCTTGCAAGTTGCACATAAAGAAGATTCCTTGTTAACTGAAGAGTTACCTTGTTTGGAGCTTCCAGATGGAGGCAAATGTAAAAAATATTCACTGTATCCACTGATGGTGCATATAGATGGAGAATGACAATTGATGCCATCAGTAGCATCAAACATTACTCCTTTTGTCTGCCTCATCTCAGTAGAGATATTCAAATTTTCATGAACCAGTGAATCACAAGGTGATACTTCATTTTCATGATGTTTTGTACTCCCATTGGCATCCTGCAATCAAATAAAGGCAGGCTCTTAAAAGCTAAAATCTAGATAGGGATACACAGGGAACCAGATATATTTCTGGTTTCAAAGAATTATATGAGCTCATGAGATTGGATCCCCTCCTTGAGACATTTTAAATCAAAGAATGAAGTGTGCGTCACTGTTGGCTTACAAACCTGCCTATGACATTGTAGTGTAACAGTGGTAGACGGAACTCCATTTTCTGTGGGATCATCAATATTTAGCTGCTTGTAAGGAATTCGAACATGATGCTCATCAGTCACCAAGTCTGAAAAAGAATTTGTAGCATTCCCAAGAAAAGTTGCATTGCAACCTAATCTAACCCATTTGGTGTGACATACATTCCGATTCATGAACAACTTCCCAGAATCAATACTGGCTCTAGAAGACCCTCCAGGAGAGAGTGACCAAGAAAAAGGTGGCAAGCCCACGTTGTGAGATGTTTGTATGCCACAATTCACATCACCGACTGTAAATGAACTGCAGGGACAGATGCATCCCTCAAAAGAGTATCCAAATCCTTAGTCGGTGGAAGGGCTAGCCTTTTTAGAATTTCTTCAGGCTGATAAAGTGTACTCAGGCTCGGCAAAGCATTGGAAATACAAGAATCCTGAATGTTCATTAGAAAATAAATAAAAAATAAAAAAGGAAAAATGAGAGAACTTCAGTATCATTGCTCATATCGAGAAGAAAGCACTCTATTTAAAACTAACCTTGGTTGATGATGCTACATCTTTGATGCCATCATTTTCAGTGTCATTGTTATCTCCACTTGTGACACAGGAGATCAATTGGCCTGCTAGCTTTCTTCTGCTGCAAATGCCATCCAGCTCAGAGTTTTGGGACTCTAATGGACTGTGGCGCAAAAGAATAGAGCAAGCCTTCTTAACTGAAGATACAAGACTTTCATTTGTATGAATGATTTTCTTCCCTTTTTCTCGTGATAAATTAGGGCATTTAAAACTGTCATCAAGGAGTTCACTCAATGACAGCTCATCCACATGCTTAGTAACATCATGAATATCTGACTTGAGACCATAAATTCCTGATATAAAACATCCAAGGATGTTATGAATTCCATTTGAGAGCAACCTCATAAAGCCTATTTATATCAAGAAGTTTAAAAAAAAAGGGATAAAGTTTGTCACATGATCTAGAGAAGTGTCACGAACAGCATAGACAAATGATGAAATATAATATTTTTACCTTCTCAAATGATCAGAGGAACAAAGATATCCATTAATGATCATCAATGATGGCATATAATAAATCCATCATGCTGCAAGCATGCAGGTGCTAAATACAGTGGATAAAGTACAGATGGCTACAGTAGGACCTATCTAAAGTAATATCGGTAGCCGGTCCCGACCTCGGATCCATACAAAATGTAATAAACCTCTCTAACTCAATACTCAATACATTCAGAATACAAAATGTACTCGGACCCCGGTCCCAACTATTTTGTAAAGTAATATTCCAGACATTCAAAATACAAAATTACTGCAAAAGTGACTAAGGACACCACAAATTGCATCATCTAAACAAGGGAAAAGTAATCTAAGATAGGCTTCTGATTAGCTTCCTCGTTCTGGTGATAATGCCGATCTCGTCTTTCATCGGCTGAAGAGTGGAAAGGAAATCAGCATTTGCATCAGCCTGCTGGAGCTAGAAGTTTTCCAGTGACTGTGCAAGTTGCAGTGCTTCAGTTGGGGTCACTCGAGGAACTTTTGGGGTATCATCTTCCTCCATGTCCTGGTTGTCCACAGGCTCAGAACGCTGGAGGCACTCGATGATGATCTGATCCTCATCTCAGACGGAAGTGTCAGCAGCATTGTATGGCTGGCACTCATGGTAGAAATTCCATTGATTTGGCAGACCCCTCTAATGTAATATCAGCACCTTGGTCCCAGCCGTATTACTTTAGAGAGGTTCTAAATGTCTCTTTATTACAAGCCACAAGAGCTCCAGGTTGGTAGTGTGCCCCCACCCCACCATTTCCCCCCTAAGACCAACAAAAAAAAACCCACCCACCCATGAAGAGAGAGAGAGAGAGAGAGAGAGAGAGAGAGGATCTTGTATGGTGAGTTTTTCCATCAGGGCGGCTTCATCCACTCTTCATTTTGCAAAGAGAAATTCAATGCTTTTAATTCATTTGGCAAAGACAGCCAGGAGTTGGTAACTGTTGCAAGTTTCAAGCAGCTTTTCATTTACATTACTTTCTTTTTTTTCCATGATTAATTACTAAAATGAGACTAAATTGCATTCTCTTGTGTTAGTATGAAAGTGTAATGTCAACTTACAGTGAGTTCAGGCATGCCCAGCAATTGAGCCATTTTGGGCCCAAGAACAGCGGTTGACCTAAACAACAGCTCACCCTCTAATTAGAATCACTGTGGCCTATGAAATGATGATAGCAACATAGACAACATTGACGAAAAATGATCAGATAAGAAATGGTTTGTTTTGTTGTAATTTGTTAAGGTCATAATGATTCAATGGTCCATAGGGCTTGGCCTTAGTCTAAGTGTGAGTAAAACCTACAATGAGTTCAAATTGGATTTGCATTCAATTTAATGGGGTCATATTTGATTTGAGCGAAGTGAAAAGGTGTAAATTGAAGTCTCAAAAGGCATTCGCAAAATGATTGTTAACCAAAGTCTAGTAATGCGGAGAGGTTGTACCATGGAAATGTTAATAGATCCACTCAATCGAGGTACCAATGGGAGGCCCAACCAACAAAACAAGAGTGGGCTCAGAACAATTAAAATCCAGACAGAGCCCACCAACAATCAGAACCAAGATTGACCATTCTAATGATGGAACTAAAACAAGGCACACCCAATCTCCATCATACAAAAGGACATTGCTAGTTGAAATTTGAGATTAAAATGTTTGATGATATGGATTTTCCACTCTCCAGGGAGAGAAAAAATTATGGCAGATACTTCTCTCCTATCAGCCAACATTATTAAGTAAAATCTAAAAAAAAAAAAACCAGGACAAAAATTTTCAAATCCGATCAAAATTTTCACTAATTTTTCTTTTTGCCAAAAATTTGACCTACTACAACCATTTTATCATTCTAGAAAATCTAAAAAATGACAATATTTTCATAGTAGATGAGCCTAAAAACAAACATTTTGGCAGAATCCTAGATTTTGGACAAAAATCATAGCAGTTTCCAATAATCTTGCAAAAAAATAAAGGGTTAAATCCTACCATTAATCTCTGAAAAATATCCAATCAAATGGAAAGAAAATTTTGAGCTGTAATCACTCTAAAAAAACTCTTAAATCAATTTAAATTATTAATAAAAAGTTACAGTGGCACTATACCCCTAAAAGTATCCAGAACATCTCAAATTACAGAGAAGCATAAAAAAGGTGGTGTAATATAATCTTATATAGGGAAAAACAAAGACTAAAGACCTGACCATTCTCCGTCTCGCAGAATGCAGCGGTGTTTTATCATGAAACATTGTTGCTAGGTCCACTATGGCTCAATTGTTGGACCTGGACATGCCTAAACTCACTCTAAATTGAAAGGCAAATGTGATTTTCATCCTACAGTAGCAAATGCAAGGGAATGTAATGCAGTGGCATTTCAGTAATCAAGCGCTAAAATGGAGTAATGTAAAAATAAAAAGCTGTATCAAGCCTGACAACAGTTGTCAGGTGGATTTGTCTCTGTGAAATGAGTTAGAACAGACAGAGCTTGTCTTTGCAAAATCAACAGTAGATGAAATCATCCTGATAGGTCCATCAAAACAGCAGTATACGATCCTTAATTTTTTTGAAAGATGTATAAGATCATTTTAGAAAACAGAAAAAAATTCTTCCCCACACACACAAACAAGAGGGTGCCCATAGCCATATTGTAGGATGGCTTGATAGAATTACTACGTTATGGGGGAAACAAAAATAAGTGCAAAAGAACGGCCTCCAATCCCCTATTCATGAGGTTCCCTGCATATCACCTCCGCCTAAAGGGCCATGCATGTGCATCACACCATTTCTAGTCGGGCACCACCACCAACATCATCATCAATGAAGTTATTAACCCATCTATTAAGGTCAGTTTTCTAAGTTTTTCACAATTCAAAATATTTGAGAGAGAGAGAGAGAGAGAGAGATTTCCCCCAACTAACCCTATCAAAAATCATTCTCTACCAATCTCATGTAAAAATGCTACCCATATGCACCTTAGCATGATATGCAAGTACAAAGCAAGTGAGTGGCTAAGCTAAGGGTAGGATGGATAGCAACTGTATGGATCGATGGAGAACACCCTTTGAACTAACCTTATGATCCAATCAGAGACACTTGAAGGGCTTTTATATAAAGTAGGCCCCAATTCTAGGCCCAGATCAATTTCGGCAAGTTCTGTGAGGCTTTGAGTTCAACACAAGCCCAACCCAGCCTCAGGTGTTGAGAATTTCAGACCCAAACCTAACCTAAAGCTCCAGCATAGTCAAGTTCTACTTGGGTCTGACTGAAATGGAACCATTAGTTAAGATCGGATGAAAGTACCATCCATTATGAAGGTATGGACTAATAAAGTACACTGAAAAATAATTAAAATAAATGTGAAAACATAAATTATGATAATTTACAACCAAAAAAAGGGTAAGTCGTCATGACGATTTACATAAAAAGGTAATCAGATAATCTAAGCAATGGACCATAACATCAAAAGCGTACTGATAACATACCAAGAATATTGTTTCCTCCAGATGTAGAATGCATAAAAGCATCTGATTTAGTCTTCGTGGGCACTTTGAAGTTCTTTTTATCACCCCGCTTGCCATCTTGGTCATGCCTCTGCTTGACAACTCGGGATTTCTCTAAAAGAAATAAACAAAGGAAAATATTAAACCTTTCTAAACAACAAACTACAATTTAAATATGTATGACTATAGCAGTTGCTTAGGTCATAACCACTATAGATAAGTAGAAATATTTATCCTGAGAGTTCCATTACGCCTAGCACATGAGACAGAAAACCTTGTGCTCTTTTAAAACAATAAATAAACATATGTTGCACAAAGAAACTGCACAAAAATATGGCTAGCAGGTTTCCAATGGGATGACTGTCAACAGAGTTGAGTGGAAAGGTGAAAGAGGATCTTAGATAGATGGATCAAAGGTTTTGAACTTTTGATAATGATTATTCACTTAGATACAGGCAAGCAAATGCAACATATGACAAGAATGTAAAATCTAAAAGGTGCCTTCAACATATAGATCAATAGATGATTCATCTTAAACCTTTATGGTAGCAACAATTGCCAACTGTGCTACAATTTCTTGTTTGGAATTGACCTTTTACTGACAGGATCCACTTTCAAATTCCAGGATACATGATTGCTGAAGAACAAGAAAATATCATCAATACAATCATTACCTGTAGAGGTGCATTTTGACAGATTGCATCTGGTCTTCCTCAACATAGTGCTATCAACATCATTTCCAGTTAAGCTCATGGAACTTTCTCGTTGGCACGTTCTTGGCCTCTTAGAACTAGGACTACTACTTCGCACTTTTCCTGCAGTGATGGACAAAACCTTGCACTTGGATGACATTCTAAGTGGATTATTTGCATCCTGACAAGAAAGAGCTTTGCTTCCTTCATCACACTCAGAACTAGGAGGCAAATTTTCATGCATGTGAAGATCAGCATCATCATCTTTGTTTCGAGATACTGAACTTTGATTTGAGGTAGCAACTGGATTTTTCATATCTGTCATGTAGTCAAGCAGTTGTTACAACATAGTAATAATAGGGATACTAATCATGAAGAAGAGGAAGTGGGAAGGGAAAAAAAAACCACAAAGAACATGAATCTTCTCTTTTTGATGGACAAATGAAAGATCTTACAAAAAATAAGTGAGTGAAGACTGGAATTGCATCTAAAGAGTAAGAAAATTAGAAAAAAAAATGAAGAGAGGGTGAAGTTTGGCCCAGGCCCACCAAGAAAATTGGAAGGAAAAAAAAGAGCAGGCAGACCAAAAAACAGAGAAAATTCAGACTCAGGCTTGGATATCTCATACTTGGACACATGACAAAACACAAAGTTCCATTCGAGACAAGAACTTTGAATGCCAAAGCCCAATGAAAGCTGTGGGTGGGTGGGTGGGTGGGGGGTGAGGGGGCTGCTTTGGAGGCTTAATTAGGGTGATTGGTGTTTGTTTTGGCAGGTTATGGGACATTTAAGTGTAATTTGGGTTGAGTATGAGGCTGATTTTCGAGCCAAGACCAATACCAAACAAGCGCAAAAGGAGCCTCGGTCCAAATAAACAATTTGGGCTCAACATGCACAAGCCACGCTCATACTAATACAAAGGAAAGCCCAGCCAAGTTGAACCCTGGCAACAAAACATCATAGGAGATTTTCTAATTCAACAAAAGCATAGAGATTGTGGGAGATAACAGCAAATTGGAGAAAATTAGTACAAGCAATAAAATCCCACAAATTGAGAAAATAATGAGGAAATACAGTGAAAACATGATAAGAAGTTACGGGGAAAGTTATTGGTACATATTGCATAGAGGACACACAAATCAAATGTGGCTAGACACCCACATGGGTGTAGCTCAACTGGTTGCCTCCCGCCTCAGAAGCGAGAGGTAGCGGGTTCAAACCCCCATGAGTAATAGCCCAGGTCAACAAAATGGTTATGGGAATAAGAGGATATATGAATCGTACGATTTTCGATTCACGATTCACACGTCTAGACCAATTTCGTAACGATTCGAGTTTGATAACATTGGGTAAAATTGAAGAATACCATACACTTGGAGCATTGGGAATATTTGTAAAATTCCATACTCACAAGGTGTGTGATAATATGTTTGAGTGAATGTTGCTTGTGCACATTCCAATGCATAGTTGGGTAAGGTTATAGTTTGACCTCTTTATGCCTATGTGTGATTGATGTAAATATATTTTATCAGATACATATGTATGAGTTTCCCAAGTTCCCTATCATTAAATGTTTACTATAATTGAGAATTCATAAATTTGTGATGTGTTAAAGTATGATAGAATGTATGATAAATCAAAATTACCCAAGATGTGTAATGTAGGGCCTTGATAACTTCTCATACTTGTGTATGGTTATGAGTAATGTATGTATCAAATGAAATCTCATGATTGTGATTGGAATTCTTAAATAAGTAACTCATAAAATAAGCATGATGGATGTGTTTTAATGCCATGCTTGGATTATGTGATGATATGTACATCACTAGTGAGTACCTATGTTGATAATGGTTGTGGTAGATCAACTTAACCATGTGTAAAACGAATTTCCATGATTGAAGAGGAACTTGGTAAAGGGTTAGACTAAGTGATATGGGTGAGTTAAGGTTAAGTATCTTAGAACCCAAGGGGGGTTAACTTGTGCTACAATGGGGATGGGCTAGCATGATTGAGAATGTATGGAATGCAATGTAAATGCTAGGAAAGCCTTATTCGATTTTCCCAAAGTAAAAAGTATGATCACTCCCCAATGTCAACCCAAATGTAAAAATAATGAACTAGGGTTGATCTGATCCACTATATGGTATGTAGGCAATTGAGAGTATTGTGCCTCAGCTTGATCAAAATATGCATTGTGTCATCCATTTATATTAATGATGATGTACGATGTTGAGCAAATGTAAATGGTAGAAAGGGATTGGTAGGATATACATTCCCTAATATAGACCATAATGCTAGATGTTGGATCCCTCGAAGGCGGCCTGAAGAGGTTATGATACATTGGGAGTCCCGATATGATGAGACATATATGTTTGTTACTTAAGTAAAGTCTAGAGTGGCTAGAGAACTGTGAAAATTCTTAAGATGGACAGATAAGGACTTTTGGCACTGAGATGTATGTGACTAGGTCACTTGATTATATTGAGACGTGATATGGGTACGTCCCTCACGTGATGATTATATTGAGACGTGGTATGGGTGTGTCCCTCACATGATATTATGATTGAGACGTGGTATGAGTGCGTCCCTCACGTGATATTGATTATATTGAGGCGTAGTATGGGTGCGTCCCTCACGTGATATTGATGATTGAGACGTGGTATGGGTACGTCTCACACGTGATGATTATATTGAGACGTGGTATGGGTGTGTCCCTCACGTGATATTGATGATTGAGACGTATGGGTGCGTCCCTCACGTGATATTGATTATATTGAGGTGTGGTATTGGTACGTCCCTCACGTGATATTGATGATTGAGACGTGGTATGGGGTATGCCCCTCACGTGTTATTGATAACGTTAAGCCTCAGTCCGTTGAAAAAGGAAACTGTCCTATCAGTAGATCATTGTGTCTCACCTTTGTATGGTTAAAAGGATGAGATAAGTATATAGATTCCATGAGAAAGGCCTAGAGTAGCTGTGTGACCGCTGGAGCTTCGATATGAACATACGGAAACTGTGGCATTGAGATGTATATATGACTTGGTCACTTGATATTGAGATGTGATATGGGTACGTCCCTCACGTGATTGTGATGGTTAACTGACCATTCCAGAGAGGTATTCGGGACGGTGGGGTCAGCTACAGAGACTTGGTCCCGTAAGGTTGCCCTCGAGAAGTAAGTCCCTCACATGCTACGCGCTGGAGGGCGCTCTCACGGCTATTTAGCACACTTGATGTGCGTTGATGAGCAGAGCTAGATACTATTTTTCCCCATAGGGTGGTGCTAGCTTCGTTAGACGCGGTCCGACCGCCTTAGAGCTTGACTGAATCACCCATGAGGTGAAGGGATGCAGGGCGAAGTAAACTTGATCACGTCAATCGTGGGTCTCCCACTTAGTAAGTCATGGGCCCTAAGTCTTGCTAGATGTCGTGGTACATTTATGATATGATATGATAATTTGATATTGTTGCCACATTCACGTAGTGATTCATTCGAGTGTTGTTCCTACGAATAGAAGATATCATGGTAGATGATGTGCCCCTAGATTAGGTATGCCCATGGATGGATTATACTCATGGAGGGATTATATTCATTGATGGTTATTACCCATGGATAGATGATTCTCACTGATAAAGTGTTACCAGAGATGGATGTGTATACTGATGGATGATGGTTCCCACAGTGGTTTGGATTCATGCCCGGATGTTGGTCTCATGGTAGGCATGTTGGTCTCATGGTAGGCATGTTGGTCTTATGTTAGACATGTTGGTCTCATGGCAGACGTATTGGTATTATGGTGGATATGTTGGTCCCATAGTAGACGTATTAGTCTTATATACATGTTGGTCCTAAGATAGACATATTGGTTCTGCGAATGTATGAGTTATGCCCATGGATGGATTATACCCATGGAGTGATTATATTCATGGATTGTTATTACCCATGGATAGATGATACTCACTGACGGAGAGTTACCAGAGATGGATGATGATGCCTAGATATTGATTATATGGTGGGCAAATTAACCCCATAATAGATATTTATATTGGTCTCATGGTAGACGTGACGGTTCTATGAATAGATATTATTCCATGGATGGTTATTCCCATAGAGGACTTTGTGACCATGGATGAGTATTGTATACCGTGGATAGATATTCCCACGGAGGGCATTGATTCCATAGAGGATTGGACTCATATTTAGAATATTGTCCCCAAGGAGGGATGTATTTATGTTCGGGTATTGGTCCCATGGTTGAGGTTTATCCCATGTGTGACATTGACCCCATGGTTGACGGTGTTCCCATGGTGGTATAGACCCGTGATAGATGAGATCTATTCTATTGATGAGACCCACGATAAGGTAATTAGAATGTCTTGATGTGACATCATGAATAGCACAGGGTTAGTGCCATGAAATAAATGAATTGAGAACTATGCAGGATCTGATCTCCATTGGAGTACGTTGGAGTACGTATGCAGCTGATAATTCAGTTCGATCAAATCAAGGGTCCAATAAGTCCTACGATCCGTAGGGATCTCGCAACACTTGTAGGTGTCACGTGTTTGGACTATGAGTTGTGCATGCTTCAGAGTTAAAAAAAAAAAAATATATATATATATTTGTTTCTCACTTGTCCGTTGGGTCGGGCCGTGACACCTTGACCTAACATTGGTGTGTCTTAGGGGTAGTGGGCTCATCTGGGGGTTTTAGTAGAACTGTGTCTGAGTTTTCCACACGTTAATCCAAAAAAAAAGTGGCTAGACAGTATAGAATGAGTTATATAATTGGCATAACATACACGTCTATGGTTTATACCCCTATCAATGGCTTAACCATGAAAGAAAATTGTATAATTTAAGCATGCGATGAAACAGAAGACAGCATAAGCAAAGTGCTGCCAAGGTATTGAAAATGTTTAATGGATCCTAAATAGTTGGCAAGCATTAGAGCACTAAATTTTGGCTTTCTGATTGAATCAATGTTGATGAAACTAGCTTTTTTGGTTCGGGATTTAGGAAGAAGGGTGGCTGTGTTGCTTCCTAGTTTGCTGACACTTCAGTTTCTGGTGCAGCATGGCAGCAGTGGCTACCAATCCCAAGTTTTCTGCTTCCCTGTTGCTTATATTTACCTTTTTTTGAAAGATTTGCTTATTTTACCTTTATGGATCCATTTAATCAGCAACCTCAGTAAGATATCACCCACTCTCTGCTTTCTCAACAATCTCAAAACATGTAGTCAACACTGATATCAAGGATAACCTCTAAACAAATTTTCATGTAAAAAGTAGTTCCTGAGAACTCTTTAGTTGCTGATGAACCATTCACCTTTGCTCATAATTATTTCTTATGTGCCCAAAAGATGAAATGCTTCTGCCATAGAAATCAAGAAAAATGAACAATTACCCAATAAATCACCAATTTGACTGGTATAACCATCTCCATAGGAAACGTAGATTTAAAGATAACAATTAGTGTTGCACAACTTACTTCTCAGGCAAACAGGAGAAGACGTATTGGCATCTCCCAATTTAAACCCAATCCATAAGCAATTCGCTAATGCATGAGGGCATAAATAGAATGAAAATTAAAGGAAAACAGGAAAAGCGTTACAATAAAACCACCAAAAACAAAAATGCTTCCTCCAAGTGAAATTCCAGTCAATGCACCACGACAACCAAAAAAAAAAAAAACAAAGGCAGCCCACTTTCCATACTTCCAGAAGAAGAGGAACTGCATGCAGCAGCAGCTGAGAGGCTTCTGAAGACAGAAGCATTTGCCGCCAGTTTCGTAGTTGAAACCCGTGCCTCTGCAGCCAGAAGGCTAGATACCGAAACATCCGCTGCCAGGGACAACTCAACCACATCCATCACCAAAGAGAAAGAGAGAAAGAAGAAGAAAATGGCGAAGCAATGGAAAAAAAACACTGATAAGGAAAGCAAGGAGCAGCAGGTGCAGCTGCTACCGTGACAACTATGGCCACGGATTGGAGAGGGCCATCAGCAAGTCAAAGGAGAGGAATTTGAGAAAGGCGCCATGATTTTCTTCTCCGCAGACGACAGCGAGGCTGGGGGTTTCAAAAACCCTAGAATTTGGGGATTTTCCTCTGCAGCTGAAGTCACCATAATCCAGAAGGTTCTTCAGAAACAACAGCAGACTAATAAGAAGAATGACAATGAGAGGAAGAGGAAGAAAATGAACAAGAAACGGGAAAAAAACCTAATAAGGAAAGCAAGGAAAAGAAGGTGCAGCTGCTACTGCTACCGCAGCCACTGAGGATCGGAGAGACCCATAAGCAGATCAAAGGCAAGGGATTTGAAAAAGGCGCCAGGATTTTCTGGTCTGCAGAAGACAGCGAGGCTGGAGCTTGGAAAAAAACCCTATAAATTGGTGATTTTCCATCATTCAGAACTCTTAATAAGCAGAAGAGGGAGGTGGAGAAGGAAGAAAGGGAGTGTGTAAAAACCCTTGGTTTGGGAGAGTCGGAAAATTTCTTTTTCTTTCTAGGGTTGAGAAAAGAGAAATGGGAAAGAGGTATTTATAGGTTACGGGAAAAGGCGAGAGCTTCCCACATCCAAAATGGCTCAGGGCAAATGCCTATGACGTTGCACACGTGGCAACTAAGCCCTTCATTTCCTATCTAAGTTGTACTTTGTTCATTTTCGAAAAATATAAAATATATACTTTTTATATAAATAAAATATTATGAGGTAAGTGGATTCTTTCATGGTAAAATATATATTTATAAACAAAATAAAAATAAAAATAAAATTTAGGATCAAAGACTATTTTTTGGTATCAATTTAGATAAATTAAAATCAATGGTGATATGAACATTAATTTCACTACATTTTATCAAAATGGATAATAATCACTTCTGGTATTAATTTTTATTTTTGAAATACTTTACAATTACATATTTAATATGATAATATCAACTGACTTATTTAATATCACAGAGTAAAATATAAAACTATGATACCTTAGCATGATTTGTTCATTTCTTGTATTTTAACAGTAATTCTAATGACTCAACTTGATTTTAATTTTAAATAATTTGTATCATCTTATTATATTAAATTTATTAAATATATCAACTATAAAAATAAGTTTTATTTAAACATATTTGTTCATTTAATTTAAGCAAATAAATTTACAGTTTATTTACTTACTTTAAATGTGGATATAGATGTTTAGTAATACTGATTTTATTTATATTTTCACGCTAAAAACTATTTCTTTTATATTTTAGTGTCAACAAAACTTATTTTATAAATATGATAGAGTTATTAAAGCCCATCTTATTACAAAATCATTTAAATTTTCATATGAAAAGTCATTTATTTGATCTTGTATCGCTGATAACCTGTATTTTATAAAAAAAAAATCCTAAACCGTATTTCATTGTCAAATATCATATAATTCAACTTAGTTCCATTAACATAGTTTCTCTAATTTTAATGTCATAGAAAAGAATCTAAAGTTTGTATATCTCATCAGGAAAAAGAGCATCATGATTTTGTGCTGACATCCCAACCAACACCAACTAGCCCTTTCTAGATTGCATTTATCAATATTTGAACGTGGAACATGGAACCCACTCGCAGGCTAGATGACGGTACTTAACCATCAATGCATCAGGAAATTTTGAGTTGAAAAATGCAAAAAACCAATTCTATCCCTTGCAAAACTAGACCAACTCATCACATATACTAAGGTTGAGCCCCACAAGATACATTGATCTCGATAAGATAATAAACCCTCGATTGAGTCATTGGGAAGGCAAAAGAGGAACTAAGAGGACTAAGAGGAGTGGTTCGAGGTTGTTGTAAGGTCAACATTGAATGAAAGGTTTGGGGTGGAGCGGTCAATCAAAAAACTTTTTAACTATAATACACGTAAATTGCGATATGCTCACACTCTTGAAGTCGTATTCTTCGTGAGTTTATTTATATCTGGTCCACTGATTATGGGTTCATTAGAAAGTCTAACTTTGAACTTGTGACACAATAAATGAATATATATATCCACTCTACATTAGAGGTACGACTAAACTTATGAATGCATGAAATCACCAATAAACCTCATATGACAAGTAAGTCTAGAAAAAGTTGAACTCAAGACCTTCATTTTAATGTTAAAAGTTCAAGCCAATTGAAATGCTCTCCAGTCATATTCACTCTTTTGTAAATGTAATCCCATCATCTTAAACAACATCACTTCAATTATTATTTGTTGGTCTAAATTTTAAACATTCCGTTATGCATCTTCTAGAATGAAGTTCAACTTCAACACATTATTATAGAGATGTTTTAACATTGAATCAAAATGTTGTCTCGTTGAAAAAAAATCCTTTTGTTGGTCTTTGAACATGTGTAATGAAATATCAACATACTAAAGTATTTTTATGCTCAATTCAATCACAACTGAGTCCTTTATTTTTAATGGAATCTATTCCATCTTACATCTTTGGATTAACCATTTCTAAACCAATTTAGTCTAGTATTGCATAAGTTATACTTTTTTTAATCCAAACTTTTGATGAGTCATAACTAATATATTTGCTTGTAACACCATTTACGGGCATACAACTAGGCTATAATTAACTACTCAATTACTTTCGATGATCATCATAGTCATAGCCTTTATTTCATCTATCTATAACCAGTACCTATAATTATATTTTAAAAAATATGGGTCTCTAACTAACGCTCAAAGGAAACCAATCTTCAACATTGTAGTTGTAATACCAATAAGTCATTCACGGTTGGGATCTAGGCCAAACTTCCTTTTGTTCCAATCCAAGCCGACATTTTGAATTCTTAAAGCACAAGCTTGCCGCCTTGCCCACACGATGTTGAGCATTTCTTAAGCTAAAGTTTGAGCTAACGCATTGGAGTCCTTTTGTAGATTAACGTATTTGGGTAGAATTAATGCAGAGCTTAATTTCAAATTTCAATTAAACAAATAATTGAAATTGATATAAGTTTGATTTCTTACTTAAATAATAATATTTTATTTTCCAGCAAGGAAAGAGATTGCATTATATAGAATGTTTAGTGTAAAATTATATACATGATCAGATAAATACACTAAAAAACCTAATATACTCTCAGGTTTTACCTAAAAGCCCAGGTTGTCTTGTTTTTAATGGGCTAAAAACATAGCTCAAGACTGGTTCACCATTTTGTCAGTCAAATGCGCATGTTCAAACTCGATTTTCTTTAAGTCGAAATTGAATGTGGGTCCATAGATAGCAAAATATTTGACAAATGTGTTATAGAGACTTTTACAAACCATTCAATCATTTTATGCATGTTCAAACTCGATTTTCTTTAAGTCGAAATTGAATTTGGGTCCATAGATAGCAAAATATTTGACAAATGTGTTATAGAGACTTTTACAAACCATTCAATCATTTTATCCATGAATATTTAAACTAATATATCATTATTGTATAAGTGAATTCAACAACACATTACTCCTATCTAATGTTGTCAAATTATAAATTTATTAGATAGTGACTTTCGTAAGTAAATTAAATGAAAAAAATTACTTCTATTTGCATAGTTGAGAAGGTTTCTTGTAGATACATTGACAAGCCTTCTCTAGCAGATGGGTTTATATATATATGCCAAATATTAATACACAAAAAGAAATGATTTTACATGTTAAAAAAAAAATTCTTTACACTTGTTGGTATTTTGTAGGGCTGCAACTCGGGTTGGGCGGGTCGAGTATCTCAAAACCCAACCCGACCCGAGTTGATATATATGAAACCAGACGCGACTTCGACCCGAATTCCAACTTGAACTCTAGAACCCAATCCGACCCGACCCTCATTCTAAACCCATTTTAGCCTAATTTTAGCTAGATTGAGTCGGGTCGGGTTGGGTCGGATCGGGTCGGGTCGGGTCGAGTTAACTTGTAAAATCCTCAACCCGATCCGACCCGAATTTCATGCGGGTTTTTAATCTTCTCAACCCGACCCAATCCGTTGGCCCAAAAATCTCGACGCAACCCGCATGATTTCTCGGGTCTGGTCATGCAGGTCAAGCCAAAACCCGACTGTAGTTGCAGCCCTAGTATTTTGTTACACCAAATCACTAATAGTCCTACACCAGCAGCTACGAGTTCATAATTTTTCCCCTCCAAGACTATCAACATCCATGATTAATAAGCTAATCATCGTTGTGTCTTAAAACTATTTTTTAATTCTCAAGAATTTTACTGTTCTCTGCAATTTCAAATCTTAGCTTTTGTAGCTGATTATCTTGGCCTTTATGGTTTCTTATGCCAACGATATTATATGTTCTTAAGGTCTGGAGACTAGTTCCTAATCTTCTAAACACATAATTTCCCTATTAAAATGAATATATGCCAAAATCAAATCACTAATATAATACCAATATAGAACAAGCGAAACCAAAATCACATGACACATTAAGACAAAAATACATATACTTATAGAAAGACAAACTCAATCTTTTAGTTTGATAAAGTTGGTGTATACAATAGAATATCATATATTATTGAAGTCAAAATTAAGTAATAAAACCTTGTGATTTTAATATTTTTTTCACAATCCAAAGATAAAGGCTGAAGACTACCTCAATGAGTCGAAGTCTACTCTTTCCTTGTCTCTCCCATAATGCAGGGACCAAATGACCATTTACCCTTTGAGAACACCTAAACTTGGAAAGAGTTAAAAACTTAAAATTAGTGAGACTGGTCTAGCAAAATTGTCTAATAGACATTTTAGTTCCTACCAATCATCAAATAATCTTTTTAACACTTAATTTTAGGAAACAACCTTCTAAAATTTGGTGAGAAGCAAACCCGAGACCCTACTTTATTTCTAATAATTACACAAGGGCACACCACATTAACAAATTTTAGCCAAAATTTGTCAACCTCGATTAAAGGTCAAAATATATAAAAAATATTCTTTTTTTAAAAATATTAATTAATATTCAAAATTTCAATCAGAACATTTCGGTCTGAACGAAGAACAAAACATTTCTATGTACCTAAATTTGTATATCATCATCACGGTACACCTTTGAAAGATGGTCAATAAAAAATTTATGAGCATCTTGGCGAAGGTTCTAATTCGACTAGATTATCAAGGGGATTCTCCTGCACATTGTTATAATTAAAATAATTGTATAATTTACTTTTAAATCATAAAACATGACACTGTTGAATTATTTTAACTATATTTTTAATATTAAAATAAATAATTGAATAGATACTTTTATCTATCATAATCAATGCAATGTGAGAAATCATCGAATGGATATTATATAATCTTAATTTAAATAAAAATGAAAAATAATAATTTCAACCACCTAAACTGTGCTACAGTGTTATACAGTTTTTTTTTTTCTTTTCAAAAGGTTGGTCCAAAAATCAGACCTTCAATAAGTATTTATTAATACACATGTTATCGATGAAAAATTGATGATACGATTCTCTTAATTTTTTAAAAAATGTTATAAAACTTTGAAAAATACTTACAAACTTATAAAGGAGGAAACCAACATAAAAAAAAAACATTTAATATGAATTTGTTCTCAAGTATTTCGTAGTGTCTTGTATCTTTTATTATAATTTATGAATTTTTTATTATAATTTTGTTCAGTTTCATGAAAATGTGACAAAGACCCTAAAAAGTTTACCAATTGCATTTATGGCTCCTCATTGAATTGTAGAAATATTTGTATATTATTTTATTTATTTATTTTTACAAAAAAATAAAAAATGAGAAGTATCTTGGAAATTCCTGTAATACCCTTCCCCACATTAGGCATGTTTTAGCTTAATAATCTTGTTTAACCGGTTAATCTTGAAGATTACAGTTAGGGCTTTGAGGAAAGCCCAAGTGTAGCCCAATCCGAGCTCGTGAGCTCAGTGATCCAGCTCGTCCAGCTGGAGGGGCATTTTGGTAATTTTACCGCTTATTGTATTTATTTTATAAATTGTGTGATTTGGTGATTATTATTGGTTGATAATATTCTCCTTAATAAAGGATTTGCATTTCTGATTTTAAAATGAATTTATTTTCAAAAAATGATATTTTAACTCCGCCTGTCAAAACCCCGAAAGGGAGTATTAATTATTTTAAAGGGTTTGAAAATGAAATAAATTTTGAAATTAGTATTTTATGGTAGACCATTTTAAGAATGGTCTAGTTATTCTATTTCACCTCAAAATGAGATCTCTAAAATGATTTATTTAACATTTGTTTATTTAAGTAAATTGTGTTAAATTGTGTTTTTTTTTTAATAAATGGTTTTTAGTGAGAGTTAAATTCCAAATTTTTTATGGTGATTAAGATTTTTAAAACTCAACCTATCGGTAAGGTTGGATTAAATTTTTTAGCCTTTTAAAATCATGTTTTAGTTAAAAATCAGCTTTTATTAAACTCAATGACTAATCTGCAAAAACTAAAAATGATAAAGAGCTGATTTGCAAACCCTTCTATGGTACTGTAGCATACGAAAGCCACCACTGCATGCCGCTGCATGCAGTGGCCAAGTGACCCCAAATTCCGGCGAAAACTCTATCTAAGCAGCCCTTCTCCATCAGATTTCACTCCTAGCAAATCTCTACTTCCCTTTCTGTCTCAGTCACAGCTAAAACCGATCCTACCCCTCTCTATTTTTCTCAGTGATTTTTGACCCGTAAGCTTTTTAGGAAATTTTTCAAAGTCCGGATTTTCAGCCCAATATTCAATTAAAGGTAACCATTGCATTCCTTTTCAAATTTTATACGGTTTAGAATCAAGTAAAATCATGGGTTTTTTAGTATCAGTGAGTTTTCGGTGCTAAGATCGGATGACTTACTGAGTTTCAAAGCTCCAAACATCTCCCTATGGAAGAGGACTCCCAGAGGAATCCATCGGACCGGTCAGGCACTGAGTGATTCACTTCCAGGCCAACGCTATATAGTCGGGCATTGAGTAACTTCGAGGCCTAATTCAAAATGTCAGATTTGGTCATATTTAGAAGACAACGGAGAAGTAACCCGATGATCTAGACCTAATTCAATAAGTCAATCTGGTCAATGCCCAGAAGACAATATGAGTTTTGGACTGAGCCCCTTTTTATTATTATTATATTGTGGATTATGATAATTTAAAAATGATAGAAACCCAGTAGGAGACTCAATTCCATATACCTTTGATATTTTTAGAAAAACGTGAAATTTCAAGATACTACTTGTGTGTATGTATTTCATCTGTATATTGATTGTGTACTTGTCTGTTTGTTTGAAGAGAGACCGCGTAACCACACAATCACGGTGAGGGAATTTAACTCTGCAAGATATGTAAACAAGTTTTATATGAGATGAGTCTTGGGCAATGGGTGGTTTCAGATTTGATGAACCCACTCATGTGCCTAGACATGATGCACTATGGTAAGAGTGCTTATGATGTTGATCGTATGAGTATGTAAGACTGCTTTCACGTACCTAGGCTATTGAACCAATATCGACCATCTGGGAGATGATTTATGTCTACTGAACCATGGGTGGACTCTGATGTCGTCAGTTGCGGACTTGAGAATGTCAGTATCGGCTAAGTCAGAGCCGGAGATGTACTTGCAATGATCTATTTTGACCGTGTCGGGACTTAATACTGGTCTCAGCGTAGTTGACAGGTGTTACTTTGGATGATAGCAGTGATGGAAAGATGATGATGAGACTTACTTGATATTATGCTTATTTGTTATCAAGCATGTGATATTATTGAACTGTTGCTAACCTATTATTTTACATAAATTGCATTTGTAATACCCTGCCCCAGATTAGGCGTGTTAATCCTGTTTAACAGATTAATCTCGGAGATTATGGTTAGGGCTTCGAGGAAAGCCCAAGTTTGGTCTGATCTGAGACCGAAAACTCAGTGATTCAGCTCGTCGAGCTGGAGGGGCATTTTGGTAATTTACCACTTATTGTGTATATTTTTATAAATATTGTTGATATGTGTATATTATTGGTAAATAATGTTCTCCTAAATAAAGAAATTGCATTTCTGATTTTAAAATGAATTTATTTTCAGAAAATGGTATTTAAATCCCGCCCGTCAAAACCCCGAAAGGGAGTATTGATTATTTTAAAGGGTTTTGAAAATGAAATAAAATTTAAAATTTGTATTTTATGGTAGACCATCAGTTATTTCATTTCATCTCAAAATGATCTTTCTAAATTGTTTATTTTAACAATTCTTTATTTAAGTAAATAGTATAAATTTATGGTTTTTATTGAAATAAATGGTTTTTAATAAGAGTTAAATTCTAAAAAAATTATGGTGACTAAGATTTTTAAAACCCAACTTATCTGTAAGGTTGGATTAAATTTTTGAGCTTTTGAAATTATTGTTTTAGTTAAAAATCAGATTTTTATTAGAACTAGGGATTTTTCTGCAATTTGGAAAATATTGGAGGGTTGTTTTGCAAATAACAAAAAACCTGCGGTTACTGTAGCAGCATCAGCGGCGTGCGGGCGTGCTGCTGCTCGGCCGATTTCCGGCGATCCGTCGTCCCGTCCCATCTCAAATTTTCCGGCCGAAAACCTATATAAACCGGCCTCCTTCAACCAGATTCACTCCCACCGATTTTCTTCTGCTTTCCCTCTCTGATTTCAGCGGAGAGTTCCATTTTTTTCAGTAACAGTAGCTTAGGGAAAGATTTTCAAAAATCCAGATTTTGAGCCCAGGAATTCAATCCAAGGTAACCACTGCATTCCCCTTTCAATTTCGATCGGTTTTGAATCAAATTTTTTGAATTTGGCTCTGTTTTCAGTGAGAAAAACGATTTCAAAATTTAGAGAAAATTCTAGGGTTCCTCCTATCAGTGAGCTTCCGGTGTTAAGATCGGATGGCTTACTGAGTTTCAAAGCTCCAAACCTCTCCCTATGGAAAGAGAACTCCCGGAGGAATCCATCGGACCGGTCAGATGTAAAAACAGAGTCCAAAAAATCCCCCATTTCTCATTTTAGGTTTTATTGTTCACGGCCGTTGCAGAGAGTGAACGGGGAAGAAGAAGAAGAAGAAAAAAAAAATTATTTTAGATTATAGTTGCTTATGATTTTAAATGTTGGTTCCCATTGAAGAAAAAAAATGAATAAATAATTAAATAATTAAATATTATTATTTTATTCAAAAAAATATTTTTATTTGATATTATTGTTGTTGTGCTTTTAAATGTTGGTTCCTTTTTGGGGGAAAAATGAATAAATAATTAAATAAATAAATATTATTATTTTATTCAAAAAAATAATTATTATTATTATTTTGTTAGATTATGTTATGTGATGATTAGTACCCCTTTTTGTGAATTAAAATTGTACTAACCCTCTTCTCTTATTACTTATAGTGTAAATACTATTGTATCCGCTTTCAGGCCGACCCTATTGGTCGGGCACTGAGTGATTCACTTTCAGGCCGATGTTATATAGTCGGGCACTGGGTGACCTCGAGACCTACTCAAAATGTCAGCTCTGGTCCTATCCAGAAGACAACCGAGAAATGACCCGAGGATTTAAACCTAACTCAATAAGTCAATCTTGTCAATGCCCAAAAGACAATACAAGTTTTGGACTGAGCCCTTTTTTTTATTATATTATTATCTTTTGGATGATTTAAAAATGATAGAAACCCAGTAGGAGACTCAATTCCATATACCTCGGATATTTTGTGGGAAAACGTGTGATTTCCAAATATTACGTATGTGTACGTATCTGTTATGTATATTGATTGTGCACTTGTGTGTTGTTTGAACAGAGACCGCGTAAACCACACATCACGGTGAGGGAACTTAACTCTGCAGATTTTGTAAGCAGGTGTTATGATGAGATGAGTATTGAGCAATGAGTGGTTTCAGTTTTGATGAACCCACTCATGTGCCTATACATGATGCACTATGGTAAAAATGCTGATGATGATTATGATATTACGATGTTGATCGTATGTGTATGAAGCGGTACTTTGGGATTCCCCCGGAGGGGAATACCCTGATCTTTTCCCTGTTGGTTCTTAGAACCGTTGTCTTTTATTAAGTACCGGATGTGGTACTTAATTTATGTTAATTTAATGTATTAGGTTATGTTGCCTTTGTAGTGGTTGAGACTATATTTGAATGTATGAATCAATAGTTGATTTTGATTATGATATATGTTGATGTTGTTAATGTCTATTTTATGGGGTATGCATATGGTACATGTTTGAGTCCACATGATAGGGTCATGTGTGACTTCTGGGCCCAATTGTTGATCCGGCCCAGTGAGAATGCCTGTTGTTTAGTTTATCTTTCAAAAAAAAAAAACAGTCGCGTTCCGGGCCCACCCTTCGGGTCGGAGCGTGACAGCATTGTTATATTTCCTTCACTGGGCTAATTAGTTCACCCCACTCACCTTTCAGGCAATGAACCCGAGGAGGAGGACCCTTTTTATCAGGCTTAGGGTGGATAAGTTGCGACGGTGGTTTGGGATTTCCCCCTGAGGGAAATACCCTTATTTGTGCTTTCTGGTTCTTGGAACCTTTTGCTTTTGTTAAGTACCGAATGTGGTACTTAGTATTTGTAAACATTATGTATTGAGACTACTACGTTACTGTAGTCATTATGATGTGATTTTGAATGATGAATCAATGGTTGGATTTGATATGATCATGCTGTATGTTGATGTTGTTATTTTTTTTTTTGTGGGGTAGACTTATGGTATGTGTTTGAGTCCACATAATGGGATCATGTGCGATCTCTGGGCTCAACCGTTGATCCGGCCCAGTTGGAATGCTTGTGAGTTGGTTTAGTTTATCTTTAAAAAAAAAAAAAATCAGTCGCATTCCGAGCCCATCCTTCGGATCCGGGCGTGACAATTCCGACTTTTATCAAATTAAGAAAAAAATCATACAACACCCTATGAATAGCATCAACACATCTATGTTAAATTCCATAAATACTGAATAATATTTTAAAAACTCAAAATTGAGATTATATTAGAGTTGGAATTTGAAGAAATTAATAAAAATAATTTAAAATATTAAAAAATTGATGAAATTAACTAAAGATAACTCTAAGCTTGAATTACATTAGATATTTTAAAATTTGAAAATATTGATAAAAATAACTAAAGATTGGTTCAACTATTTTTTAAAATTAAATTTTTTATATAGATCGAATACTGTGAAATGTGAATAATAATAGTCCGTATCGGAGTTTTGAATAAATGGGCGAAACGTACGTATCGTCGAATCTTCTTCCAATTACACTTGGAACAGCGTAGGAGCTTAGTTTGGCGTGCTCCCAGCAATAAAAATTGAAAACCGACGACTGATCGACCCCGACGTCGACAGATCTGAGCAGATCTTTTCGCCAAAATCCAATTCACCCTCCTTTTTTTTCTAATTTATTTTTTAAATCAGACGTGCCGTCGACTCTCTTCGTACGTACAAGCGTCTCTCTCTCCGTCAGACTATAGGGTTCAGATGCTCTACTTCTCGAAAATGGTACATGCCTGTGTAAGAGAGAGAGGCGATCACAGTTTTCGGCGATTCTCTGCAACTAACGGAAAAGCAGACGGAATATTTGCCTCGTGACTTCTTCACCGACTTACTTCTACCTGGATTTCTGCTTCCGTTATAACATCCGTACGTCCGTCGCTTTCGCCACGCTTTGATTATTCCCTAGCTACCTATTGGCGTTTCCAAATTCAACACAACTTCGCCACCCGCATCGAATCTTTTTCAATTTTCCGCTCGAGAATCTCTTTCAAGTCTTTTCTTTTTCTTTTCTCGTCTTCTCTTCTTTTCTCTCCTCATCGGTTGGGTTTTTCGTTTATTCGTTTCTTTGTTTGACGGAGAGAGAACGCTGTATTTAAAACTAGGGTTAGGGTTTAGGGATGCCGATGGACGAGAGAGTCTTGGACGACATCATACGGCGGCTTCTCGTCGTGAAGAGCGGCCGGACGCCGAAGCAGGTGCAGCTGACGGAGGCCGAGATCCGGCAGCTCTGCCTCACGTCCAAAGAGATTTTCATCAGCCAGCCTAATCTATTGGAGCTCGAAGCCCCGATCAAGATATGCGGTAATTTCAATCTTTGTTTCCTCATTTTTTTTTTCCGATTTATTTTCGTCATCTCATAAGAACTCGAAAAACTCTAACAAGTCAGTCCAAGTTGACTTACTCTTTGCGATTTAAGTCGAGCTAGTCAATGAATTCTACTAAGTTTTTCTGAGTTGAGTAAAAAAACGTGGTCTATGTTACTTGACTCGATGGGATTTCAAATCTACTCTGAGTTTTCGAACTTTGATGGTATTTCTATCTTTAATTCAGTGAATTCATTTCTCTTTTTTTTTTTTTTTGATACTTGATTCAAGTTTTCTGCTTAGAATTCTAATTTTTTTTTTTTTTTTCTGTGTGTGGGTGTGTGGTGGTGGTGGTGGTGGGGGGATGTTAGTTGGTTGTTTTTGGTCCTCACCTTTTGTGAACTTAGGGAAAAGAACAAAAACACTTTGACGGCTGATCCAATTTTCAGTTCAAGTTGATTTTATTCTGAATAAGTTTGATTGAGTAAAATTTCATGATTGGACTAGAGCTTTGCACTGAATGAACTCAATTAATCACTCCTTAATGTCTTTCTTGTGAACTTTACTACTGTCATGCTGTGTACTCGAAGAACTTTGGGACCATTTGTTTTTAAGAACTGTAGGATTAGAATGGAATGGCTTGGATGAACTTGGGCGTATTCACACTATTTCTTAAAATCAAACATAACAAGTACATGAAAAACTCACCATGAGCACTCAATTTCTTCAATATCAAGGCTTAGTTTGAAAATCAATGTGATTTTCTAACCATCCAAAATTTTGCTTGTTGATATTCTGATACTTATTGATTGTTGTTTTCACTTTGATCAAGTTCTTGGGGTATGTTCTAACACTTGAGTACATTCCACAAAAAAGAAAAAAGTTTGTGCACTCCAGTCTCCTAACTTGTTACTTGCACATGAATCTGTTTGTTTGTGTGCATGTGGGCTCTATATCATTCAAGTACAATTTCTTGCTCCATATAACATCATCCACTTAATATGCAATCAAAAATTTCTAATTTGAAAAGACCCTTGATCAAGCCTATAATTAATATTTCTTAGTCCTCATGCACCCTTATAATGCTTACTCCATGCACATCTAGGGATAGGATCAACTAATAATGATGGTGATGGATTTGTTGGAAAGGCTTTATTTTTAATTATGACCATAAAAATCATCATGATCTAACCAGTAAAGCCATGATTTTAAAAGCCACAAAAGTTTAGGGGTTAAAAAATAATTGAAGTGATAAATTTGGGGATCTTACAAAATGTCTTGATCACATTTGGTGGGCCACATATCGAAGCATCAATCTTTTCAACAAACTCACAAGGAGCATGGGGGATGATGATGATGATGATCATCATCAAAGCCATTAATTCTATTTATCTAGAGTTAGCTTTCCGAGCTTCTTCCATTCTATCTTATCAAAGATCAATCCTTTTCAAAAAAATCTTATAAAAAAACTAACCCTTAGTTACTCTACAATTCATCATATCCTTCTTTACCCTTTTCATTTATGTTTTAAAAGGTCTCCCTTTTCTTTTTGTTCCTTCTACTTGCATCCTTTTAATTTTTCATACTGAGGCTATTTCTATTCTACTTTCACTTATTTCTCACCTATTAGGGCTACTTTGAATGTCTTTTTGTTCATCTCTAATTCTATCTTTTAAAGTTTTTCATCTACTGTAGAATAAACATTTATGTTATCATTACTTTGTCTTCTTTTTTTATTGCCTAACACTTGACTCCATAAAGCATTGTTTGCCTACATAATACTTGTATAATCTTCCTTATAATCTACATAACTCTTTTTATCACATAATACTCCACCAGCTTGCCTAAACTTAGCATGCCTTGCTATCATTATATTTGCTATATCCAGATCTATCCCTTGATTTGGTTAGTAGTTGCACCTAAGTATTTATTTTTTTACATCGTGCTACTAATTCATTCCAAATTTAATTGATTCCTCTTTTATGTTCTCCAAACCATTGAAATTACATTCCATATATTCTGCCTTTGTTCTTCGTCTTTCTTTGAGAAAAAGGCCCTTGACTTTTTGTTTGAATGATCAAGTAAAGCTTGCAGCCATGGAATGGGGAATAGTGAAAATTCTCTCTCTCTCTCTCTCTCTCTCTCTCTCTGAAAGTGGTTTTCTACATCCAAGTTTTCCACATCCAAAGACGACCTTATATTTTGGATTTAGTCACCCTCTTAAAAAAAGGAAGAAAAGGAAAGGAAAAGAAAGAGAGGAAAGAAGATCCTTATAATTTAGACAAGACAAATGTACTAGAAATCACTTCAAATTAAAAAGAAAATGATCTTTGGCTGTGATATGTAACTTGTTTAAACAACAATTTTCTTTTGTTAGATTAGATTCATTATTGCAGAATGTCTCAACTTTCAGAAAATAATAATATTTTCATAGTGTTTTAACTTTGTTTTTCATCAATAGGAGATATTCATGGTCAGTATTCTGACCTACTCCGCCTGTTTGAGTATGGTGGGTTCCCGCCAGCGGCAAACTACTTGTTCCTAGGGGATTATGTTGACCGTGGTAAGCAGAGCATAGAAACAATATGCCTTCTTCTTGCATACAAGATCAAATATTGGGAAAATTTCTTTCTTCTCAGAGGCAACCATGAATGTGCTTCCATCAACCGTATCTATGGGTTTTATGATGAGTGCAAAAGGAGGTATAATGTCCGTCTCTGGAAGACATTTACCGATTGCTTCAATTGTCTGCCAGTTGCTGCACTTATTGATGAGAAAATCCTTTGCATGCATGGTGGATTGTCTCCTGATCTTAAAAACTTGGATCAAATACGTAACATTGCTCGCCCAGTGGATGTTCCTGACCAGGGCCTGCTCTGTGATCTATTATGGGCTGATCCTGATAAAGATATTGAAGGATGGGGTGAGAATGACAGAGGTGTCTCCTACACATTTGGGGCTGACAGGGTAACTGAATTTCTCCACAAGCATGACCTTGACCTCATTTGCCGAGCGCACCAGGTAAAGCATATTGCAGCAACATTTTGGTCCTTGAGCAGATCAACATTTTGTTGAGTTTGCTCAAACACTTTCTTTTTGTTTTTCTTTCTAGAATTAATAGATATCATCAAAATTGCATTTGATCCAAGTATCTTAGAGAGAGAGAGAGAGAGAGAGAGAGATCATTTTAATTTATACTGCATTTCCATTGTATACCCTTGTGTTCAGGATAATATATTTTGTATGCTTAAAACATGCAGCTTTTGTGCATGTTGGCCATCCCAAGAATATTTAATGAGCGATGTGGTGGTTGGATGCTTTGTTGTGCCAGCATTACATGGTGGAACTGTGGAAATCAGAAGCCACTATAGTTCAGTAACTTAAACTCTACTCAATACCCCCCAAGTCAAGATGGTCAAGGACTTTGCAAGTTGAAGAATCAAGACTTACCAGCATAATTTGTTTTACAATCAAACTTAATTATAAATAAATGTCAGAAAATTGGTAAAAACTAAAAATCAGAAAAAATATTCACTGTTGAGAATGGTGGGGGTTAAAATGTCGAGTACATGTTTTTTCTTGTGTGACAGTCACAGCCTTATGCAGCTGTTCCACGGTGATAGAGTTTTTTATAGCTTCTACCTGTTGAATGGAAAGTGAGAGAGAAGGAAGGAAAGAGTTGCAATGAATGACTAGAAAAAGAAGAAAGAAGACAAGGTAGTTCCCCTGGTCCAGCTTTATGGTTGACAAGGTGGACTTCTCACTATGATTTTCTCTTGAAAATAGAAATATAATGATGATGATGATCATTATCATCAAATCCATTTTTTCCATTGGGTCTTGTTAAGCCTGTTGAATTCTACTTTTCCACTCTATAGTGAGAAAGGACAGTGATTAAGGCACTCCCAATTTTGATACAATAAGACACTCCTTGTACTTTCCACCACTTAAATGGTGTTTTTTTTTAAATAGTAACAAATAATTTCATTGATTTGTGTAAAAGATACAAATGAGAATGAGCCAAGTATAGGAGAGTTATACACGCCTCTCAAAATAGGCAAAAAGGAGAAAAAAAAACAATGCTATATGTGTAACGACTTGTCCTGCTAGCACAATATTGTCCGCTTTGGGCCTACACACGGGCCCGCATGGCTGTGCATTGGCGAGCCAACCCAATGTTGCTCCCAAAATGTCTTGTACTAGAAGGAGGAAGGCTACCACTTATATATCAGAGAATTTCCAATACAATTAGCAATGTGGGACTTTTTCTCCCCCACAATATAAACTATTATTTAGTACTACTACTATCGTTACTCTTATTTATTACTTCCTTTTGGGTTTTGTATAAACACACCCATTTTTTGACTAAAGGAGGCACTATCTTTGTCTTTTGCACACATCACCATTTAAGTGGTGCATTGTACATATTGTAATACCTCGACCCAGAAGGGGTCTATATTGTGGAAGAGAAAAAGTCTCACATTACTAGTTGCATTGGAAATTTCTTGATATATAAGTGGTAGTCTTCCTTCTTCTAGCACAAGGCCTTTTGGGGGAAACATTGAGTTGGCTCACCAATGCAAAGCCGGTGGGCCCGTGTGTGAGCTCAAAGCGGACAATATTGTGCTAGCGGGACAGGTCATTACAAATGGTATCAGAGAATAGTTCAACTCTCTGCCTGAGGGTTTGGGCTTGGTTGTTGTGTGTGTACAACCAGGGATGGCTCTGACTTTAAGGGGGGTAGGTTGTAATACCCCGACCTAGTGTTAGCCTATGAAAAATCTGAAATAACTCCAGACTTGAAAGGAACTCAAATTATAGAACTGGAATGACCATATAAGCTTTAGTTTAAATTAATACTGTCTATGGATAGTGGGAAGGGGACCAATATGAACAAATGATTCAATAGTGTGGTAGTATGAAGTTTATTGTCGTAGGTTCAAGTTCCATATGCTTCCCATTTTGACCTTTCATGAATAGAAGGGGCATAACAAGAGGTTATTAGTTTACTCCTGAATGAAAATAGATGTTACTGTAGTTGTTTTGAGCTTAATTATGAATTTGGACAGGTGGTGGAAGATGGTTATGAATTCTTTGCAAGACGGCAGCTTGTTACAATATTTTCTGCCCCAAATTACTGCGGTGAGTTTGATAATGCAGGTGCTATGATGAGTGTGGACGACAACTTAACTTGTTCTTTTCAGATTCTGAAACCATTGGACAAGAAAGGAAAACTAGGTTTTGGCAACATGTTTAGACCTGGAACTCCACCACGCAAGGTATGGCCTAAATTGCTTTTCTAGCAGCCAATTTCACATTGTTGATGTTCCTTGGATTATTATATTTTAAAGTCACTGGTCTACTTCAGAGCGCTGGTTGATATATTGTGTTCATAGTAGTCAAAGCCTCCCTTAATTGTACTTAAGTCCTCGTCTAATTCTGTTAGAAACCCTTGTCCCCTATAAATAAGTTTTTTATTTTGTACTAGCTAGTAAAAATATAGTCAAAGTAGTTTTTAGTAATAGTTTAGTAAAAGTTCTAATTATTTGATAATATACTTGTGCATGTATATAATACCTGCTTATATATTGTGCTTGGAAGCTCAGTTGGCAATATATTTTCGTTCTTTGGATGATTATTATTATATTTTGTTACTATTGATGCAGGAAGGATGCAAATTCATAAATCTATACGTTTTAAAGTATCCAAATAACTGCACCTACCAAAATTAGGCTCGTTTCCAAGTGTGGAATTAAGGGGCGACCCACAGATTTATGGGGTGACTCGCGGGGACCATGGCCACCCCAAACAATCTAGTGGTGGTGTCTTCCATATTTTATTGCTACTTCCTATGGCTCCCTCTCTCCCCTGCCTAGTAATAACCACTTTCAGTTACACTCATAACTTGCAATATCCCCTTTCCCTCCACCCACCAGATCACTCTCTCTCTCTCTCAATAATTGATGTGTGTGGGGGGGTGGGGGGTGGGGTGGAGGTTGGACACATCAAAGAATGTGGTTGTGCCACAGCGAAAAGCAGAAGAAAAGGGAGAAGTCAGCACTGAATAATAATTAAAAATAATATCACCTTAAAATTATTAAAATACAATTGTAGAAAGGTTCATACTGAAACAATAATTTTTTATTCTGATGTAATGGAAAACTCATGACTAAATTTTCAATGAAATTATTAATTTTATATTGAACTTTTTATTTCCATCTTCTTTTCATTTTATTTAGGATTGCCTGGAGAAATTTATTTTTAACTAATGTAGCCTAGTTTTTAAAGTAAAGTCATTCAGATTTCAAGTTTTCTAAAACTTAGGCTGGACCCACCAGTTGGTGTACCATATATACCTTAGCTCCTTCGGCATAAAATTTCTGGATCTGCCCCTGCTCGAGTCTAAACATGAGCGCCATGTGCCTTAGGCTCCAGGACCTCTTAGCACCTTGATTGTTCCTTGTACTTCGACTACTATAATCATGTTGTCTAGGATCAATTGTCTCTCTAACAGTACATAAAATCGTCTAGTTCAAGATAATGGGTTCAGAAGCATGGATTATCTAATATTTGAGTTGTTTGATTTTCAGGGTGGCAAAGGATGACATCAATTTCACAAACGGGTGCATTACTTTTCAGCATATGTATGGGGTCAATGGGTTTTCTTATTTTCACACACTGCAGACGCAGATATTTGAGGAGATAAAAGAGGTTGTCGACGGTGTCAGAGGAAAGGGCAGCATCTTATTTCAGAAATCTCAATCGTCTGTGTAAACTAATCTTCTGATTATGCCATCATGAATTATTAATGGTAAATTGCGTTTGTGGGTTTTCCTCATAAATCTTCTATTTCTCCATCCCTTTTATCTTCATGCTTCTGACAGCATGCACATCACTGGCAAAGAATCTCACAGAGCCTTTGCAGGCAACTCAATTGGGATCGTCGTTTGTAGAAGAGTTCCGCCCGGAAACAGTTTTGTGGAAGAGTGATACGCTCCTTACTCTTTTTGTTTTCTTTTGTCTTAAAGATTAATATTTTCGTTCCATCACATATCAGGTTAGCATTTGTATTTATAAGCTATAGGTATATTTGTCGTAGAAACTCAGTCTATGCTAAATTTGGAGCAAAGCTCATGCAGATATTCAAGTAGCGCTTTCAGAATGGTTGTATAGCATGTTGCTGACCCGCCTAAAATTAAGCCACATTTGGAGTTTCATTTAATGGAAATATAGGTGCATTTGATATATATATATATATATACCCCACAAAGCTCCGAGCAAAGTGCCACACATGTGCAATACCAAGCAGTTGAACTAGATCAGCACGCATGTACCTTCAATTCCAAACTTCTATAATTAAATTCTTGCGCAAGGTTAAAAAAGGACTACTGAGATATGTCTTGCCTTAGTAGATAGCAAGACACACCTTAAAAATAGATTTTAGGGCCACATTGTTTTGTCTAATGTAAAGAAAGGACTATATAAATAGTTCTTATATGAAGTTTCACCTCTATTATGATCTTATTCTTTTATTTTAAATTTTTAAAATTAATGGTTCATATTCATCAAAATTTAAAGGATAAGATTATATGGTTTGGATCATCGATTGATATTGTAATTTTATTGATATTGTAATTTTATGTACTCTACATCCATGTAATTCATCTATCAACTAAACTTAAATTTATAGGATGGATTCATAATTCATTTACATATCTTGTTTGTATGTCCTGCAAGGCTCAATTCAAGTTTTGATTTTCATATCAAGGATCTGCTGTTTTTTTTAAAAAAGAAAATGCCAAGCTTACCCTCAAATGATATCCTTTATACCTAAGAACTCTAATGTGGCATGACAAGAGTTCAATTGGCAAATAAATGAAAACTCTATCTTCGAGTTGAACTCTCAGTTTGATTCATACGAGAGTTAAGTGGAAGAAAAATCCATTCACAGGTCCAACTGGTTGAAAAATCTATATGAGAGTTTAACGCAGATACAAATTCATCCACGAAACTAACTTACAAATAAATCCATCAGAGAGTTCAACTCATGTACGGGTTGAATACATCCGAGAGAAGAATTATCTCAAAGTTCAACTTATAGACGAATTAATCCGTGAGTTCAACTCACAAATAAATCCGTAATAGAAAACAATGAAATCAGGCTTCTCCTATCGGAGGATTGTGTATACAGACACAATTTTACTGTATTTCTTATTTTGTCTTTGGAAATCGGCTCACCAAATCCTTTGAATCCGAACACTTATAATAATAGAATCTAGGGCTGTAACTTAGGTTGGATTTGGTCCGACCCGACCCGACCCAAGAAATCATGATGGTCGGGTAAAGACTTTTGGGCTAGCGGGTTGGATCGGGTTGAGAAGATAAAAATCCGCATGAAATTTGGGTCGGACCGAGTTGAGGATTTTACAAATTAACTTGACCCGATCCAATCCAACCCCACCTAACCTGGCTAAAATTAAGTTAAAATAAGTTTATTATGTGGGTCGGGTCAAAATTCGAGTCGAGTCGGATTATAGAGTTCGAGTTAAGAATTCGGATTAGATCGGATTGAGACAAGTTAGGTTTTAAGAAATTCGGACCAGTCCGATCTAAATTGCAGCCTTAAGAGAATCATTGGTTTGGTGAATTGATTTTGAAAGGCAAAATAGAAAATAGTAAAATCTCTATATGTATACAAAACAAAAGGATAATAAATAAAGAGGAAAATGATAGTTTATCTTCTCTCACGCATTAAATAGATCTTGGCTTGTGAAAGAAAATGGGATGAAAAGTGGGAACCGCATTTTTTTTATAGTAAAAACTACACAAAGGAAATGATGAAAAATCACGTGTCTGTTCATAGTAATCGACGTGGCATCAAAGCCATCACTATTTTGCAAACTTCCCGGCACAATTGGACTGGCATTTCCGCAATTAAAGCAAAATCGAGGCGCATTCAGTCTTTGATCAACCCCCATTAAAACCATCTTTCCCCAGATCGCAAATGTTGGCTTTCCGTTGCGGGTTCCCCGAGTCACGAGTCTCGAGTCGACCTGAGTTGACCAAACGATTTCAGTAGAAGAAAGAAGGGAAGAAGACGTAGAAGAAGAACAGGAAGACAGCAAGAGAGGAAAAAGAAAGAAAGAAGAAGAAGGAGAAGAAGAGGAAGGAAGATCTTTTGAAGTTTGTAGGAGGAGGAGAAGAAGAAGAGAGATTTAGGAGGAGAAAGGGAAGAAGAAGCGGATGTCTGCAAAAGTAGGTGCAAACGGTCACTTTGGGCAAGGCGTGTTAACGGCCTCGGCCGTCAACTCGTACTGTCTCAGCTTTCTGGCTCAACGCTTGGCTCACCACGTACGATCCGGTGACCGCTCCGTTTCCGCCAATGACGAGTTCTACCGCATGTGCCTCTGCTTAGCCAAGTACCCTCTCTCTTTCTCTCTCTGGATTTTTTTTTCCTCTATTGAAGTGGAAAATGCAGGACGTGTTCGATCTCATTGTCTCTTCTTATCACTATTACATCTAAGAGCAGTTACCTTTTAAAAAAAAATCATTACATCTAAGATAATTTTTTTTCTTAACTATCTGATTGTTTGATTACCCCTTCCAAATTGCCTTACAGTCTTCCACTCTTCGATACGGGTTCCATAATTTGAATTCTTTTTTTTTTTTTTGATGAATACAGGGAAATTGATTTTGCAGTTTCTCACAATGAGGTTCCATCGTCAGCGAATGATTTACCTCCAGTGATTAAACAGGTAATGCCTTTTCCCCCTCCTCAAGATTCAAACAATTTTTGGGTGTTTTCTCTCCGGCCGTGTTTGGATGGGGAAAAGCGAGGAGACCTCTCCTCAATTCTCCTGAGTCCTCCTGTTTGGATGAGAAGGGAAGGAGAAAGTAGGCCCCACAATTCTCCTCACTTCTCCTCTTCTTGGAGAAGGTTGATATCTCTACCCGTAGAAGCAGACATCCATCTTCTCCTAAGTTCTCTTACTTGATTTCATGCTTTAAGTTCTTCCCATCCAAACACAGCCGCTGTCTTTACGCTCTCTTGTCGTTTTATTTGGTTTATTCATGCGTTATATATGCATCTCAATCTGATTTGCTGATTTGGGCAAAAATTGGAATGAGCAACTGATTGGCTGTATTTGGGTTGAAGAAATTCTAGAGTATCAATATAACGTATAAGTTTGAAGATAGACGGTATGGGTGTGTTTGTATATGTGAAATGAGGAGAAAGGAGGGGATTCTACTGATTTCACCTGTTCGGTGATCTCGTGTAGTAGAAATGTGGCCCCCACTTAAGCCCCCTTTCCATTCCTTCAGTAGAATCTGGCAACTGGGGCTCATCAAATTAGAAGGCACCATATATGCTTGGGTTCATCGAGTATGATTGATGTGTTACTTATATGTCCCATGTTACACATAATGAGTATCTCATGACTTCTTTTGCAATGGTACACACTAAGATACCCAAGATGCTAGGAAGATCTAAGCTGTGCTAAATATGCATCATACATTGTGGTTGGACTGTAAATCCATTGGTTATACAATGTTGGTCATAATTTCCAGAACATATATTTACTCCATATATGCTTAGAGTAGTATCATGTTTGAACCTTTATCAGTTTCTCCATATTGTGTACCCCGCATATCCATTTGGGTAGAACATGCTTTAACTAGTCATGTTCTCCTAGGTTTTTTTGCATTTGAATTTTTAATATTTTTGTAAAGATGGTATAGTCATTGGAAGAGAGACTCTTAAATCACAATATAGTCACTGATTTTGGACATTTATGCCAAAAGTTAGGTGGCAGACATGAGAGTGAAGTATTACCCAAAAATAAGGTGGTGCAACTTGAAAGGAGAAAATGCAAAAACTTCTAGAGGAAGATTATTAAGAAATGGGGATTGGTACAAGGACATGAATGCCACCTATACAAGTTATCACCTAAGGCTAAGGCTGTATTTTGAAACTTGGGGTTTTGGCCAAATGGGCCCCAACATGGCCTATTTACAACCGTAACCTCCTTATACGCACACACTCCTCGTGAATTGTATCCTTATCCAATTTGACCCTAATATAAGTTATACCACCATTTGATGAAACTCCCTGAGAGTTCAGCGTATGACTCGGCTCGGCTCCACTGAGAGTTCAGCGTTTCTCAGGAAGGAGGAGTGGAACTGTATCACCCACCAATACAAACATTACGCAGCAAGAACTGGCAGCCAGCAAAAAAACTAAGATCTACATAGAATAAAATCTCCTGTGACCACCTGAGGCCTCAAAAACACCTCTTTTAGCAAGCGTATTAACCTCCACATTGACCTCAGAGAAGGTGACAGAAAGACCTTTGCAAGTATCCCAGATTTCCTCAACAATGTCCACGTCGTCCAAGGGAAGGAGAGATCTTTGGAGGCCCAACTAGTGACACATGCTGATTTGACAATTGAAGGGAGAAGGGATCTTTGTATTGCCAATTTCAAACCAAAGAGCACAGCTGAGGCTTCAGCGACAAAGGCATAGCAGTAGCGAGCTGGGAAAAACGATGATAACACACCTTTTGTGTGGGTGGGGGTGGGGTTTGCGGGTTGGGGGGGTGGGTTGGGTGGTAAGGGTGGATGCCACGAAAACGAAAGCTAGCTAGGAATATCAGGTTTCTTCTCCTCCCAGCTACGCTGAATGGATCATAGATGATAAGTTCTACCATGACCTGCAATAAGTCATTTCCATTTTTATCAGGTTGCTCTTACTATCGTCTAAACCACTAAGGTTGCTCTCTATGTATTCTGTTTTATACTCATAGCATATTTGTTTCCTGAATTTTGGAAAATAGGAGATTGTTTTCCTGTTTGTTGTTTTTGTTTTAGTAGTATCCTTGGTATCTGTGCATCATGGGTTGCATCTTTGAACTTATGTTTTGTGTCCCAATAGAATTCCTTGGGCCTTTCATTTGGAATCATGTACATGCTGGTATCACCATACATATACATGGCTTAGGGCTACTACATGACTTGAAGTAAAAGGACTTTAAACAAACCCAAAGGGACAAGATTTGATAATTATGATGATGACTAAATTTAGGACTATGTCATCATCATGATGCCATATATATGGATGCTCTGCCATTAGAAGTGCTGAGAAGATAACCATAGTCATTTGAACTATATTTAGACTCTCTTTCTCCCTATTTAATGCATTTAATACTGCCTTGCCACCTTCACAATCTCAGTACACGTTCATGTGTCATGGATGTACTTAAGGTGTATTTTTCCAACTACCCAATATTTGAACACCAAAAGGACGCATGTGCTTCATGCAAGTGACACTAGTAAGAAAATTTACGGCAAATAATTCTTTCTCAATTCACAAATTTTGATTTTTTTTTCCTTTTTTAGATACTAACATAAATCTGGGCCAAATCCTTCAAATTCACCAAATTTAATTACAAAACCTCCTTTCTATTTGTTTACTCATTTTTGGCACGATTTTTCTCTTTTTTTAGATAATAATATGATAAGGTAAGGTTGGATAAAAATCCTTCCAACTGACTAAATTCAACATTAAATCTCATTTCCTATATTTTACTTTTTTTTACATGATTTTTCCTATCTCTCAATTCCAATATAGGATAACAACATGTCAAGTCTTTCAAATTGACCAAATCAGATCTTGAATTTCTTTTTTCTATTTTTGGATTATTTTTTCCTTTTTTTGCTTGCTATTATGGAAGCAAATCACTATTGTTTAATGCACGAGCAGTCAAGTGATGGTCACCTCAAACTCTCTCTTTTATTTATAGTTTAAGTAAAGAGATTTATGTGAATTACATTGTGGTATGGTTTTATTTGTTTTCAGTCTTGCCTGAGGTTTGTTCTTTGTTAGCATTGATTGGATACCTTCTATGGTTGTTGCTGCATATTATTATTGTTGTTGTCGTTCTTCTTCTTCCTATTGTTATTAACTTATTATCATTAATTGTTGTCTCATTTGATGTAGGTGTATCAACGCAGGAATGATGGTGGACTTCAAGGAGCTATTATGCTTGTAATGATATCTGTCAAGGTGATTACCATAACATATCATTACTATATATCATTACTATATTGTTTAAGATCAATGCATGACTAACCTTAGTGGCCAATAGCAAACCAATCTTAACTGATGGCTGAACCTTCAGTCATTTATGCATTTCCTGTTTTTATTATCTATTGATGATGATAGATCCACGTTTCATTTTTTTTTTCTTTTAAATTAAGATTGTTTTATAGAGGGATAGAGGAATTGGTGATAATGGTGGTGATTGCTCTATACTGCGCTTATATGAGCTTTCTTTGAAGATGAAGGTTACAGAAGTCAATAGAAGGCTTTGTGTTCTTTTGGATTTTTTTTTCTTTTTTTTTTTTTTGGGGGGGGGGGGGGGGGGGGGGGGGGGGGGGGGGGGGGGGGCGAAGAATACCACTCAAGAAATAAAAAAAAGGACAATGATGAGATTGCTTCCATTTATCATTATTCTTCTAGACACGGACACAGGTTGTGTTGCACGTGTATCTGAAAATAGTAAATCTGTATGGAGTCATGAGATATGTATAGAATTGCGATCCACTATGACCTGCACATGCCTCAATTACAGTGCTCGCCCAAACAGACATTAGACACTACATGCCTTTTCTCCATAGTGAAAAAACTCCACTGTTCTATACTGTAGCTGGATGTCTAAAGCTTTCAAAACAAAGGAACACGTCTAAAGTGAATAGTTTATTTATGGTAGAAGATATGTGAAACAAATTTTGTAAAGGAGCAGCTGGGATTTTAGTGATGTCCAGTGGAACTTTATATGGAGATGTAGAGTTGCTCCTCAGTCATTACAGAATCATATCCACCACACGTAACTTATTATCTGATTTAAGATGATAAGCATAAGTCACCGGCTGAATTTTTGCTGATGGTCTTCAATCATGTCATGGATGATAAGAGTAAATGGTTGAATGGATCTAATTTAATATGTTAGATATTATGTTCTTTATTTTGGTAAGTAAACTACATTAATCGTTACATCAGTATTTGTATGTTCATTGAATGCTGTTCCTTAGAATCCAAAGGTGCTTCGAGACAAGAGTTGCAGTAGAAGTGTCAAACTCATTGGTCAAAATGAAGAGTGAATGCTACTCTCCTTTCATACTATGTGAGCAACGTTGCAGCATATTGTATGAAAGGAGTGCAACTTTGCCCACATAGTACAGAAGGAGAGGGCTGGGTGTGAATAGGTCCTTGGAGGCCCCATTTGGTCAGTGTCTTCAAATTGTTATTTGGGGATTGGAGGCTAGGGGATATATTTCTTTTTCTCTTAATATTTTGTTTCTTTTTCCTTTTTCTTTCAAATGGTGAGTGTCTCCTTAATCCACGAGGGGTCACACACATAGGAACAAGAAATTAGCCTTAAACCACAACAGGCAAACTGCATGACACAAGTGAGGAAAGAGAAAAGAGAAAAGAGAGGAAGGGCAAGTCAATGCTCGCCACCCTCATCGCTGTAAGGTAGGAGCAACATCCCCATCAAAATCACCAAAAGCAACATTATCAACCAAAGTAGGTGTCAGATCATCATAAGCCATAAATGCCACTCGGCTCCAACATTCATGGGAACATTGGCTAGGTTTGCCGCACTTAAAGCATTTGTCAAGGTTGGGACGGGCATAAGGATTGGTGGAGTGGGATGGATAAGGACCGGGTTGAGTGGTAGGCGGGATTGTTGGTGTGGGGAGGATAAGTATGGCTAATGGGGGGGGAGGTTGGGGGATGTGTGGTGCTGGAGGTGCAGTTTGAGTGTTAAGGGTTGGGGCAATGGGTGGAGAAGTATGCGTGGAGGGTGAGGTCGAAGTGAAAGGGTCTGGCTGGGAAGCTGTGTGAGATGGAAAAGAGGTATAGGCTAAGTGATTGAGGGAAGATGTAGTACGCTCTAAGGTTTGAGTTCATGGTGGGGGGTGATCCATGAATGCTTCGACCTTCAAAGCACTATTACTGGCCGCATGTAAAGCATAATCATTATGAGTGGCGAGTTCTTTTTGTATATTCCAACGTAAACCATTAAGAAATCTAGCAACATGTTGATCTTCTGTCTCATGATGTGCATTGCAGGAAAGAAGACGATAAAACTCATCAACATAAGCTTGAACAGAACAGTTACCTTGCTTGCAATTATGAAGACTAGGAAATAAAATCTGAGAATAATTGGGAGGAAGGTACCATTGCTTCAATAATTGCTTCATGTGATGCCAAGAGCGAATTGGGGCCATGCCTTGGTGATATTGATCTTGTTGGACCTGTTCCCACTATGAATAAGCTCCACCGGTAAGCTTAAAGGCTACCAACTTGACTTGTTTATCCTTCAAAATGCCCATGTACTCAAAGAAACACTCCACGATCACAATCTAATCAAGTCAGTCTTCGATGTGGAGAAGACCATTAAAAGAAGGAATATCGGCCTTGACTCGAAATTCAATGGGATCATTATTGCTTCGAGGGCCGTGGATGATACCACAAAAATCATGTTGAAGCGGTGCATCCCTGAAGTGCCTAAAAATCCCTCGTAGATATTGGACTGACTGATGATTGGGTGACTAGAGAATTTCTTCCACTTCATTGTCATCTAAACTGTCACAAGGTTCGTGTTGGTCTTAAGGGAAATATTCATGGTGGGGTGAGGCACAATTGACAAACCCAAATTGGTTGCGTTGTGCGTGGGAACTGGAGCGTTATTGGGGTTGTCGATCACCATGAAAGGTTGTGTCAACTTGATTGGAGTACTCAGAACTGTGATGATGCTGAAAAATAGAATGGTGGTTGGTGATGATGGGCTGCCCTTCTCCTTTAAAATCAAATTTATCTTCCACCTTCCTCTTGCCTCTGTCTTTCTCACTGTGCACAATTTATTTCACGGTTTTGGTTGATTGAAAATCAGCAAGGATTTCTTCCACATAAGATTTAGTAACAAAGTTTCCAAGGTTGCTGTCCTTTCGGCGTTCATCACCACCGTCGGGTGCCATCGAGTCTAGGAGCACCGTCCTGCTGTGATACCACTTGACACGAGGGAAGCGGTTTGAGGAGACGACAATGTGGTCTTGTTGGGTGGCACAATGAGGAAAGGAAAACACATAGCCATGGAATCTCGTTATTGACCCTCTTTTGGCTAGAGGAGAGGTGGGAAGGACGAATGGAATCTCGTCTGGTCACGCTGGGAGCTCGGGATGTCCAAATGGTCTGGGTGACTCTCTCCTTCAGCCGCCGGTGGAGGCGATGCATAGGCAAGGTCCAGGAGACCTCTTCGGAGTTGCAGAGGAGTGAAAGGGGTCGCCGCCGAGTGTAGAGGATGACAAACCGTCTCGTCCTTGGAGCTACGAGCAATTGGGAAAAGAAAAATGGCTAGGCGATTGAGGAGGTGCGACCATCTCACCGAGCAACACTAGTGGTTGAAGAAATCTAGGGAGGTCTGGTCCCTATCACGTAGGGACTTGGAATGGGGATTCGTCTGCAACAAGACAATGAAGAGAAAGGGGAAAATGAGAAAACCCTAGGTCTCTTTCCTGTATTCCAAAAATAGAAAATTGATTAATTACATCTGATGCCTTTGGGAGGCTTTTATACTAAAAGAGGAAAATGCAATTAAGGAAACTAATTACATAAGGAAAAATGGAATAAAAAAAAAAAAAATAGAAAATAAAAGAAAAGTCAAAATTGCTAGCAGGAAATTAGGATGGGACATGGGGTCCACGCACAATCGGGTGTTCTACATCACATACTCACCCAAAACCTCAAACAATCTATCACTGAAGCATCTAGTAAAGAGGTGATGCAAAACAAAGTAGGAAATTGGGTGGGGAGTGAGGAATTGACACACTAGACATCTTTTCAAAAGTCAGTAGAGCCGTTGCTCACACAAATGAGAATACGGTGCTCAAATTTCTCTTATAGGTGTTGATCCTCTCCATATGCTACATGGTCTCTTGGGGTTACGGTCCACCTCCTTACCATCAATAGCTATGTTATATTTGTGAAGCAACAAAGTCTTCCTAGGGGCATAATGCATACTCTGGAGTCTCTAAAAGCACTCAGCAAAAAGGGCTTTGTTCACATAAAAGATGGGTCTAACCCCAAGGTCCCCATATTTAATGAGGAGAGAAACTTGATTCTAGTTAACTGGACTTTCATTCTCTCTTTAGAATCATCCCAAAGGAAGTCAAGTTTGATCTTTTCTAGGGCATCCACCGCGGTCTTAGGGGCTTAAGGCTCTTGATGGCTTCCCTCTCTAGGGTGTAAGGAAGGGGGAAAAAAACTAGATTTAAGGAGAGTGATTCTACAATGTATCCTCTCCAAGATGTAAGGTGCTTACGGAATCTTTCAATGATCAACTCCCATAAAGAGTGAGGGGAATAGCAATACAAAGGGGACGACCCACGTTGATGGATGGGTGCTACCTTCATAGCAAAAATGTTTCCAACGGTGTAAAGATACTTCAAGCTAACGTTGATACTGAACAATTCACTTTTGGGATAATTGATGTAGAGCTCTGATGCCAACTCAAACCATCTTAGAGAATCTCGTTTATGATGAAGTCTTTGTTAGCTTCACAAAAGATGATAATATCATCCATGAACTGCTAGTGATGAATTAGAAGCCAAATTATTAATGTGGAAACCTTTGAGATAAGAATGCTCAAGGTTTCAACCACGGTGATGAAGAGAGTAGGGGAGAGAGGATCCTTGCCTAAGGATCCTGTAGCTTTTAAAGAATTCCTCTAGAGATCGATTGACCATGATGAAAAAATAAATGGAGGATGCACATTCAACCATCCAACTTAGCCACTTACTATTGAATCCCATTCTTTGAAGGGTAAACTGAAGGAAATCGTAGTCAACCATATCATAGGTTTTCTCCAAGTCAATCTTATAGATGTTCCCACACTTTGAGGGGTAAACTGAAGGAAATCCCAAGCAATCGTAGCATAGGCTTCACGAAGTCAAGCTTACGCATGATCCCTTTCCTTCTAAATTTATGTTGGGGGTCGAGGCACTCATCAGTAGTTAAAGATGGCATCCATGATTTGTCTACCTTCCTCACTTACTTTTTGAAACTGTGAGATGACTTTGTGCAATATAGTTTTGAGGGTATGAGTTTAGGAGGATCTTGTAAGCACTTCCTAACAGATTAATTGGCCCAAAATCTTCCAAGGGAGAAAGTGCCTAGCCGTTGCCGATGTTCTTAGGGATAAGCACTGCAAAGGTTCCCTGGTCATGAAATTCATCAATAAAGGCAACCAAATCATTATTGAAGTGCTTCAAAAGGGTCCTTATGAAGGCAACAGGGAAACCATTCGGGCAAATTTGTCATCACCACTCGTCTCGTTTTACTACTAATCCCTGTTCCGTTTCTGAGAAGAAGAGTATATGTTGAGTACAAACCTTTTTTGTTGTTCAAAATTGGAAGTTTTAATTTTAGTGTGGCTTGGCTTGACCTATCTTGTGCATTTTTTACCATTTAAGTACTAACAATTTTGTCCTCGCTGTCTTCTTCTTGTGCCTATTTTTCTCTCTCATTTTCTTTTTGGTTTTTCTTTGTTAATTTATTTCTCTCTGTTTTTTTAGTACGTTCCAAGATGTGCCATAAATTATGTTTTGACTATATATCATAACATGTGAGTGAGGCCATCCTTATTGATTGAAGATTGTAATCAAAAGGTATGAATGAGTGGGAACCACATTAGTTATGCTTCTTTTGTTTCATCTCTTTATACTTGAATAAGATAATGAAATTGTTATAGATGGGACCTTAAATGTATTAATTGCCTGTTTGTATCCTGCAGTCAGGCTACCTTTCTCTTTTTATTTTTGAATGATGCAGTCAAAGTTAGACTTGATTTACATTCTTCCCTACTAGTCTTTAGCGCTCTTGGCAAATTCCTATTGCCTCTATTTAGTCACATCCTTTTTATCAATTTTTGCTCAATATTGTCATTTTGTAATTGATGTATGGTGCTTGCTTTTGTAGCATGCATGCAAAAGTGGATGGTTTCATTCTACAGATACCGATCAGCTTCTTCTGTTGATTAATGAGGTTTGGCAATGTCTGTCTGTTTTTGTTTGTGTGTGTGTGTCTGGTGGGTGTGGGGTGGATCCTACAAGGGACTTTGCTGTGTATTAAACTTTGGCATGGTTCTTGGAAGGTCTTCATCATCAATCGTCTCTTGAAAAGAGTGATTCTCACCACCACCACCCTCACAATTATCCATTCATTTGGGTTGGCTTTCCGAGTTATATTTTCCATTAAACCCTGTAAAAATTCAGCTTCTACAGATTTCATTTGTTATCACATCAATTCATGTCGTAAATGTTTAACGACCTCCCTTTTTTGTTGCCTTTCCCTTGTAATCCTTCAATTGTTCATATTGGGACTGTTTTTGGTCTTTATCATACTTAAAATGCTATACATATAAAAAATCTCTCATGTATATGAGTGTTGTGTTTATATGGTATAGTTGATTGCAAAAAAAGGGAAAAAATGATGGCAATCTTCTGAGAATTTGTGGTCAATGTGTTGCTATTGACCCCATGTTGAGGTCACCCTGTTTGCCTCTCCAATATAACGAAATGTGACTTCCTAATAATTTACTTGAGAATCAAATTCCATAAAAATGACAACAAGCTTTTGAGTATCATTTCTTTTGCTTCCCTAAAACTGCTTGTCTTGCTGCTATCCATGTAACTGCATTTTTTATTTTTTTTTGAAATGGTTACTATATTAGAAGAAAAGAAGGCACTAGAGGTGCAAATACAAAAACAAAAGAGACAAAACAGAGATGCAAAATGCCCACAACCCATATACACCTGCGGATACTCAAACACTGGAAACAACACTAAAGGAAAAGGCTAAGCTAAATCAGCACATTCTTTCCAAGCACACAAGATGTCATATATAGAGATATTCCTGAATTCCACGAGAGAAGAGGCCCATGATGCACACTTTGGACTCTAGTAGAGACGGCTACGGATGATTTGACATGATCTTTAAATATTCTATTGTTACGTTCCCCCTCACAAGCTCTATGTTATGACAAATAAAGACAAGCACCACGAAGAGGGGCATTTGGGGAGACCGAAACAATGTTCCAAGTATAAGATAACTCAGCCACTGTAGAAGGCATAACCCAAAGCACTCCAAACTTTTCTTGCGTTGTCCATGTAACTGAATTGAGTGTGTGCCTTTGGCAAAGGACCCCGTGCATAGAATCACCGCTTATGTTATTCTAAGAACTCCAGCCTTCTAAAAACCTTGATATTGACACACAATACATACGCGTGCGCACATTCACACATTTTATCCTTGAATTTGAGCCTACTCCAAGTCCTTGTTACCAATTGGTCCTGTGGAGAATCACACTCCTTTCATTGAGAGGAATCTGTTGTATGTTAGTTGCCATTGTCTTACTTTTTAATGCCCCATCAACATGAAACTTCTAGAGTTCGTTGAAGCAAAATATTGTCTGAATTTTGTTATGGATCTGAATTTTCCTTCCAACATTGTACAACTTAATCTTTGAAGAAGGCACTTATTTGAAAACTGTGACAATGGGCATGGGTCTTGATTTTTTGTACTTATTTGAAGAGATCTCTGTACATCCCACCCACCATAATGGACCATGGGTGTATGTAATGACCAGGCCTATTTATAGGCCGGGTTCGGGCCGGACTTGTAAAAAAGCTTGAGCCTGCCCAAGCCTAAGCCCACCGTTTAAAGCCCGTTTGTTTGCACTTGACACTGTTTTTATTTTATTTTGTAACTTGAAAATTTTACTCTACAGATTGAAAGTAGACTTAAAGACCTACCATCAGTTAAAATTTTAGTCCAAAATACAATTTTTAGTCACTTGGTTTTAATAGTCAAAGTTGACAAACGTTCTTGAAAATATTCGATGTCTGGTGGTGTTGACCTTTAAGATTGAGTGCCTAGAAATTGATTTTTGAGATGAAATTTTAAAAGGTGGTAGGTCTCTAAGTTTAGTTTCGATCTTTATGGTTAAATTTTCAATTTTACAAAACAAAAGTAAGAAGAAAAAGAAAAACAGTATTAGATATGACCTTGTGATACATGTATATAATATATAAAAATAGAGGCCTAAAAGCCCAAGCTTGGCCCGTCACACAAAAATCTTGTCCCAGCCCCGTTTGAGTTTGGGGTGACACCCCTAGTAATAATGAATGAATCGTACAAATGGGTGATCACAAGCTATTCCCCTATCTAAATATGTTGACTTGCATGTGTTTGTAGATATAAAAGTTTTGTTTATCTTGTGGCCTTTATATTTTGATATAGATTTTACTAATTGTATATTTGTTACTTTTGAAGATTTCAAGCAGCTTTTGTGGGGCAGCAAATACTGCTGTTGAACCAAGCAATGTCATTCAGATTATTTCACACATTATCCCTAGGTACCAAGTGATGTATTCTTTATTTGTTTTTTTTTTTTTTTTAAAGTTACTTGGTTGTGCACTTGAATGACCTTATGATGCAAAAATAGTTTTTTAGTTCATTTAAAAAAAGAGTGGATTTGTGAACTGAAATCAGCTTTTTGTACTACTGCCACTGCCGCCGCATCCGCCTACTATATTATTGTCGTCGTCGTAAATTAGTGTGATAACACTTATGCTACTTAAGATGCTGGTTGCTGTTGTGAAGCAATTACTCTGATAATTGAATGATAACAGCAAGATTTGTCACTTCAGGTTCTTTCCACAAATGAAGTTGGGCAGTATAATTGTTTCTCTTGAAGCCAAGGTTTGTTATTACATTTTCAGTTGTATTTTGTTAATCCACAAATTTTTGATTCAAAGGTGAAGTGGAAATAATCTTTCTGAATCGTCTCATTCTATGCTTGAACATTGAGGACCTGCATAATCATTGCATGTCCTGCTTTGCTGTTGTTTTGAGTTTTGTATGGGTACTACCCCAGAAAATATTTTCATATTCACAATTTATTTAGCTAATCTGTTCTATCTTTTGTAGCCTGGGTATGCAGTTTTGGTGTCTGATTTTCTCTTCAACAAGAGTATGCCAGTGCCTACTGCGCACGAAAGAATAGTAAGCATTTTGTTAGCAGATTTTTTTTCTTAAAATTTTAAATTATGTTATGTGTAGAAATGTTATGAAAATCGAATCGTATCGCAAAATTGTTATACATTTTGAACAAAAAATCGTGCATCATAAATCGTAGACTCGTAAAATTCATAAGTGTTTTCCCTAAAAAATATTTAATATATGAAATAACATAAAATATATCTAAAATATAATAATATGAGCAATTCTCCAACTTTCTTTCAATATTAAGTGAATATTATATAATTAATTTATTGGAGCTCAAATTTCAATGCTCCAACTTCCAAAAGTATAAGACCAATATATAATTCAACTATATTGTGAATAGTCAATAATGAACTAAAAAACCCTCAAAAATTCGAAATGTCTTAAATGTCCATCAACTCAAGCCTTAAAAATCATTAACACAAAATGTTTCATGCTTTCACACTCGTAATAACCCCATAATTCTATTATTTATTTTTGAAAATGGAGACATAAATATAATATTAATAAAATTTCAGTTACAAGGAATAGGGGGGAGAGTACAAGAGGTGTGTACAACCTCACACACCAAAAGAAAAAACAAGAAATAAAAATACAGAAAGGTTACAAAGTATGCCCAGTCCTGGGAGAGAGTGATGGGAAAGCTCAACCCAAACACCTATGACAGCCTCCTCCGAAGAAAACACAAATTTTCCAAAGATAAAATACAATGACTCCCGCCAACCTAAAAGCATAACCCTCACACCCGAACAATCGGGAACATCTCCACTGCCGGGTGGGTCTTTTATACCCCTATCTTCGCTAGAAAGTCGGCAACACTGTTTGCCGAACGTGCGGAGTGCACAAATCTGATGATACCATTCCTACACAATTTCCTAACGATTTGTTAATAGATACGAATTGTGTATCGTAAGATTTTAACAACAATGATGTGTAGTATCCATTGCTTTAGTTCCTTGGTCAGAAAGAAAGCCAATTATTTAGTAGTATTAATAATCATGTATTTCAAATCATTCAGTAGTAAATGCATGCATCTTCCAGCTCACTGCAGAGGCATATGTTCTTTATAGCTATCTAGGATGGTCTGAGTTAGAAAACCAATAAAACTCAACAAGCACCTAGTTTGGGAGCTGCTGAAGCTTGAGAGGTCTAATGTTCCTTTCCTTCCTTGCAGCGATTGTTTGTTATTAGAACTGATAACATGGAGACGTCCTCATGCATTGTATCTCCACTGGAAGTGAGGTATCATTCTTTCTGTCAGTATTATTGTCTAGCTTGTGTATAAAGTTCAAATTATTTTTCGTTCTGAAAGATTAAAATTATTGTTGTTTTCACCATCGCGATCCTTATCTTTATTGCCTACTTTGATCATTTTTTCAATTTGTTGGTTCGTCAGTTTCATGGTAAATGGTAAAGGAGTAGAGAGAAGGACTAATGTTTCAAGGGTTAGTGTGCCCCTTCCGAACCATTTGGATTAGATGTAGTGAACTGATATCTTCTTTATGTGGATTTGGTGGAAAATTACTTTGAGATCATACTCACTTTTTCTCTGTTTTTTCCTTTTTCCTTGACCAGGACAGTGGCCCACAATTTCCATCAGATGTGTCTTCACTGCTTAAGTATGGAACAAATCTCATCCAGGTCATTGGAAATTTTAATGGTATGCTCAAACTATCTATTGCCACTCCAAGCTGTTTCAACTCATACACTTCTTTTTATAGTTGGTCTGAAAGTTGTTACTTAATATGTTACAGGTAGTTATATTATAGCCATAGCCTATGTGAGTGCAACTCCATCCACTAATGCCGTACCACAACTTCAAGATTATGTCCAACTTTCCACTTCAGAACTTGCATCAGGTAGCTAAATTGATATCCTCAAAAGCATGAAGTTGTTGTAGGTTAAACCGGTTCATTTTACTAATTTGGATAATGCCTGCTTTTTTGTCTACATCATATGGCCTCTTTTATGAGAGTGTTCATAGGCATTGAAATCTTTGTTTGGAAAGTGAAAACCAGTTCACACTTGCAATTCCCATCATTCTATACTTCCAGCACCTAAGGCTTCTCATATTGACCTGTTATCATGGTGGACAAATCTAATGCAATCTCAAAATTTGACTTATCTAACCTAGTTGTTTTTCAATTTTGGATGATAGATGCGGAGATAATTGAGGGGCCGTCAAGAATATCATTCAAGTGTCCAATAAGGTATGCCATGACATACTAAGATGAAGATTTGATGTCACCCATCACCTTTCTTACTAGTGGTGCTTACCGTGATATCTTTTTCATGTGGCATTGCTCATCATCTGTCAAGTCTTTTACTTGATAACAACCTCTTCAAGAAAGCCATTGATGCTTTTCACTTTGTTACAAATATCTTGGCTTCAAAATTGAAGCTTGCTGTTGAGCTATCCTATTTATTCCTGTCATCCACTATATCTGCCACTTGTTAGCTTCATCATTTCCTGGATGGATATGGTTTATGATTTTTTTTAAAGGGGGAGAGAGATCGCAGCAATCACTTATGATTATGCGAGTGGATGAATGATCATAGCAACCAGACTACTATCCAATGTGTAAAATAATATATGCCGTGGAAAGTATAATCAAATCTAGAATCTGAATAGAGAGACGAGAGACAGAGAGCGAGAGAAAGACTTCACCGGTGAGAATCAGAGAACCCAGGGGACGGAGAAAACCAACTGGAGCTCTGACGATCATTGAGAGGACCAAGAGGGACAACAGGAGACAACGGATGGGGATGGATGGGAATTTCCAAAGAGATGAAGACCTCGGAATAGCAGAGATGTTTCGTCAGTCGTATTGTTTGTTGGTAACCTTCCAGATTCCATAACAAATGGAAGGTTGCAGGGTTTGTTTCGTCGTTGGGGGTCCGTTCTCGATACCTTCGTTCCCAAAAAGAAGGATATCGCAGGCAAAACCTTTGGTTTCGTCCGGATGAATAATTGGGGACATGCTGAAAAAGCTATCAGAGAGCTAATTTGGCATGTTCTGGATGGTCAATGGCTTCAGGTCAATCCGACACATTTCCAAATGGGAGACAAACCTAGGGGAGACAAACCCATGAACCCAACACTCAGATCGGCTCCCTCCAACACCTAGGCAGCTCCACCACTGAAGTTCACAGGCCCTCCCATATCTCTCGATGAGTGTTGGTGGGCTACCACCGGTGGGTTGATGTGGTAGCCTCCAGTGGATTCGTCAACCCTGGGTTTGTCAAGGCTGTTCCAAAGCTTAGAGAGGTGGAGTTGATGGTTTCCATTGATGATGGGACCAAGCCTAAGGTTGGTTCTCCATTGCAGTGGTTATCTCATTGGTTGAGGACTTGACTTAATCAGACTTTCTTCAGATTCTTCGCCAAAAGGGCTTCTCTAACCCTCTGATTAGCAGGATCAAGGAAGCTTGCTTCCTGGTGAGCTTCAAATCAGAGGCAAAGCTGCGTCTCTCGTGGGAGCTTCAGCGGAATTGGGGGGTTGAATATCGGGGGAGATGGACCTGTGATCTCTTCCAATACACTAGACAACCTGGGTACGATGCTTTGGATTCCCTTTAGAAGGTTGGATAGAAGAGTTGATTCGAGCCTTTCGGGGACGATTTGGAAGGGTTCTTGAGATTGGCCCTCGGAACCAACTTAAGGAAGACTGTTCTTCTCTCAACTTTCTGCTCCAGTTGAGGATCATCGATCGTATTTTCGCCATTGGTGAATCTGAGTCTGAATGGGAAACCATTCGTTGTGGCCCTTGCAGAATCTGTAGAGCTTCCGCTACACCTCCACCTACCGGAACCTTCATTGGGGTGTGCTTCCATTTCGCCGGAACAATCTAGGACCACAATTTTCCTCCAGGTGTACATCTCGAGGAGGACGTGGACAGGTGTCCTCCATGCAGCAAATGTGAAAGCCAAGAAGTATGCAACTTTCAGCAGGGAGGCAAAGAGCCAGTGCTAAGAGATGCTTGACCTCCATGCAGCAAATGTGAAAGCCAAGAAGTATGCAACTTTCAGCAGGGAGGCAAAGAGCCAGTGCTAAGAGATGCTTGATGCAACGTTTATCCTTGGCTGGAGGCCAGATTGGCACGCATTGAGCGTGCTTGGGAGAAAGAGGAAACAACGTTTGGGGAGCGGGCTTCGAGCCAGTCTCTGGGATCTGAAAATGGACCAAGCTTAGTTGACTTAAGGCTTGGGTCTGACATACCAAGATGTGGTGCACAAAATACGAACCAAGTTAAAAATTATACCCACAACCAGGACCCAATTGTATCACAGCCGATCCATCTTGGCTGAAAGAACAACTCCACCAGGCGATCAACTTATAGCAACCCAGGCTGCACATGAACAAAAGACAGTAGCGCTCTCAGGACATTCCTTGGCAGTGACTGGGAATGATTCGATGGTCTACATCCAAGAGTCAGAATTGGGGTTCAGAAAGCTGGATTCGGGAGGAGGAAGGTGAATCTTTGCTGAGGCTTTTCCTAGGAAAAAGAGAAAAATCTGCAAGAAAAAAAGAAAAGAAAAAGAAAAATAGCAGAAAAAATAATGAAGGATCTAGAAAAAAAAAGGGCTATACAAAAAATGATAGTGCAGAAATTCTCAAAATTGGAAAACAAATCGGGATTAGCTTCAGCAATAATTCTCAAGCAGAAGAAACCTCAACTCTGCTGAAGTTAGAGAGCTTTTCATGGCATTGCCACCAGAATTCCTAGGAAACATTTCGATAGAAACTCCTTTTTTAAAACCTATTGCAGAAAACAGAGAAAGCTAAGGCAGTTCCAGGGGGCCTTAAAGGCAGCACCAGAATTCTTAAAGAATTGTTGGTTGAAAATCTCTCTTCAAAATAAGCCACTGAAGACACTTGAAGTACATGCAGGTGCGAGGGGGCAGAAAAGGTTCTTAATGAAGATTCTAAGTTGGAATGTGCGGGGTCTTAGACTCCGAGAAAAAAATGGAGCAGTCCGTCGCTTCATTAGAAAAAATAGAGCGGAGATGTTTCTCATTCAAGAAACAAAAAGAGCAGATCTGTGTGCCTCCTTTAGCAGGGAGATTTTGGGCTCACAGGACTTTGGCTTTTTCTACAAATCAGTAGAAGGGTCGTCGAGTGGACAGCTTGTGATGTGGAACTCTTCACTTTTTAAAGAATCCATAAGAGAGGATTCCAGATCAATCTCAGTAAAGGGACAACTAATCAGCGAGGGTGTGGAAGCTTGCTTTACGAATATCTATGGCCCCAACACAGAAGTGGAGAGAGAGGCATTTTGGGTTGAATTAGATGACATACACAGTTGGAGTACTCCAATTTGGTGCTTGGGTAGAGACTTCAATGTTGTTAGATTCACTTGGAGCAACAACCAGGCTAGGGGGGCTATGAGCAGGTTAGACATATTTCTTACTTCATCAGAATGGTACTTAATCTTCACCAACATAAGTCAGATAAAACTTTTTAGTCCCATCTCCGACCATTGTCCGGTACTACTTGATATAGACGAGATAGATTGGGGCCCCAAGCCCTTCTGTTTTAGTAATGCTTGGCTTGAAGACCTAAGTTTACATAGTTGGTCAAAAGGTGGTGGGGCGGCTATGTTCTCTCTAAGAAACTTATCCTCTTGAAATCAAGAATCAAAGATTGGGTCAAATCTTCGGGTGGACCAGTGAAAGAAAGAAAAGAGGTAGCCCTCAGAGAGTTGGAAGGATGGAACATACTAGAGGAGGATCGTGATCTTGAGGAGGAGCTTGAGTCTAGAAAACACCAAAGCCTCTCTTTGGGGTTGTGTGCGTCTGAAGAAGTGGAATGGCGGTAGAGATCCAGAGCTCTTTGGTTGAAGGAAGGGGACAAGAATACCAAATTCTTCCATAGATGCGCTAACGCTCGGAAAGCCGCAAATACCATCAGATCGATAGTTGTGGACGGTTGTCGGGTTGTAGACAAGAATGGAACTAGGGAGGCAGTTAGGAACCATTTCTCCATTATCTTCTGGTTTCTGTTCGAGCACTCTCGTCCATCTTCCTCCCTTCCTGCCTCTTCTCCCGCCACCCCTCCATCTGGTTCCTTGCTGGTGGCATCAGGCTCGGGTACTATCTTTCCCTCTTTTGTTTTCCTTTACTTCGACCTCTTTTTGCATAGACGTCGTGGTGTGTTTTCAAAACTTGCTTTCCAGGTTGTAGGTTTCGAGGACCAAGTTCCCTCTTCTCGGTGTGGTAGCGGTATCATCATCGACAGACCTTCACTCTTCTTCAACATTAGGATGCACATGCGATCTTCTCTATCTCCCCTTGAGCTCAGACCGACAGCTGCTGGATGTTCCAGACTCTTCTCCACAACGACTGATCGGATCACAACGATCACACTCAACGTGATCTTTCTCCTATGGAGTTTGGGGACCACTAGTTGTGGATTCTCTTCAATGACAGAACCTCATGCATAGCAGCAGTGGCACTCACCCAACCATTTCTTCAGACCCCAAGATTGGAGACAGTGGCTCTGTGTTTCTTCTTTGATCGGGTACTACCATCCATGTAATCTATTGTTCTCTCTTACCATGTTGATTCTTCCTTAGGTGTTGCCTCATCCCCCATCCCCTTGGTATCGTATTTGCCTATCCGCTTGAATGTCTGTTCCCGACCTTGGGTCTAGAGGTTTTTGATCCCCTTTTGCTGAGCTTTTTTCTGCCTCATTGTCCTATATAAGTCCCACTAGACCAACGATGGATGGGGTTCAGTTCAGGCATATTAGCAGGGAGAATTCTGCCTGGTTGGAAACTGAATTCTCTTTTGAAGATATTAAGGCTGCTTTGAAGGACCTGGGCGGGGACAAAGCCCTTGGCCCAGACAGTTTTAATTTTAATTTTTTCAAATCTTGTTGGGAAACCATCAGTCCTGATTTTCTTTGGGTTTTCATAGAATTTCATTGAGACGGAATTTATTAACAAAAGTTTGAAAAACTCCTTCATTACCCTAATCCCGAAGAGAGAAGGACCAACAAAACTCTCACATTATCAGCCAATTAGTCTCCTTAGAGTGTCTACAAACTTTTAGCGAAGTCCTAGTTGAGAGGCGAAAGAAAGTGTTGCCTGAGATTATTGGTGAATCTTAGGGAGCCCTTTTAGAGGATAGGCAAATTTTAGATGGAGTCTTAATTGCCAACGAACTAGTCCACTTGAGGCGCAAGGAGAGGAAACCAGAGCTATTGTTTAAAATTGACATGGAGAAGGCTTATGATTTTGTGGACTGGTTTTTTGTCAGCTTTCTCTTTGCTAGAATGGGCTTTAGGCATGCTTGGTGTCGTTGGATGAGGGCCTGCATAGAGGACACCTCATATTCTATTCTAGTAAATGGCTCTCCAATCCCACCAATTCAAGCTAATAGAGGTTAAGGCAGGGAGACCCAATTTCTCCTTACATCTTTACCCATTCAGGGAAAGCCTAAACAAACTAGTGGAGAGAGCTAGAGAATTAGGGTTTGTTAGAGGATTTAGGTCGGCTCCTAATGGTCCTACTGTCACCCACTTATAGTTTGCCGATGATACCTTGTTCTTCTGTGAGCCGGATAGCCAAGAGCTCTTGGGTTTCATGGTGATCCTCAAATGTTTTGAATTGGCGTCAGGTCGGAAAAAACACCATTATTGGGATAGATGTGGATGAGGACCGTCTTAAGGATTTTGCAGAAGTAATCGGCTGTGGTGTAGGAAAGCTTCCTTTCGTTTATCTGGGACTTCCTGTAGGTGGGAACCCTCAACATAAAAAATTCTGGACCCCGATTATAGAGGAAATCGAGAGAAGATTGACAGGTTGGGGTAGGAAGTCTCTCTCGCTCGGTGGTAGGGTTACCCATATCAAATCAGTCTTGATGAATCTTCCCACCTACTACTTTTCACTTTGAGATGCCTAAAGGGGTGGCTAGGAAGATAGAATGGATTTTTCGTAAATTCCTTTGGGGAGATAACGAGACAAAAAAGAAGGTTCACTTGGTGGCATGGTCTGAAGTGACCAAACCAAAATCCAAGGGAGGATTATTCCTAGTCCCACTTCAACTGAGAAATCAAGCCTTGCTATGCAAATGAGTCAGGAGATTTGGGAGGGAGCAAGAGGCTTTGTGGGCTAGACTGTTGACTGCTAGATACGGCCTGGAGGAGGCAAATGGATGGTTTTTGAGCAAGAATGTGGAAAAGAAGGGATCCACGATTCTTAGAAGTAGAACGAGGCTTCTGGTTGGAAGAGGTGACAAAACCTTGTTTTGGAAAGACTTGTGGTTGGGGGAGAGGCCATAAATGGAAGTTTTTCCAAGGTTGTAGAAGATAACTTGAAATAAAAAAGCACTTATACAAGATTGTTATAGAGTTGAGGGTAATAAAATATCGTGGCTATTGGACTTTCGGAGAAACCTTCGATCTTTGAGGTAGAAAGAAGGGCAGATCTCTTAAATCAATTGAATGAATTTCCTATCTCACAAGGCGATGAGGATGAACTTGTATGGACCAGGGATTCCTCTGATAATTTTTCGGTCAAAGCTCTGGTTGATCTAACATTGCAACATCACTCCCCAGAGGAATTCACATCTAACTTGGCTTGGAAAGGAACAACCCGCCCTAGGTTTCAAATCTTCGTTTGGTGCGTGTTGAGAGGTAGGGTTTTAACTAGAATGGAGCTCAAGAGAAGAGGTCTGATAGGTTTAGAGGACGATCTCAGTTGCCCACTTTGTGATTCAGCGGAGGAAGACTTAGATCACCTCTTCATTGGCTGCCCAGTTGCATGGAATCTCTGGACTAGCTTCTTTAACCTTTTAGATGGTTCCTGGGTCTTTTGTAGAATTTGTGTTGGATCTTTGTTATCGTGGTTCTTATCGAGGCTGTCTCCGAGGGTAAAACTTGCATGGGGAACGATTCCGGCAGTCCTCTTATGGACCATTTGGAGGGAAAGAAATTTGATAATCTTTGAAGGAAAAATAATAGACATTATCGAGCTTCTCCAATCAACAAAGTGGAGTCTCTGTGCTTGGCTCCTATCTAGTAAGGAATTTAGTGGCCTAAAACCCTTGGACCTGCTATCTTCGTGGGAAGGTTGTATGATGGGTTATAGAAGGAAAGTGAATTCCTTAGAAAGGTGGGCTCCCCCAGAACGAACAGTCATGAAATTCAACGCAGATGGGGCAGCTAGAGGGAAACCGGGGCCAGCAGGAATTGGGGGGTACTAAGGAATCACGAGGGGACCTCGTCCATTTTGTTTAGTGGGTGGGAATTAGAGATTCCAATGAGGAGGAAATCCTTAGTATTAGGCGAGCTTTAACCAACTGGATAACCCATGGGCAAGGTAAACTTGTTATCAAAGGGGATTTGGCAAATCCAATAAATGGGCAAAGGGACTAAGGCGTCCCCTCTGGAAATTGATCACTACGGTTAGGGAGATCAGATATTTGGCTGTAGGGCTGGATGTTTCCTTTGTCCAGATCGGGCGGGCAACAAATGGCATGGTAGACTACTTTGCCAAACTTGGAGTTTTGGATTAGTCTCCAGGCGTCTTCTTTTTATGAGTTGTGCTTGTTTCTTTATTGTAGCTTTTTCCTTGTTTGGCTTGCTTGCCGTTTTTCTTTTTCTTGTTTCCCCTTCCTTCTGGTCTAATCTTGTTAGACATTTTTCTTTTCCTATTTGTTCTTTTTATTTAATGAAATCTCTTTGTTACCTGCTCAAAAAAAAAAAAAAAAAATCTAGAATCTGAATAAGATTCATCCACACATTGTAACTCATCCACCCTTGATCATGCATGTATCAATAGATGACAGATGATCCACAAGAGTGCTAAACACCAAAAGATGAAATAATGAGGTGTAAGATCTTACCTTAATCAAAGGATCAAGATCATATGGTGTGGGGTTATAGGATTCCATACCAACACAGCATTCACTGAGCCAACAAGAAGAAAGAGCCTCAGCTCAGGAATCAATTGAATAAGTACTACATTTGTTCAACTTTTTATAATTTAGTATATGAAATATATAAAATATGTATAATGACTGTATAATGGTTGTCACATTAAGCTAGAAAATTAACAATGTATCTGAAAGGAATCAATGGAGTGAACTTTTATAGCAAATGTTACATCTTGCTAGACATAAGTTGCTTCAGTTGGTACGAAGGAATCAAACCAACTTTGGCTTAGCAATGATCTGTCAAATCACCTGTCTATGGTGTTTCTGCTCTAGAGACAAGAACAATACTTTTGAATGGAGAAGATGACAAGGTTGGTTGTTCCCCTGTTGTTCTCGGTGGTTTTCTGACTTTTTTCTTTTTAAATGTGGGGACATTTTCAATGTAACATTGTTTGGCTAATGTTTGTCCTGTTCAAGTATCGTGTCATTTACATCATGCCCATGTGAATATGATTGGTTTAGCTTTTCCCCTCTTGCGAAATAGATAGTTTGGATCTGTGATAACTGACTGGTATTTTGTTCTTTGTCTATCACTGATAGCCATAAGCATATCAAAACTCCTGTTAAAGGACATCTATGCAGGCATCTTCAGGTGAGAATTCTGTATGATATCAAAACAACCAATGATAATACATTTTGATACTGTTTTTTTTTCACTTCGGTTTTCTTCTTTCTTTCTTGTAGTGCTTTGACTACCACAACTTCATTGAAATCAACTCAAGAAGGCCATCTTGGCGTTGTCCTCATTGCAACCAGCCTGTTTGCTTCCCCGACTTGCGTATTGATCAAAATATGGTCAAGGTAGGTACTTTCGATTTTGTAGTATTTTTTGACTGGAACTTTTCATCATCTAAATATGCACTGCTTTCTTTGTCAGATATTAAAAGAGGTGGGAGAGGATGTTTCTGATGTGCTTATCTCAGCAGATGGGTCCTGGAACGTTATTGATGAACATCGTGACCTTGCTGAACAAACACAACATGGATCAACCACTAACCAGAAAGATGGATTGGAGCAGACTGAATCTAAGATGCTTCAAAATGTTGTGGATCTTACTATGGAAGGAAATGATGATGATGTGGCAGCTGATTCCACAGGATCAGAAGCCTTGACGGGCTTTACAAACCAGAGGTGCATAAACAATATAAATTTTGAAGCTGAAGACAGGAAACCATTTCAAGATATTCAACTTTTTTCTGCTACTGGAAGACTAGCTTCCAATGGCACATCAGAAATGGTTCAAGAACAAGCAGGTCAAATGGGGCAGAATATTTGGTCAAGGTTTCAGTCATTTGTAGCTTCTGCTAATATATCAGTAGCCCCCTCCATTGCTGCTACAGCTACCACTGCTGCTATTGTTCCTTCTGCTAGATTGGATACTCTGGTGCACATTTCTGAGTCCTCTGTTGATGATGCTGTACTGGCTCCAGTGCTGACTGATGCTGTCACTCCTGCATTTAATCGAGTGTCTTTTGATGGTCGTGGTGCCTCTCAATCAGCAACTGCTTCCCAGAATTTGCAACTCAGGCAATTTGTTCCTGAAAACTTGCAATTACAACAACCACAGTTTGAGAATTCAATTATCAGCAATGAAATTGGGAGGCGATCAATACCCAGACATGTTAGCAGAACCCCCATAGCAATCCAGGCTCTTCCAGCCCAAAGGCCCCAAACACAAGCATCCAATGCTCATCATCAAAGGACACGATCCCCCGTGGTGGGTCCAAGTCTCATGTCTTCAAATTGTTCCTCTTCTGTTGCTTCTCATTTGGCCTCTTACGTGACAGCCACAGCAGATGGTTTCACTGCGGCAAGTAATGAAGTAGAAAGGGTACAATTGTCACCAAATTATTCAACCTTTCAAAGAAAAAGTGATGAAGTAGAAAGGCAGCAGCAGCAGCAGCAGCTCTCTAGGTCACATTTTACTCCTCTTTCAGCTTCAGATTTTGCTTCGTCTTCACCACAGCTTCACACGATGTCACAGGTTAGACTTATTCATGGTTTCGAGTAAAATGCTAATCCATATTCAAGGGGTGATATTATGATATAAGCTAGAGGGATGCTCCAAATACATCCTCCTCCCACTTAGAAGTTAACCCTAGTGGTTTTGAACTAATTCATTGTTTGATTAGTGCTCTGCACTGTCCATACTCTCCAGCTTACTCTCTGGGTCATTATGGAAAGTCATAAGGAATTTTACCTATTGAAAGTAATAAACATGGTAGTCAAGGTGAAAAGCACAATCGAGGCACTAAATGGTTGTTGGGCCTATGGTGCAAGGCACATAGCTACGCTCGAGCTTAATTATGCTAGGCATATTTATTTAGATACTATCTTCTACACCATCCAGCATTGTAGTGGTAACTGTTGAGCATTACATTAAGTGATGAAGTAGACTAAGTGAATTGATGGAAATGTATTTTTTGATGCAAATCACTTCTGAATTATTTAAACTGTATGAAGCATGCTTATTTGGTTGTTTTTGTCAAGCAGTTCAAAAGATTGGATGTTTAATGGTTGTATGAAACTTCTTGGTGTTTTTTGGTCCCCCCACAAAAAAAGAAGAAGGCCGGCCCAGAATGATGGTCAACTGGTATAATTGTTACATATTTTGTTCAAGATTCCAACCCCAAGCCCAGCCACCTCTCTCTCTCCCTATATCTCTCTCAGTGTGCTTGAATGTGTGCATGCACACACACACACGCACCCATTGTCGAGACCATTATATAAACTAAACAGTGGTAGAGTAGGAGGAAGGGTAAACCTTTTGAAGACTTGGATTGATGGGTAAGAAATGACGGCATAGAATGTAAAATGGTGGAAGTTATGGTGTTGAGGCAGAATAGTACTCAAAACTATAATCTTGATAGATGGGGGAAAAGGGCTACTGATGTATATCACTTATATATGTGATATTAAAAGATGCTAATCTTCATGACTCCATAATCTATCATGTCATCAAAATCCAAGCACCAAAATTACAACTTTGAATTTTGTAAAGTGATTCTCTTGGTTTCTACCTCATCATCCTCATGATCCAAATGACAAAAACAATGACGATGAAAAGAATATTCTTCGACTTTAAAGTATCCAACCCACAAGGCAAGAGTAAAACATATGTGCTCTTACCTATAAAAAGTTTGAATTGTTATAGATGTGTATATAATTTCAGTCTAGGAATATCATTAAGATTTTAGGACTTTGTTTTTTTTTTTTTAAATTATCATTATTAATGATGCCCATGTTATGTGGATATGTTTTTGGATTGATATACACCAATGCCACATCACTCCGGCAGAGTATCAAACATGACAGATGTATATTAATGTTACATGTATTGTGGTTCTATGCATGTGCTTAGATTGTCACTCTTTAACAAAGTATCAAATAAACACTAAAATGACATGAATGAACCAGCCTTGCAATGTTGGACGAAATTTAGCATTTGTACTGTCATTTGCTTAAGATATTTGATGTGAGAGTACTTTTCTGTTTGACATGGTTGCCTATTTTTCCCCTAAACAGAGCCGGGATTTTCAGCATGCTTCGAATCAAATGTTGCAGCAAGTTGTTGGCCTTCCAGCTACAAGTCAAGGTGGTACAAGAATACCTTCTGACCAGCAACGAGCAGGTGGTTACAGGTCTTCGTCTGGGCTTCTCTCTCTAGATCATCGAAATTCAAATAATCAGCGCCCACCACACTTGAGGGCATCACAAGTCCTTAGTCGACCCGAAAATCTGGTCCAACAGTCGTCACAGTTTTCTTCACTGCATGGTCAGCAACCAATCCATGGAGTCAGTGGTCTGACAGGAGCTAGTTCATCGACCCAAATTGCAAGGCCACAGGGACCACCAGTCCAACTGCAAGCTTCCAGAACAATACCATCTTATGCAATGAATGCCAGTGATCCAAGGCTATCGATGGGCGAGCAGAGATGGAATGCCAGTGGGGCAACCCCAGTGTCTATGAATGACACTTTGACGGATCTGTCATTAGAAGAGAGCTGGCGGCAGAACACCGGGCGCATGAGGGGAAGCCTCACAGGCCGCGCATACTCTGCTGCTCTCAGCCAACTGATGGTGCAACCAACTACACCTTCACAAACGAGGCCACACATCACAGGCCCAACCGCTGCTGGACCAGAACAGCTGCAGGTTCTTATCACCAACAGCATTAATGCCCATGGGCAACCCCAAGCACAGTTGAGGACTGGGGATGCAGGTATTCCAGGCTTGAGCATTCCACCCGACAGATCCTGGGGGATGTAGTAAATGAAATTGATTGCTGTGCTCCTACCAGAACTGATTGCTGAGACAAAAGCCATGTGTAAATAGTATATGACCGTTTTTGTGTTCCATGGTCATATTTTGTGCAGTTTTGAGCTATCCGGAGGGTGGGTTACACGTGAATTTATCAGCCAGGATATGGGTTTTGGGGTTTGTTTAGCGGGATTTTTGGTAGCTTCTCCCAGGTTGAATTTTTTTGCTGTCCCAATATCAACAGAAAGATGTTGATGTTACTCTTCCACAATATGCAATTTTGGTGTTTGGGCTTTCAGCTATTTAGACCATTGCCATTCGCAAATAGTAGATGTCAGATTTGATGGATGTGGCTTCAGTGCGGTGGCTTGGAATTTGCCAACTTATGATTCCGTCACCCCCTTTTAATTGCATGTTCAAATCAAATCAAATCATGCCTCCCTGTTTCACATTTTCGCCCTTATGCTTTTTTTACTTCAGATTTCATTATTTATTTTTCAGATTTGATAGCGAAAATTCTTCAATTGCTTTGCCAACCTAACAAGTATACCCCCGTACATCCATACATTACTCAGCAAAGAATTTGCTGGCCAACATAAAATGATGAGAGTAGTGTGAACTTTTTGCATGAATAAAAATGAAAAATAGTCATCGATGATGGGTTTTTACACAAAAATGGGCGTAATTTTTATTTTCAAATTTGTTTTTTTTTTTTTTTTTCATTTTTACTACAAGATGGAATTTTAAATGGAAATATGCATTGGTATGTTAGAAGAAAAAAAAATAGATTTTCCTATTTAAAGGATCATTTTCAAGAAAATTAGTTTCTTGGTGGGTAAGTTGGTTTTCTTCACTTTCTTATAGGTGAAGAAGACACGCAAACATGCTAAATAATTTTATCAAATGTTAAAGAGTCCCCCATGAATGGATGGTTTAAGTCATTAGTATGATCCAACCGATCAGCTGGAGTCGGGCCTTGCTTATCTTAGATCTTAATCCTTCAACCTTTCTCTAGGATCTGTAATATACTGCAATTAGGGATTGCAATTCCTCTTGAAATACCGAAGGCGTGAGATGCTGCCATCTTGTCATTAGGGGGGGTGGGGGGTGTGTGTGTGTTAAATTATGATTCGGGATTGTCTAATTACAAGTGATATAAATTATGCTGTGATGATTGAAAACAGTGACATAATGCAATCTCGATTAGCAAGTGCTAGAAATTTATCTAACCAGGACCAGAACCCCTTGCAAGCCGTCACGAGGGTCAACGGTTTCATGTGTATAACAATTAACAAGTTCTTCCAAAATTGTCAAAGGGTGGGGTCCTCAGTTACAAAATTTGGACTGGAAAATTTTCAGGCTAAACTAAGATCGAAAAATGTATTTTTTGAAAATATCATGAATATTTTCTAATTTAGGCTAGGCCAAAATTTCTCAATTCAGTTCGAGACCAAAAAAATTCCCCGTGCTGAAATTTGTAACTGAGAGGGTAAATGCTGGGTGATTAGTTACATCCCCTGTAATACTTTAAGAACCTGGCAAGACGAAAGGGTGATTTCCAAGAGGAGAAAGTGATCTCCAGAACAATCAGCTCAGCCGGAATGGCTTCAGATCCAAAAGTCACAAAGAACGAAAAGTAAAAAGTTCAAGAAAATCAAGAAAGATATGATGTTGGGCGAGAATGGCCTGGACAAGTAAAGGGAATAAATTCAAGCAAAACAAGTTCTGAAAAAAAAAAAAGCACAACTGGGCGTAGAGATCATATGTCCTTCATACCCGAAAGTTATCTTGACGAGTAACATGATTACAAGTGTAACAAAAACAGAGACACAAGCATAATCAGACGAGTCAATTCAAGAACAAAATGCAACATTCAATGCCAAACACCGTCAAGTGATGAATAAATTCTCACTCCCAAGTTCCAAAACACACAAAATAATGACCGACACCGGACACAACCCATCTGGAAAAAAATAAGCAAGTTGCAATGCCGCAGTATAGACAATTTTGCCAGTTCAGTATTCCCATTTCTTCAGCTCCATACCATCAGGTGGTGTGCCTTCCACCTTCTTTGAACTCACTTCTTTCCAATTTGTCGAGAGCACTGTGCCGTTGGACTCCACCTGCAGAACAAAGATTTCTAATAAGACTTAGCTTTGCCTACCTCATAATCAACTATATGATTGGTTTGAGGAGTGAACTGAGAATAAGACGATTTCAGATTATATAACTAATAAATATGTTCCGATGTTAAACATATTTCATTGTCTGGGAGGGGTCACTTGTTTTTCTTGTACAAGTAGCTACAGGGTTTGCTACAACTTTTGCCTCTGTTCAATACATGACTGAAGCCAAATTTCAGTTGGTTAATCTGATTGGTTCATCAATGGAGTTGCAGTTTACCAAACAATCATATGTGGATTAGTGGTTGGGGGTGTATTGGTAGAGAGAGAGAGAGTCTTACAAAAGATTTTCTCATTGCTCTCCTGGCGTCATCATCAGCATCTTGGTATATGTCACGGAATAGTTTATTCAAACCCGCATCACCATCCAGCGTCTCCGATTTCTCCTAAATAAGACCAAGCCATGAAAGTTACATTTTGATGGGAAACAATAATGACAACAACAATAACAACTGACAAACCTCCTTCTTGACTTCCGCTTCTAGCTTATCCCAATCAACCGCTCCAGATTTTGAGGAAGGATATGTTGGTCTCTGAGAAACTGAAGTACAAACAGAAGGCAAAGAAGATGCATTAGTACATGCCCAAGTACATCTCCAACATCCAACTTACTCTCCAATAAATTGCCATGGTAAAATGGGCACACTGTGCAATCAAGAATCTGAGGGATCTTGTAGCCTAAGGTGCAATTTACATGCTTGGGCATGAGATTATTTTGCAAGGCACACTCATTTAGGTACTTTGGAATATATATACAAATTTATTGTTTTATGTCTTTATCACATCAAATTAATAGATAGGCACTGAAATTTTTGTATTGCCATATGGATTCAACCTAAGTTGCATGGGTACGGGTTGGAGGTGTCGGAATTGGCAAAACCCGATACGATAAGACTTAGGGACTCAACACTATATTTAAATAAATTTGAATTTAATTGATTTTAAATGAAAATAAGGTGTGAAAATAATACTAATAGAAAATAATGTATTAGTTTTACAGTTTCACTTTAAACAATCAAGTGACAAATATATCAATATTTTAATTAGATTTCAAGAGGAGAAAGGAGCAGAAATATTTTAGTTATCTTGGAAAACCATGTTAAAAAGTACTAAAATGGTCCATGAAGAACTGTAAAAAATCTGACATGGGTGTCATTGCCTAACGTGTGTCACACATTTTGAAGAGTCTGTGCAATATAGATTTATACTATATGTACCGAGGGATATTTATATATACTTATATCAATTGGGGTTTCTGTTTACTAGCCAACAATGCACACTAACTGGAATATCTAATCATTGTTATAGAAAAATTAAATGAATAGGTTTCCTTTCAAAAAACATTAAATGAATAGGCTTATTATAGGGCGCAAATAAGATACATGGAGAACAGTAAAATTAATACCAACAAAATACAAGTAGAACAGAACTGGTCAAGAGAGAAGGTTTACATGGATCTAACATCAATGCACAGAGAAATACAAATGTTTAGGCACTCAGGAGGCATCAAGTACAAAAGCATATACTTGCATGCAACCAGTTCCATATTCATGTAGCATAATCAAATATAGCAGTCCAGTCACAAGGTCATGCAGAAACTGATTAAATGAATCCAGCAACTCAGGCATGTAAACACAAACATTTAACTACCTGTTAATGTATTTAGCTTCTGTAGGATCGCATTCTCATTGCGGAATTCCAGAGAAGTCCAATTAGTGGGTTCAGCTTTCGCAAGACGGATTTCAATTTTGGTGGAGTGTATGAGGTATTTGCATTTTTCCGGTACTATCTGAGACCACACAGCCAAAATACGATGAACAAAAAAATTCAGAGACCAGTTGCAAAGGTTGCCTCATAATTCATTGCATGGTGGAACCAAGAAAATAACTAACATGACAAAAAAGAAGAAGAAATAACTAACATAAGGATGTCTAGAATTTTTATGCTAAGATAATGTTTGCGAAGCATCTGGACCACTTAATTCTACACAGCAGCAGATGAATCATACAAGTGAAATGCTAAATTTATATGTAAATGAAACAAATATAAATCAGCGATGGCTTTTTATTATTTGCTAGACATGTAAAAAATGGAAAAATTAAACTCATCCAGCAAATCAAAGTATCAAACACTAAATCTAAATACAATTAACAAGCATTATGTTTTTTCCTCTCTTGTCTTCAGTCTGCTACTAAATCTAAAGCTGCTTATTGAGTATGAGGCTTCAGACTTGGCAATTAATGATCAAGTCATAGCCATGTATGCAGAACAAGTCATAGACCATACTTCCCGAGAACAAAGTATGCCAGGAAAATGCAAAGAAGGATAGCCTAAACAATATTCACCATAATATAGGAGAAGTGGCAGGGAGGCAGCTGAGAATATGGTAGCCCTATACATACAGACCTGGGTGTGCACACGGAACATATAATTCTCTGTAAGACAGACATATTTTCACTTGAAAAATCTAATGATGTTCACATCATCTAGCAGCACCTATAAAAATTCTGGTGGTGTCAAGGGGCCCCACCAACATTCTACAGCCAACACAAACACTCCACTGCCATTTTAAAGTTGTCGAAGTTGTGCTACTAACGAAACCATTGCTTCTCTTATACTACTGTGGTAAAAGAAGATTTCACTTCTTAATATTCATGAAAAAAACACCACTAACTTTAGCCACCAGGTTTTCCTCCTGTTGCTCCATTAAGGATGAACTGAGATGCCCAACAGCCAATCGATCCATTTGAACCACCTTTTTCATGTGCCTAGAGTGTATAATCCTTTTTTTTTTCATGGACCATATCATGGAACAATAAAAAAAATGTATTCACACTCAATTCTGGATGATTCAACCACTTATATAGAAGATTCCATAAGAGTGGTTTAGATAAATAAGATTCATGATATCTTTCCTACTAATTACCAAGAATTTGAAGATAAAATGGACAAGAAGGGAGAAGAATATTTTCCAGAAACCATTACCATGTGCATCAATCTATTCATGTCCCATCAAATCCATAACCATTCAAAGGAAGCTTAGCTTCTAAAGAAATGGAAAGAACATCAAAGCATATTTCTAGAGATTAGAGGCCTATTATATTTCTTCAGTTAGATTCAGCTTTTGATCATGTAAGGCGTGACAGTCCTAGCACGACTATCCACACAACAGTGGGTAGTACATTCTTAGTTTTTTTATTCTTCAAAACAAAATTTCAGTTCTCCAAAAAAAAGAATATCGTGTAAACGGCTGGCAAGATGGGGTAAACAGCTATGGTGACAATAATGATGATGATGCGATTATTATAGAAGTGTTTATCGAGAGAAGCCAAAAGCCATTAGTACTCTAGGTAGCATGACTTAGTATACTAAATGATTAGAGATCTCTTTTACAGACTGAAATTCCAGGCCAAGAGCATCACCTTCCCAAAAAGGCGTGGTTGAAAATGATAAGCATCTTCATCAATGGAGACACTTAGCTGAAAAGCAAGAATCCACAAAAACATGTTATATGCTTGGTGAAACAATGTGAGAACCCAGATTACACAAATGATCACAGCAGCATCAATGAAAAATGGTGAAGGTAATAATTATGGAAAAGAAACATACTATCTGTTCACCAAAATCAACAGAAACTTTTTTAGATGCTGAACCCTTTACAAATATGGTCACAACAACTTCATCTGGCTTCTGGTAATACTCGTGCCTGCAGTTTGGCTGTCTTGTTAGTTAAGTAGTTTAACAAGACAAAGGACACATAGGTATAAGGCAGGGATCAAGACTAGAAAGTAATGTGGAAATTATATTTTCCATAAATGTGTTATGTGAATCAACAATTCATCATAGCTTGTCAACTAGGTTGAGCACAAGTGAGTCAAACAGTGAGAGAAATTCTTTAGGAATACTTAATAAGGTAGTACATTCTTGTGTACAATAATAATTGTTTTCCAACATCTGTCGTTGCACAAAAATGAGAAATAGGGAGTAAATGGGTTGGATTCAGATTGGATCAAAGTAAATTCCATATCCAGATCCACCTCCAAGATGTAGGATCTGCATCTGAATCCTATATGCCCCTGAATCAGGATTGCTAATAGATATTAATAATAATAACAATACTATTATTCTTATTCTTCTTATTATTATGACTACTACTACTACTATTATTATTATTATTAGCAAGAAGCACATGCTTTTGTACAAGTTACATAGGTCAAAAAATTAATGGTTGATAGTTTTCTTCATTTCACAATTTTTTCTATCTTTAGATACAAAAATAATAAGAGCCAAATATTTCAAACTCATCAAATTTAATCACAAAATATTTTTCGATATTTTATTAATTTTTTGTACGAACTTCTTCTATTTTTAGATAACAATATGATAAGGTTAGACCAAATCCTTCCAGCTCATCAAATCCATTTCGCTATTATTTAGTCCTTTTTAACATGAATTCCCTATTTTCCAATACTTATATGATAAGGATATGCAAATATTTCAAATTTACCAAATCAAATCTTAATTTTTTTTTTCTAATATAACTATTTATTAGACAATTTTTTTGTACTTTTTGCTTGCCAACATATAAACAAATTCCAACTGGTTGATAAAAGAATGGTTAAGATTAATAATAGATAGTCATCTTGAACTCTCTCTTTTATATAAACCCGTAGACAAAGTATGAGATTATTGGTGCTGCTGTTGTTGTTTGGGGGGGTTGAGGTTGAGATTGAACTTTTCAAGATGCTCCATTATGACAAAGCATGGACCATAAAGGTGGCTGGTGAAATGCTTTTGTAATCAGGGTCATGGCCTTATCCTATTAGTAGTGGATTATCGTTTGTAGAGGGGATTGGTGCTATCTGAAGAAGGCAACTGCTAACAAATATGGAGTTTAACAGAGAGAGGACACTAAGAAGAGCACATGATTAAAATGTTTGGGATTTACCATTAACCGTTTAAGCCAATGAATTGGTAAGCCTGTTCTCCTTTCTTGAATACGGACAGCAGCAGAAGAAAATTCCCATAATCTGATCCCTCTTTTAAAATGACACACCACCTCTGGTAGGAAAGTTTCTTGTTGAACCCCAAACACCCAATGCATGTCAAATTGGGATAAGAAGTGTGACTGAATCATTTGCCCCTAATCACAATGGATGGCCAAGTAATCAACCAACTCTACCTCCACTTCACACACCTACATAATAAACATACTTAGTGTTTCGTTTCTTTTCCAGTTCTTAGTGATTGTTGCTTTATCTGCTTTATCTTTATATATTTGCACCTTTTGTGCCTCTTTATCTATTAATATATGAACCATTTAAAAAAAAAAAAAAACATACTTTTTAGAATGGATATATTCCTAGATGCAAAACTATCCAAGAAAAAGCCTTCAGAAAAGAAGTGGCAATGCAAACTCCCAAACCAACTGTCAGGGGAGAAACCACTCTCTTTTAGAATGAGGCTTTAAAAATGGATTAAGCTAAGAATTCACTGACAAATTTCAGTTTCATATTCTTGTCTTCCAAACCCCAAATGAAAACGTTACTTAGGAGAGAAAATCTCTGGACCAGCTCTAGTTTTTTTTTTTTATGTTTTTTCAATTGTTTTCATTGCTTATTGTTTATTGTTGTTGTTGCTGCTGCTTGGTGATGCTTTAGGGTCCCAACAGCAAGCTGTTGTGGTGGGCAATCCCCAAGAAAGATTATTTAGGCAACATAACAGATACTGAACAAATAAGACCTCTCAAAACTTGTATGTCTTAAGTACCTATAGTTCTTTAAGATTTCAGGGAACACACAAAAACACTATGGGATGGCCTAATTTTATCATTGACATGACAAAACCGATCAATTTAAAAATTAAGCAGCCAAAATTTGACAATGTGCATGTAATTGAATCATTGGTGAACCATAGTAATATGACAATGTGCAAATGCAATAGAATTTTTAGTAAACAGTAGCTAGAAAGGTTTGTGAAGCTGCAAACCACCTGTACTTTGGTTTAGCTGGCTCAGTGTCTTTAACAGTTACAGCAGCAGCTGCTTCTGATGAATGAGATCCAACCGAAGGAGATAAAGCGCTTGGTGGGACATCATGTGTTGTTGTTTTTGAAAGATTATTTGTTTCTTCTGCGTGGCATGTGGAAAAGATGCAAGAAAAAAATCATATAAAATTTTGGGCAAGTTGAACTGCATAAATTTTCATTTCCCTAAAAATTTAATTTCCCTAGGAGCATTCCACCAAACGTATGCTGAAGACTCTCCCCCACTCTCCCCCACTCTCTCCCCTCCCCCCACCTCCACAGCCCCCCACCCACACACCCCCTACAAAGCTCAGCATGTGTCTACCCAACCACATTACCCCTATGCTTATGGTCCATATTATACAAATGAAAACTGGTTTTCCCAATATCAGGCTTTGACAATACAATGGACAATGCACCCTAAATCAAGGACAGGAAAAGCAATTGTCAACTTTTTTGTTCAACAGCCATAAAACTAAAATTACTTAAGTCTTTCTAAAATCTGTAAGGCATATTAGTATATCATACTTCTTGATGGATAACTAACCTACAACTCGAGTATGAAGTTACAAAAAAATAGTGAGAAAACATACCTGCAATGCACTTTTCACATTCCTGGATCAACTTGGTGAATCTCGAATCACCAGGAGCCAATGCAGCACCAGCTTCAAAAGTTGCCTTTGCAGTCTCATATTCTTCAAGCTTCATACATGCAGTGCTGCCATTCCAGACACACAACTCATACAATCAAAGCACCACGAAAAGACCTGAAGTTTCAAACTTGGAAGCAGATATTACAAAGACCCAAAACAGGAATTTGTTTGCTAAAAAGAGACAATACAAAACTCTACGCACCCCTTACGAAAGTATGCCTTAGAGAGAGATGGATCCAATTCAATGGCTCTGTTTGCATCTGCAACAGCCTCTGCGCAGCAAAATCAGAGAATATATTGAGAAGGGAGACAAAATTCAAATGGATGGTTGCGAGGCTGAACCAAATAATAATAATAATGATGATGAATCCTTGTTTTATGGGTGGAGGTCGCAAATGTACAAAATTCCTATATGCTAAAGTTCACTTTTTTCCTATAAAATGTCGTTAACAACATACAAGGGGGGCTTTTATCAAATAACCAGAGGAGCCGTTAGAAAATTAGGCGGAAAATGTGTAAAATTCCTAAATGCTGAAGGGGTTTTTCCATAAAATGACCTCAACATACATGGGGTCTTTTTCAAAAAAACATAGAAGGCGCTTTTAAAATTATTGGGGGATCCACAAATTTCCTATAAGCTAAAAGGCTTTCTATAAAATGTCCTCAACATAAAGATGGCTTTTCATTAAAAAAAAAATACAGGGCGCTTTTCTAAATACTTTGTGATGGACAAATGTACAAAATATCCAATATGCCAAACGGGTATTGTATAAAATGTCCTTCACATACAGGGGGCTATTTAAAATTCAGGGGAAGGGGCAAATGTACAAAACTCCTATAAGCAAAAGGGTTTTCTACAAAATGTCCTCAATATACAGTAAACTTTATGATAAAAAAACATACAGGAGGCTTTTTAAAATTTCTTGGGGAGGGAGAAGGAGGAATATACAAAATTTCTGTACGCTAAAGAGGTTTTCTATAAAATGTCCTCGACATAAAGGGGGCTTTTTTAAAAATCTCAGTGAGGCAAACTACAAAATTCCTAACAAGGTTTCCTATAAAATGTCCTCAACATAGAGGGGAGATTTTTAAAAAATTATGGAGGGGGCAAAGGTACAAAATTTCCCCAGGGGAGGGAGGGGGTTTCAAATGTACAAAATTGGTAAGATTAAATTTATTCTCCATAAAATCTCCCGAACATACATGCTTATTTTTATTTTATAAAAAACATAAAAGGGGCTTCTGTTATTAAAAAATACGACGGGGCCAAACGTGGAAAATTCCAGGATGCTAAAGAGGTTCTCCACAAAATTTAGTAGGGGGACCTTTTTTTTTTTTTTAAAAATATAAGGGCTTTCTAAAAAATATGGGGAGAGGGAGCAAAATGGAGAAATTATCCATCTTAAAATAATTTGTTCATATTGAAAAATTTCAGACTTCTTATAAAAGTTTTGATCTTTCGAGCTGGTTCACAATGGATAATTTCTCATTATCAGGCTGCCAACAGGTTAGAATCTGGGCAGACCCCCTTGTCATGGTCAAAGTGCACTGAATAAATGGATTGCGTCAGGTCAACTGTATAAAACCACGCCTAAAAATAGATGACCTGATCTACTTGGCAAGAGAAACGGGTCCAGGCTGACCCGCTAATATTTCAATAATACTACTTAGGTGGATTAGAGTCTGATTGAAAGGTTAAAGAAAACTTTCTAGTCAAATATGGCTTGGAATGTACACCCACATGAATACAAAATGTATATGATTCGTAATCCTTGAAATGGGATAAATCGTATATAATGGATACCTCATACATAAGAAAGTCCCATTATAAAATGAAGAAAATACATAATCTTAGAGAAGTTAGCAAGCAAATAAATATTAAAAAATTCCAACTATCTTATTTGAATCCTCATTTTCTGTTACAGTGATTCATAAATCATATCCTGAAGTAGGGGTGGTGGGTCTAGCGGATTGATCCATTAAGACTGTCAGACTTAAATGGACACCAGTATCATAGAACTGAATTGAACTTTCCCTTGGTTAAATTATCGAGTCGGCTCAGGGTCGAACTCGGGCCGGACTCAGGTCCATTGGCAGTCCTAGACTATAATAAGAGAAGAATAGAAGGGTACCGGTGAAATTTCCGAGCTTGACATTGGCCTGAGCCCGGTCGGCGAGAAGATCGGCATTGTTTGCATCCATATAAAGCGCTTGAGTGTAAAGATCAACGGCCAGATTGAAATTATCGTCGACAAAGGCCTCTTTGGCCTTCTTCTCCAGATCTGAAGTAGCCATGGATGAGATGCCAAAGGCACAAGAACAAGAAAGAGATCAATCAAGAAAGCCCTGAAGAAAAAGAGTAGGGACGGAGAGAGAGAAAGAGAGAGACACAGAGAGGGATTTATTTATTTATTCAAAGCTAAAGCGAAGAGAAGAGGATTGGGGCAGAAGGATAGAAATGAAAGAGCAGATGATTGGGGTCGGCTTCTGGAGACTTCTTCTGGTTTTTTATTTTTTGAATGAAAGGGAGAGGATAGAAAGAAACAGAAAGGGCGAAGACTTGGAACAGTAGCGAAGACTTGGAACAGTGACGAAGAGCCGAAGACGCAGCGAAGATACTTAGATACCACTTACAAGAGTGATTCGGGCTGTGAATTTGTGACCGACCTTCGTTGTAGGTAGCCATGTATTGACTCGACTTTGGCGAGGAATAACTAATGATTTTTTTTTTAAACAATATTCTTGATTGAGGCATAATTGCCGTTAGTTCGTTGATACGAAGTCTATTTAAATATTATTTCTTAATTTTTATTTATCTTAATTAATGTTCAATTTATATATTTTACTATTGAATTAAACATCATAAATGTTTTTATAGTTTAAAAAAATTATATTGAATTCTATCTTTGAGATAGTCATGTAGCAATTTATTTAATCATTCAATTATTTATATGATCCATCAAATATTTGGACTGTAATGATTCAATCCTCTTTAAATTTATGCCTTATCAAATGATATCAAAGTGTGTTTCGTTAAACTTACTTGTGGCATGTAGCAGACTAGTCTAATAATTGGAGGAAAAACATGGCTGAATTTGATTCAAACTTTTTGAATTTCAGAGAGCAATGATATATCTGAAATTTCAAAATTTTGAGGGATAGGAATCTTTTGAAAAAAAAATGCAGTCAAAATGACATAATTTTTTTACTCTATTGAAAAATCATAATAAAAAAAATATTTTAAGATTTAGATGAATTTAATTAATAATTAGAAGAGTAGAATAAGATTTCATCAAAAACTCAATTGAAATGGCTTTTAAATGCAATCTTGAATTTTCTTTTTTTAAACTCTAATTCATAATATAAGTACGGTCAAAGATGATATTCCATGGGCCTAAGGTTCACAAATTATATACAAAATATAGAATAACTATCCCGTACAAAGTTGGACCACAAAATTAGGCTTGTTCATGGCTTCGGGCCAAGAATGTCTAGTCTATTTCAGAGGTGGCTAACATGTAATGGACTTTCGATCCTGTTTTTATGAAAAAAGTCCAAACCCATTTATATCTTCAAAAGCCCTATCCCCAACGAGCTTTCATAGTCAATGTCCGAGCCGTCATTTAAAACTCGTTTGTCCTGATACAATTTTTTTATTATTTTTACAAGAAATTTGTTTTGTGACCTTAAAATTTAATCATATAGATCAAATGTATATTTAAATACTTGCCATGATTAAAATTTTAGTTCAAAATTTAATTTATAATCATTTAATTTTGATGGTCAAAGTTGGAAACGTCTTTAAAAAGATGATGCTCGATGATTTTGACTCTTAAAATTAAGTAGTTAAAAATAATTTTTAAATAAATTTTCGGATTGTCGATCTTTAAATCTGTACAATTATATTTAAAGTTTTATAAAATAAAATATAAAAAAAAAATGGACCTAAAAGTCCGGCAGATGACTTTAAACAAAAGTCTGAGCCTAGCTTATCAGATAAAAATCTTGTTTAAGCTCTATCTTATTTAGCTCGGGTTCAGATTGGGCTTTTAAGTCCATCAGAGACAAAATCTGGCCTCTCAAAGTCTCAATTCGGCATGTTGACCTTCCCTTTCCATTTCGATAAGTTGGTTTGCCTCAAAATTACTCACACAAAAAGGCCACCTTGATCATCCAAAAAATAGAGAAAAAAACTTTAAAAAAGGGATCTGTCACTGCTCATTTTAATCTCAGCTCATAACTTGGGCAACGATCCATCAAGAAATGATTGATCTCATCATCTGAGCAACGTCGAAGATTGTTTTAATCATGACTTCTTTCACTTCATCATGTGGGTTCCATTCCGCTTTCAAGTCTGCTAAGAAGTCCAATGTAAGATTCAAGTAAAATCAACTCTTCTTTGTTTATTTTGAATCTATAAAATATAAATCATTTTCATTCACCACAAAATTCATTTCATCCCAAGAAGGTTGGAAGTTTTCAATGTAAGAAATTCAGCTCTTATTTTTCTATGTTTCTAGTGCTCCATGTGCTGCTTCCAATGGAAATTCATTAAATGGAATTTGTCTCATTGCAATCAAAGTAAGCATTTTAAATATGAGAGAGAGTAGTTGGGATCAATGAGTGTAAGGATCCACCCTCAATCAGCACCAATATTGTTCACTTTAGACCTAATATGCCTTCACAGCTTTGATTTGGAAGTGTGTCCATACACACACCTCAAAAGGCTTTGATGCTAGCTGAAGGACAGCCGCCACTATATCTCAAGATTTAGACAACAATGTGTGATTGTTTTTCCACTCCTAGCCTAACGCCAATCTTGGTTATTTTATAAAGGAATGCTTGTGTGGTTCTCCTCCTCCTTCCACATGCAGTCGATCCACATTGTTTGTAAAGTTACATCTCTGGCCACGAGCGTCTCTCAGATTTAGAGAACTGAGTACACCAATCAAAAGCAATCTCGGATTTAATTAAACCATATTTTGTAATCATACATACATATGTTCTGACCGCAAATTCACCTGCATGTTTTCTTCTATTCCCCCGTGTCTTTTTTCTGATCATTTCTCATCCTTACCAAACTTAGACAATAAATATATTGAAACGTACAAACTTCATATTAAGTACACATGTTTTGTGTGCATTTATACAACAAACAAGACATTTAAATCTGTATAATTTCCTTGTACTAATTTACACAAGAGTTTGATAAAAGAAAGCACTAGTTTGAGATTGTCAAAACTATTAACATTTTCTTTTTTAAGATTGAATTTCACCTAAAATCTTGCAAGGAATTGCATCTGCTTCAAGAGTGGACTCAAACTCTCCATCAACATCTGGCATGGATGATTATGAACTCCTTCGTACGTCGTCACGACTATGCTCCTATCCTTACATAGTCGCTGAACTTGCTTCTTCACGTTACATGTGTGATGTGTGCACCGGTAGTAGCTTCTACTCTCAATGGATTTTGATATTATCAAACAAAACAAACTGTTAGTAAAAAAAAAAAAAAAATGTCATTGGATCTAATTTTTCATGAACATGTTTTCTAAATAATAGGTATAGTTACAATTTGAAGTATGGAGTTTTGTGGAAGGAAACTAAAAATTTAATTATAATACATCTTAACCATTCATCGGTGAAATTTTAAAATGAATAATTGAAATACAACACTTAATTTTATTATAGTTAGTATGAATCTTATATTACCAATACTTTTATCTATGTACTACCAAATTTATGGTGCAATGAAAAGTTACATGTACAAAATTAGAAGTTATCTGATCATTGCAATTATTTAGAAGAGAGTGAAATTTTTATAGTTATCAGAACATCTTTAATTTTATCTACATGACTTTTTCTAATTTATTGTACCATAAATTTTCTGGTGAAATGTATTATTCATTGGAGATGCAAACTCTAAAAATTAATCTTATCAAATATCACATGCATGAAACATGTAGAGACTAGAGTAGAGAGAGAGACCTGGGAAAGATACTATTCTTCACAGCCTTCTGCCCATATTTCCTCCACCGGTAGCCGTCATCGAGGATGTCAGTAGCACTTCTAGTCTGGAAGGCGAACCTCGGCCGACTGGCCTTCTTTGTCTTGATCATCTGCCCCTTCTCCTCGTTTGTCTCACCCGTGCCTTGCTCAACTCTCCCCATCAAAACACTCTCTGGGTTGGGCTTTTGTTCGGCAAACCCGATCTGGCCGGAGAGTAGAGCTGCCCATTCGACGATGTCGGGTGCCAGTAAGCCATCTGCCTGAGGTTGTTGACTGTGGTGGGGAAGATGGTTTTGTGAAGAGTTGGTGTCTTGAAGAGAAGGTGTGAAGATGTAAGGGATGTTTTGAGTTGGGGTTGCACCTCCTTCCATGTTTTGGTTATTCAATCTAGTTTGTAACGATCAGATGACTATAAGATTCGGAGAGAAGAAGACCTTTTATCTTAAATTATAAGAGAGCTAGGTCAATTAGCTTGCGATTTTGGAGAAAGGTAAGAGGAGGTTGTTCAACAGATGTTAACGTAATATTAGAGAGAGAGAGAATGAGAGGGGCAGGTCCAGCATATGCTCCAGCTGAGAAGGCTTGGTGCTTTGATATCAGACGGTGGGACCGATGATATGATCGAAAAAATTAGATGAAAAGATAAAGAGGAGGTTGTTTTTTATCTTTATATTGATTAAGATTTTAAAAGTTTGAAAAATATAAATTAATGAATTTAAAGTAATTTTTAAGTTTGATGTTTAAATATAAAACTTTTTAATAATCTCAATTTTGTAGTCAAAGAAACACTGCAGGACCTATTTTGAAAGTCTGCAATAATCTTCTGTAAACCAATGTGCAAGGATCTCGACAGCGAGAGAGAGAGAGAGAGAGTTATTTTTTATTTTTTTCTAGTCAAGTAAATCAATCTCTCAAGAATACTACGCCAAGCCAACTAAAATTCACCTACATTTGTTGAACTGCCCTCCCAAACAAAGACGTGCCCTACAATTCTCAGTTTCTTTGACTTGTCAACATGACTAATGTCGTCTAAATAATGGTATCAATCACATTCATTCATGCATTCTCGTTTGATATAAGAGTTAAGGCAAATACATAAGCAGCTGCAACTACAGCTGATGGATAATCTAATTTAGAGCCAAATTGCCTTACAAAAACTTGTGCTGAACACTTGCATTATACGTGGATATGATAAATCAATTAATAGTATTCAAGTTGTGGAGATTTAAAAAATAAAAATCTAACAATTCTTTTTTATCAAAGTCAAAATCTTAATTCAAAATCAGTTTTATAAGTTTTACTTCTCTATCCGTTTACTCCTATTTTTTGTACCTACAACTTGAAGTCTCTCAACTCTATTAAAAAAAAAAAAAACATAACATCTCACCACCCAGACGATAAATATTTGGTGATCAGCCTATCTCTCCAATATATTGACCATTCTTTTAGTACCAAAATAACTCACAAATATGATGGTCTGGAAGTTTAACTCCAATGGATCATCATAATTTCAGTTGGGTCGACAGGTATGATGAAGAAGCACTTGAAGGGTTGGCCCAATAGATTTCTTGGATTGATGTTTTAAATGGTGTTGGGCCGAATAGTCCACTCTATGTGAGATGATCGCCAACTAAATATGGATGCCCAGCCCACACAATAGAGTTGAGCAACAATGAGCCTTAATATTAACCGAACCCCGTCTAAGCCCAGCCTATGTTCATCTCTAATACAGGAACTAAGCTCATTTGATCAAAATCTCAAGAAATATATTAAGGAGAATTAGCACGAATCGCGCCCAGCCCAAGCCTATATATTTCTTACCTCAGCACTAACCACGGTTACATGGATCACTGGATTGTAGATCATGGAACATAGTTCGCATTTTTTCTAATATTAAATAAATTTATATTTTATAAAATTTACTAAATAAAATATATATGCAAAATTTCACGTGGTTAATAATCCCACACAAAGTGATACAGAAAAAAAGCATCAGATTCAGATGCATACAGGAGAGATTAGAGAATGAGAATTCTCTTCTTCTAGAAGAGAAGATGCTTCTTCTATACATACATACGACGAATGGATTAAGATTCTTTAATCTTTACAAACACGTCTATATTGAAATCGCATAGACTTTAAAACGAGTTTTATTATATCTCTTTGATTATAAAACTTTAAATATGTTGGTGAAAAAAAAAAAAAGGAGTTAGATTTTTAAGCCTTGCAAAAGTTTGACATTTAAAATTATTTTTAATTTCTAATGTATCAAGCAAAATTTATGAAATTTGAGAAATATTACTTAATTTATTTAGCCAATGTGGTTTTTTATGAGTTTTATATTTAAGAATAGATTTTTTAGAAAAAATGTAAAACTATTTTTAATTTAATATTAATCAAAATTTATGAGACTTGAAAATTAAAATCTAATTGTTTCAGTGTGAGTCCCATGTTTAAGCACAAACATGATCAATAAATCTATTTTTTAACAAATAAAATATAAATCTTATTTTAAGGTCTACAATAGTACAATCTACATAGAGTCTTCTAGACGTTAACCAATGCAATCAAGCAATCCCATATGCCCTGAAAAAGAAGCTGGTCAACACATCTAAATGAACTGTTAAAAAACGTGAACAAATCACCAAATTTGAAAAAAATTAAAATAATTAATGAGACTTTTCTTATTGATACTTGATAACAAGGCTTTCTTTTAAATGTATTTTGAACGTCAAATGGTTTGGTATGATGTAAAATGTATCATACGAATTCAAGTGTTTACAAAGTTTCATGTTCATCTAATCTTCTTAGCATTTATTTTTAAATTTTAAAAAATAATATTTTAAATTCATTAAAATTTAAAGATTAAAATTAAATGACTTGAATAATTTATTAAGCCATGATCTATGGGACAAAAAGTTCGATGATAGTCACCTTGAAAAGCCTCACGACCTAACTTATTTGTAGCCTGGTCATGTTTGCCATGGTTTCCATGTTTAGGCCAGCAATTGAAAAGTTATGCCTACCAAGACAACAAAAAGTTGGATTCACCTTCTTTCTTAGTTCAGGGGCCGGCCCATTATGGCATTAAAGGATCCTTCTCTAACCCATTTACCTTGTCCTTTGAAAATGAGTTTGGCTACTGAGGTTTTACTTTAATAGATCATAAGATTTCTATAATTGAGTGTGATGGATGGATAATGATATAGATATAAAGTATATAAAATTGATGGATAGATAAAATATAAAGTATGTAAAGTTGGTCATCATCCAAGTCATGATCTTGATCTTTTAATTTCTCATGAATATTGGCAGCTGATTTTTAAAAATTCAAAATCAAATGATAGAATGACTGTATAGAAATGAAACTTCATAAAACCATTGCTCATATGCTTGAAGCGGTCATCAGAAGCTCAATCAAACCCAGGGGTTGAAATCTCGGCTGATACGGTGAATATCGGCCGATTTTTATTTTTAAACAAATATCGGCGTGGGCCCAATTGATATCTCAACCAATATTTGTCCGATATGGGCGAATATCGGCCTAGATATCAGCCGATATTTATATTTTTTATTTTTTATTTTTAAAAAAATTTTTTTAAATTTTTTTTAAATGAATTTTTTCAAAAAAAAACCACTGAGATTTTCAAAAAAAAAATGAGGAGAGAGAAAAATCTCGGCCGAGATCAAATATCGGCCTAAAATTCAGCCCACCCGAATTTTCGACCCCTGATCAAGCCAAATATGAAAGATGAAGACCCATTTAAGAAGGATGGGCCCATGAGATATTATTTGCTGAATTTTTACTATAAATGTATCAAAGAATAGATCAATGAAAGAGAGGGCAACACATCAATTTTCATGTAATTCTGAGCCCGAATGACAAAGTTATAGACCTTGGACCATCACATGGTGTTCAGCGCTTCCAAAGACCATCAATTGGGATCTATTGATTATGTAACAGCCACATGAATGAATTTGACACATAATCAACCACCTCATAGCCACATGGCAAGGAATTATTCAATGGGTCTTATTTTGACAGTTTGATAACCCCTTTTATAATCTTTTCATTCATTTAATTTTATTTTTTATCATAAGGTGAGTATGCCCGTTTACACAGATTGTTGTAGGCCTTCCCCATATACAAATATCTAAGTATTTGGACTCAAAGGACTCAAATCTTTCCAACACATCAATTGTCTTGTAATTTTGAGCTCGGATGACAAAATTATAGAAATTATAGACCTTAGACCATCACATGGTGTTTAGGGCTTCCAAAGACTGATATCTTACACAAGGGTTAACTTTATCCAACTTACTTGGACTCGTTTTGCCTCCATCCCAAATTCCCAATTCAATAACAACATCCAAATTCAACTCATTTCCAACGAGAATCACCTATTTAAAAATATCAAAGAAATTTGTTTCACGATAATATTTATTGTTGATATTATCAACTAATAAAGGGTGAAACTACAAACACAAACAGTCGGCCCACCTAGGCGTAAGACCCATGTTGGGTTCAGAATCTAAACCACTAAAAATATTTTTATTTAAATCTAAATCCAAATTAGAATGATGTCACCTTCGTCGATTGATTAAATGATACAATTAGGGGTAGGAAAAACGGTATCAACCGAGATATTGGCCGATATATTTCTCTCTCTTTATTTATTTATTTTTAACAAAATCCACTTATATCAGCCGATATTCAGACCCCTGGATACAATAGTTTTACTTTGGTCTGAACAAATTAAGGGTTTGGTTAGGGTCCTAAAAATAGACTAAAGGTTTTCAATTGAATTCTGGATCCAACCTGAACTTTCTTGAAAAATCAGATTTGCATGCGATTTCATATATAAATAAGAACGCTTATGTTGATCTATTCAATTTTTTTTTTTTTAAGACTAGGTGACACTTTTTGACGTGAACCATCAGCAGTTAGACTCATTAGTGTCTGCTAAACCTGCCCTCCATTTGAGTATTTGACTTTGACATTTGATTTTGACAACCTTTACAATGATCTACTCACTAATCTAATTTTCTTTTTATCATATAATGGGATACACCGTCTCACAAACCATAAGAGTACCTGGACTTTGAGGTGTCTGGCTGCTACTGGACCTACTAATCTCCATTTATAACAATGGTAGCCATTTTTATTTTTATTTTTATTTTTAAGTAATGCTCGAGTACATATTAATGTACATCCATGTAAATGTATCAAATAGGAGAAACTTTTCTCTAATAATAAGACTTGTAATTTATCAATAAAAGACCTAAATATATACACATAAAAGAAGAAATGATTTGGACATTAGTACATTTTTTTATATATATTAAAAAGAGGGTACAACTCTGATTTTAACATTTATTTTATTGTGAATTTGTGATCAAATGAAAATTGAAAGGATAAAATAAAAACATTGTCAATTTATTGTAATAAAATAAAAGATAAAATAAGTATGATACCTCAATTAAAAAAGGATACTGTACTCAAATTATTTTTAATGTATGATAATATTATTTTATTTTTTCAATTTATTATTATAAAATAAATAGTAAAAAAAAAGAAGGAATCCTAGTATCAATTTTCACCTAAAAGTTTACTGATATTTTTTCGTTGAGTTGGTGTAATGAAAAGTACGATTGCAATAACGTGTATGGTCGTGAAAAATGGTCCAACAAATTCTATTCTGCTTACATGTGATGTACATGCAGACATTGATATCCTTCTTTCTTTAGTGATGCAGAGATGAACACCACCACTTTTCTTCCATGTGCATCACACACAATTAAAGAATCTCAATTATTATAAAAATTTCAATTTTTTTATAAAAAAATTTAGATATAGTTGATTGAATGAAATAAAATTCAGACCAAGGCAATACCAAACATAAAATTTAGTATTACATATAGCCCCTTATAACTCATATCTAATCAGACAGGTGAATCTTGCTAGAAAAAGTGATTTGAGAGCATAGTCTTTGAAAAAAACCAGAGAGGCCAAGTTTTCCACTTGGTGTGAGGACACGATTCCTTATCGTTTTTACTCACAAATTGAAGATGGGTGTTTAAAATCAAGGAATCATAGATAAGAGGAACCTTTTCCTCAACCATTATCCACTTCTTTATTTGGTACAAACCAATTACAGTGTCTTATGTCATTTTCCATGTGGTCTAGACCTTTCTCTTCTCTCTCTTTAAATCACCCACCATCCATCATTCTCATTTGCTTCAATTGTTTCATCACACCTCTCACATATCAGAGATCCAACACAAGCTGACATAAAAAAAAAAAAATCTTCCATAGATTTTTTTTTTTCATATCCAAGAAGGCAAGTTGATATAGAAAAATGGTGAGCTCTCTCTCTCCTCCCTTCTATTGGGTTCCTTCTCTTTAGAATTTTTGTAATATTGGTTCCAAATGATTTTGCAGTATGTTGCTCTCTCTCTCTCTCTCTCTCTCTCTCTCTGCTTCCTTGTATTGGGTTCCTTTATTTAAGCATTTTCTTTAAATAGGGGTTCCAAATGATTTTGCACTGTGTTGCAGGAAGAAGGGTTTGAGTCAGAAAGATGGATAGGGTATGTGGATTGGAGGAACAGACCCGCCTTCAGACGTCTCCATGGCGGCATGTTTGCAGCTTCTTTCGTCTTGGGTACTTCCTATCCATTGAAGTCAACCATATGTTTTACAAATCAATTCCATGATTTCACAATGGCCACCATTTTTTTTATCCCATAATTTCTTTGTTCTTCTGATATGCGTTTGTGGGTGATTAATCCAAACTCCAAACACTCACTTTGTATACGATAATTTAATTAATAGCATGTCAGTTTTTTTTTCATGATTCTCACTCCAATTTCCACATTCAATATGCTTGACTTTCTCCAAGGTGGAGAATGCTTTATTCCACTTGATGACACACTCAATGTCCACAGCCATCCTCAGTACAATTCCTGATTAAAAAGCAAAGCCTCTTTCCAGAATTTATCTAAAATCAACTTCCAAAATTCGAACAAGAAAAACCCATTCTCCTTTCTGATTTTTAGTTAGTTCTCAACTGTTAATTCTATAATAAATGAGAGTATCAAACAAAAAATAACCCCTTCTTAGCCAAGTAAAAGTTAATACAGAAACCCCTTCTATTCGATTGCATCCATCCAGCTGTTGAGTTCTTGTAAAGGTTGTTTTTTCCTCTCCTGTTTATATGATTCAAACCTCAACTTTTAAAGTTAAAAGCTACGAGCTTTTGAAAAATCAAATGATTATTTGCATGAATCATTTCTTTTCAGACGATACATGAGCATTATTAAAGAAATTATCAATCTCATAACCACCCATCTAACACATTGTCATGAACATGTGATCAGCTGTAGAAATACTGGAAAATCTGCTACCTCGCAAATGCCAGCAATTTGGTGCTTTATCTGAAGGAGTTTATGCATTTTTCACCTTCAAGATCAGCCAACACAGTCACCAACTTCATGGGAACTGCATTCCTTCTAGCTCTTCTTGGAGGATTTCTATCTGATGCATTCCTCACCACTTACCATATGTTCTTGATCAGTGCAGTCATTGAATTTCTGGTAAGCATGAAGAAAATTTCATTTGGAAACACGAGAAATGATCAGTGCAGAAGATATAAGTATATTTTGGAGTCCCCTTCTGCATATCTACCACTTTCTTTTAAGAAAAAAGTAATGCTTTAAATTGAGAAATGATAACGTTCAACAAACCTAGTCGAGTGCATGAGATGTAATCATAAGAGATGGTATTGAGTTCATTCACACTCAATCTCAACGGACAACTTTTCGTAGACATAGCCGATGTGTGTGGATTGATAGATTTACATATGTCCACGGAATTAGTCTCACCTTCATTATGAGATGGAAATACCCATGTTATAAAAAAAAAGTCTCCTCTATTTAAATCATTTTTAAACACAAGACACATCATATATTACCTTATTATTAATCCTTTTTTACGTCTAATTACTTGTAAATCTTGGGTTTATGAATGATGGTTGAGTTGATTTCTATTTTTTACTGTATTTTCTACTTTGTTAGAGAAAAAGTAATAATTCAACTGAAAACTTCCACAAGTCATGATATCAAAAGCTAAGCATTATGACATTGAAGATTTTTAGCCACGTCTTTTGTGTAATTTCTATGTCCTTATCTTTTGGTGGACCCACAGACATATCTATCAATCCATGTTTTATTTTTATTTTTATCTTTTAAGGTATGTTGGTTCACCAGAATAAATAAATAAATAAATATGTAGATACAAATTAGTGCTTGATGTGTTTTTCTTTCCATGCTTTTCTCCACCTTTAATAACTTATCAGATATTAACCCAACAATCTGAAATTGGGCTGTACTTGAGTGGATTTCGTCTATATCTGGGCCTGATCCATCTTTTAAATCTGGTCCTGTTTGAGACCGTGGTTATTTAATCTAGTATAATTAAAATATAAAAAAAAAACAACAAATCATTATCATCCTCATGATTAATTGACTAAAGTTAGATCCATCTTTGTAGGTCGTGGATATTGTGGTAAGCTTAGAACTTGACCCAACCCGACATGCCCCCATTTACCCTACAAATCTAGATAAATACCTGCTCAAAAAATTGGGCCTGATTACAAGTCAAGTAGCAACCGCATGTTAAATTGTCAACATTTAGGTTTTTTTTTTTTTTTAATTTCAACTGTTTATTTCTTTATTGACATTTTAAAAAGATAAAATATATTGGCTGATGCAAGTATGCAACGATGAACGTTGATATGGTAAAGAGACAAAACAACAAAAATTAACATAATTATTCAGACTCGGGCTTATTTAGGCCTAAAATAGAAATTTTCTATTATTAAAATATAATTATTTTTTACATAATTATATTTATATTCAATTTTAATTGAAGATAATTTAAATATATAAATTGTGACTCAAATTTGGACTGTTAGGCCAAACTTAGGCTTTTATGTTCTAGGCCTAGCCCATTCTGAAATCTAATATAGGCCTGAAAATGAGATGGATCTGAACTCAGGTCAACCCGAACCTGAACTTTTTTGGGTTTTTCATGTGATCTCGGTTTAGGGCTTTAGGCCCCATTGGGGTTGCAACCTTCATAGTTCATACTAAAAGAAAAGACTGCTCAAGCCAGTGGACGACTACATAAAACTTTGGAATTCACTGTATTTTCAGATGATAGACATTTCTTTCTTTTCTTTTTCTTTTTCCTTCTCATTTGGAAGATACTGAGTTCATGCAATGTAACAGGGGCTAGCGTTACTCACACTGCAAGTTTGTTCACCTTCTCTAAAGCCTCCAAAATGCAGGCCAACGACGGCGACGCCTTGCGAAGAGGTCACAGGTAGTAAGGCGGCAATGCTGTTAGCCGGACTTTATCTGGTGTCATTGGGAGTGGGCGGTATAAAGGGGTCATTGCCGGCACATGGCGCTGAGCAGTTGGATGAGAATAGTCCACAAGGAAGGAAGCAGAGATCAAGTTTCTTCAACTACTTTGTGTTTTGCCTCTCCTGTGGGGCGTTGATAGCAGTCACTCTACTAGTATGGATTGAAGATAACAAAGGATGGGAATGGGGTTTTGGAATTTCTACTGCTATAATTCTACTATCTATTCCTCTCTTTCTTGCTGGCTCTACAACTTACAGAAACAAGATCCCCAAGGAAGCCCCCTAACAACCATAGCCAAGGTGAGGAGATAGGATTCACAGTCAACTCAAAATCTGACAGAACCATGTTCATGATCCTTGAGAGAGTCATCCATGTAACCCTGATGTGAACAGTAGAAAAAGATAGTTCAAAACTATTTTTTTTTTAGTACTTGAGGTGAATTTGATTTTCTAGTTTGGATTTCATAGGTCCTCATATCTGCAATCTGCTCCACCTGCATTGCCCGGGGTCTGAGCAACGCCGCCGTCATGAGCATGGGGACGAGCCCGAGCACTCCTGCAGAAACCGAGAATGGTGAAGAACATAAAGGCGAGGAGTTGAAGCCGGCAAGCCAAACACTGACCGGAGGCCTCTCTTTTCTCAACAGGGCTGCTACAAGCAAGCCTATTTGCCAAAGACTCCATTGCACCACAGAACAAGTAGAAGAAGTGAAGATAGTTTTAAGAATTCTCCCCATATTTGCTTGTACCATAATGCTAAACTGCTGCCTAGCCCAGCTCTCTACTTTCTCAGTCCAACAAGCCGCAACCATGAACACCAAGGTTGGCTCCTTAAAAGTCCCACCTGCATCGCTCCCTGTCTTCCCTGTCATCTGCATCATGATCCTTGCACCATTGTATGATCATATCATCATCCCATTTGCAAGACGAATAACTAAAACTGAAATGGGCATATCGCACCTACAACGCATTGGTATCGGGCTGGTACTATCCATCATCGCCATGGCAGTGGCTGCACTTGTAGAGATCAAGCGCAAGAGGGTGGCAACCCAATCGGGTCTGCTCGACTCTACTCATCCATTGCCAATTTCATTCTTTTGGATCGCTTTGCAGTACTTGTTCTTGGGCTCTGCCGACCTTTTTACACTGGCCGGGCAACTTGAATTCTTCTTCACCGAGGCACCCGCTAGTGTGAGATCATTAGCGACATCACTTTCTTTCGCCTCGTTGGCCATGGGTTACTATCTCAGCTCTGTTCTTGTCTCCATTGTCAATGGTGTTACAGGTAGGAGGCCATGGCTATCTGGTGAAAGCTTAAATCACTTCCATCTGGAGAGTTTCTACTGGTTAATGACTGTATTGAGTGCCTTGAATTTCATACACTATCTCTTTTGGGCTATGCGACACAAGTACAGATCGACAGGAGACAAGTGCTAGGCCAAGCAACGAGTGGCCCATTCCCCATCAAGGGATTCTAACACTTGCAGATAGAGGGATAGCCTTCATGTTGTAGATTCAGAAAGAGAGTTTTGTTTTTATGAATTCCCCTACAAACCCTATTGCCCTTGTAGTTTGTACTGGAGTAGATAAGGAATGAAGAATGATTGGAACATCCAACTCGGCTTAGCGAGCAAAACTAGATTGTCTTATTTATTTTTCAGTTGTATATTTACAATTGAATTTGATAAATTGTTTTTTTATAAGTTTGCTGCTTGTCACATCCATATGACTAGATTTTGAGTACCGTTACACGTTAAAACACGCAGAGACCTGACCAGACACAGGTGGAGGACCAGAATCCCTCATGAATTGCTTGTGTCAGCTGGTGAGCTCCAATATGTATTGCCACATTGGCCAAATAGATATTGGGTTTTTCACAATTTGTGCAGAACACAGAATCAATTGCTTCATTTGGACGAGAAGAAAGGGAGGAAAATCAGTTTAGAATCACACACTAAGAAAAAAAAAAGAGAAAAATCTCATGAGTGGACTGTTGCGGAGTGGACAGCCAAGCACTCAAATCTTTTCGTCTCTCTCTTGCTGTGGAAATGTTTCTAACATTACAAACAATTTAGCCCTTCCAAAAGCCCTATAAGATAATCTTTTGGTTATAGAAATGGGAAATTTGCATTTTTTGCTTCATTTGATATCCACTCGAAATTGAAACTCACTTCTAAATTGGGACTACAGAATGACCCAAGGTCCACTCTAAGTCGAAGATACTTTCAATTGCACGTTAACTTCACTAGTTTTTTTTAATGATAAATTTTAATAAGAGGGGAAAAAGATGCAAGAGAAACTAATGTAACTCAACAATACATAGCAATTTTAAAATTTAAAATCACAGAGTTAAAATGATCAAAATGAGTCAAACTTTAATCCTCACTGTCCATATCATTTTCTAAATATCTTGTGGCCCACTTACAATTCTACCATGCAGGGAGACTTTGACAATCTCTCCCGAATTTCCATTTCAGTTTTTCAAATCGAAAGGGTATATTTTCGTTTTAATAATCAATGTTTAGCATCTAGATGTCTAGAATCCAATACTGTGAGTTCTATGAGTTGGACTGCCATTCAGGCACTGATGTAGGGCCACGTTGTTGAGAGGTCTACTTTTGAATATGAAAATCACCAAAAAATCACTTTGTTTGCCACAAAAAGTCTAAAGATTGAAAAATAATTTAAAGTAATTAAATTATGAAAAACTTAAGAAAACAGGTTGATTGATCCAATCAAGATGATTTTTATGGGTCACATACTCAACCCCATAAACCTTTTCATCAGACCCATCACTGTCTCAATCAGTGGGACCACCTGGGTGTGTGGTTCATCATACTTTGAGAGAGATTGCTCACTGTATGCCTTAAAACTTTACATTAGAATTCACCAAATATCCCAAACGGAATCATAAATATACAGCAAGTTTTCTGGAGGCATTTTCTGAAGGAAATGGATTCATTTTTTAAATGAAATATGTAAATTTCAAGAAGGTATATCCACAATTAAACAATTCATATCATACTGAAGAAACAGATATATCATTCAATTATCTTTTAGTATAGTAATCCAAAACTAGAATGGTGGTGGGGCCGTGGTGATCACTCCAGTCCAGGCACCTTGAGCATTTTATAAATAAATGAACTAGATAATTTCTCAGAAGAAGACAGTATCACTTTTTAAACTACATTGTTAATCTTACTGGCAAAGTAGGCCAGCTTGTCATTCTGCAATGGTTGTATGAAGGGGTATAATGTCCTCCAAACTGCAGCACCTAGAAGCAGAGATGATAAAACATGAGAAAGGAAGCCCCACAACCACAAGCTGCCAATCTTCGACAAAGAATACAGTTGCAGACTTTGACTTATATGGTACCCACAGTTGAGGGAGGATTGTGGCTCCCAGGGGCATGCCAAATCTCCAGTTTCACATTACTCTTTCGTACCAGCAGGCTGCAAGGTTGAAAGATGTATTATACGAATATACAATGCCTGATCAAAAGCTTGTTTCCCTTTGGGCCATAAATTCTGAACAAGTGGAATTATCCTGTAGTGACGTAGATCGCATATGGGATAAATGGCTAGATGATGATATAGCTCATATGGTGGGAGCCCAAATAGATGGATGACGATGCAAATAACTCATCCCCCAGATGGGGAAACAAAGACAGAAAAATAGAGTTAACAGTCAATATTCGGCTGCAAATGACAAAAATATTGAACCTGTTGTGCTCAGAATTATTCAATGGATCTTTTCATACCTCTGCCCATCTAAGGCAGGCCCAAGAAAAGCAATCAGATCACTGAACATGAATCCCACCACCACAGAATGCTCTGCCCAAATGGAAACACCCATAGCACCACCTGAGGTCCCGAATGATGCAAAGTACCTTGAGTTCAAAAATGCACTCTGATGACGCTTGAGCAAGTTGGTCTTTTCTCCCAGTGACAGCTTTTGAGTAAAGGTATCGTCTTATAGAAATAGTTTAAAAAAAAACACGTCATTCACATGATGATTCCCTTCCCATACGAAAAAGTCCACAACAAGAGAGGCTGTAATCCACTACAAAGATCATGTCACACGATTTTGTTATAATCCTGAAAAACAGCAATAAAGCAATATTGGCCTATGCCGAAAACTGAACAAGAGAGTTCCTCCAAAAACCAAGAGAGAAGCATGCCAAAATGAAAAAAGTTTCAAATAATTTTGATTTTTACCTAGATTTGTCATTGGAATGGAATGGGAGCACCTTGCTTCTTGTTCACAATTGTCATCGCAGAATATCGTGTACCCATGCCAATTGGAGTTTGGTCATCAGGTCCCTCCCAAAATGGAGCTTCACCATCTCCAACAAGTTGCCAATAGCCTGCCCTCAGCGATTCTGCCTGCTCATCTGTACAATTTTGTAACAGAGCCTCTACACGAAAATTTATACCAAGAGAGCCAAGGAACTGAGATTGAGCCATTGGACCATGAACAGTCACATTTTCTGCAAAATGCCACGTGTGAACATAAACAGTTTCTATTTCACAAATACTCCAAGAAATACATTTCTGAGCTTTAATTATGGCAACAACCAAGATTGAAAACCTGAAGCTTCTTCTGCAGAATGCCTGATTGCAGGAAAGTCAACATAAGAACTGAGGTCTGCTGTCCCTGGATCATCTAATATGTTCACAAATTTATGCTTCCTTATAGCCTGTGTACATTAAAAAACGAGTATTAAAATTATAATTTTAACCCTATCAAAAAGATAAGAGCTTAACAGTTTTTTTTTTTTTTTGTGAGATTGACACATTTATTAACCACCATACAGACATGAACATGCACACATAAACATCCAACCCACAACCGCAAGCACGAACCCATCAGCCCAACTACCCTCGGGCATGCATACACAAGCACACATGCATGCACACATGTGCATGTGTACTCGATGTCAAGATCACCTATGGTACTCCTACTTTTATGTGCTCATTTGGGACCATAAGGATTGGTTGGTTGGAAAGGACTTTATGGTGCCTAATAAAAAATCACCTTGATTGGATGAGTAAAGCCACATAGTTCTTAAGGGCCAAAAGTTTGGAACACTCGAAAATAATTTCTTAATTCAACTTGATGGGGTTTTAATTCCATGGTGAGAGAATCCCACAATAGGGAACAAAATAGATTGAGATCCAACTCAATTTGGGGGTGGGGGAAGATTGTTTCTTAATCTATTTTTCCTCCAACCCAAGAGGCAGCCAAAGTTTTGTATACTCAGCATGCACAGTGCCTGCAGTCGCACGAGTGAAAAATAGAAAGGAAATCAATTTTGTTTCAAAACAAATTATCCTAAGCCTATTTGGATATCCACGTTTTGGATGGAACAGTCTGCAAGTGATGCTCCTTTTCGTATTTTCTCACAATTCAAGGGCCTTTTCTTTATCTATTTTTCTTCAAAACCAAGAGCAGCCAAAGTTTTATTTACCCTGCATGTACAGTTCCTGCAGTGGCACGAATGAAAAACAAAAAGGAAACTGATTTTGTTTCAACACGAATTATCTCAACTCTATTTGGATATTCACATTTTGGATGGAACAGTCCACAAGTCATGCTCCGTTTCTTATCTTTCACAATTCAAGGGCCTTCATTTCGATTGATAGGACAGAACGATTGATAGGACAGAAGTATAGCTAAAAGGAGGACATTCAGACCTGCAAACTATCAGAGACTATTGTATTCAGACCATAATCAATTATAAGAGCACCTCCACCATCCAATCCTATCCTTTTTGCAATAGCATGAGTCAGCTCCATTGCTTTTGGGCAAACTTCAATGTGATTAAGCTTGGCTATTTCTTCAGTTTGAGCCCAATTGCAACGCTTCTTCAGATAGAGCAGTGTTGCAGGTGTAGGCTGTGGGATAAGACAAAACGAAATCTGTGCAAAAGAATCAATAAGCAAATATCACGTAACTTTTTGTATTAGAACATGACAAGAACAACATCAGACTAGATTTTGAATGCTTACGATGAACCTTCTGCAACATCAACCATCTTCTCACACCAACCAAGAGACGCTTTCTGAAAGAAAGGGTTGAAACCAAAATTAATATATTATATATATCATGTCCTGAATGTCTTTCTTGTAGAGGCGTGAGGGGGAGGGGGAAAGGAAGATTGATTGATTGATTGAAACATATAAAACATGCAAAGTTCTAGGATAAATCTCTTGATACTAGATGAACTTTATTTTCTAAGGACTTTGGAAGAAATGGTTCCAAAATAGCATAATAAAGACAGAATATATGCAATGCAATTTTTATGGTTACATAGTAGGTCGGATCTAGCAAAATTGAAATACTTAGTGCCACTGATGGGGCCTGATATTTTAAAGCAATCTAGAGCAAAACGAAGATCTTATGAGGATATTAGAAACAGGAGTGTTTGTCGAGCCAAACATATTTTTTTTTAAAAAAAGTAAAAATATAATTGAAGATGAAGGAAATGATAGTCAAAACTCAGTTCTAGTAAAAGTGGCAATATGCTCAAAAGGCATAATCCACTTTAGTGCATTCTAGCAAACTTGGAAACAGAAGGGTCTAGTAGTCAAATTCAATCACTTATCCTGCAAGGGAAAACAGTGGTAAACTTGGATTACAATCTAAAAACAGATTATTCATGAAACAGAGTTAGATCCAAAATCATGAGTTGCAACTGTACAATGCCCTTCAACAGGAAAAAGGGGAGGAAAAACTGCATAACAATTACAACTTAACAAACCTGAAACTGATGAACTGGCAAAGCATCGTAAAATTCATGTGCAATGATGATTGTTGGCACTGGCAGCAAAGGTAAAGAGAATCATGTGATAAAAAAATAGGACAATTAATAAATGAAATGTACAGAAACTATGATAAGCAACGTATTGCAATCACATAATAATGTAATGCAGATATGAGTAAACATAAACAACAAAGAATTAAAAAAAAAAAGATGAATAAATGGTAAAATCCATTGAACTTTATATTCCATAAAAAGTATATTAGAGAATTCCAACTATTCGACTTACATGACAATATTTGATATGAAAAACTAGACATGCAAATGAGTCTACTCAGAAGATGAATTGCATGCATGACAATAAGCTGAGTGGTCCCCTCCTCCTCGGGGGACCCTTAAGTTTAATGTAGATGGAGCTGCTTATGGCAAACCAGATCCGGCTGGTATTGGGGGAGTCCTTAGAGACCATATGGGCGCGATGGGGATCAAAGATTCTAATGAAGCGGAACTTCTCAGTATTAGGAGAGCATTGACTTTAAGTGTTAGCTTAGGGGGAGTCAAATTAGAAATTGAAAGTGATTCTTCCAATGCTATAAAATGGGCTAGGGGTACAAGGAGACCTCCTTGGAGGTTACTCACGACTGTTAGGGAGATTAAGGGGCTAACCATGGGCGTGGAGGTTTCCTTCAATCATATTAGTCAATCGGCAAATGGTGTGGCGGATTTTTTTGCTAAAATGGTGTTGAAGGACCGAGTTTAGGTGTTTTTCTTTTATAGCAAAGATAACTGTGGAACTATAGTTTTGTGGTTCTTGTTGCTTTGCCTTTTTGTTTTCTTGGGCCTAATCCTCGTAGGCCTTTTGTGCTTTGTAGCTTGGCTTTGTACTTATTCTTCTTTTAATGAAATTTCTTCTTTACCGCTCAAAAAAAAAAACTCATCATGAAGTTCCATTTTCCTTCTTTAAATAGGACTAAATCTACCATGGGATGTACGAAAGAAGATGGTTCTGCCATGCACTCACAAGGGATCTGAACAAGTGCATGAGGTATGATGGGAATACACATAATCATATCAATCAAAAGACAAGCGACTCAAAAGAAACTGCATCTACTTTTTTTTTCTTTTGAAAGGTGAAACTGCATCTACTTATATGTAAAGGAAATTGAAATTGTTTAAAAAAGCTCCATACATCCCACTGGAACCTGTTCCAGAGTGGCATGCCATGAAACAGTAGCTCCTGTCAGCTTGCTAATGGTTCTTTTGTCATTGCTGCTGCCACTAATGTCTTCATCCTCACACTTCAAGTTACCATACTGAAGCTTCTGTAAGGTCGGGCTACACTCCACCAAGTGTACATGTAATGACTTTGTGAACTTTTCGAACTTTGAAGTGCCCTACAAGGAAGCCCAAGATCACTTAAATAGCCACCTGAAGTCAATAAGAAATACATAAAAAAATAGAGTGTGCACAGGGAAATAGTAACTTGAACTGAAAATTTTATCTACTAATGTCCACCTAAGTTCATTAAGCAGGGCATCAAAAATAGAATATCTATAAAGAAATAACAATGGTTTAAATATAAAAGGAAATAACAATAGTTTTCATTTGATGAGACAATAGTATGATCCGGACGTCTGACTTTTGAATTGACCCCGCTAGGTCCTTCAGCTGAAGTCTGACTTCTTTCCTTTTTTTTTTTTTTCTGAAATAGTAGTGTTGAGTAGAGAAATAGAATTCAAAATGTCATCCAAATAGATAGGACAAAGACTTTGAAGAAGATGATTCATTGAACTGCAAGTCTGATTTCTTTTCCTTACTTTTCCCTTTCATTTTTTTAAAGATAACGTTTGATTGGATAGGAAAAAGAATACAGCAAAAATAACACCCCAAGCCTTTCTTTTTCCCTTTCTTCTGAAATGGTAATGTGACATTTGCTGATAGGGTTGAGGAGGGAAGTATCCCTGCCATTATTTGGCGTTCCTGGCATGAGTGGAATGGACTCTCTTCCAGAATTCTCAAAAAAACTCCTCAGATCCTGGCTCTGCAAATAGTCAGTGATGTCAGGGACAGATTGATCTTCCTCCTTTCAAATGAAAACTTAAGAAAGCTGTGAGGGCCCTTCTCTGCTTTGTGGAATTTACCACCGGCGGTTTCCATTCCTCCTAAGCCTCCGGATTTAAGGCCTGTTGATTCTAGTGGAATTTGTCTGATGATCCACAGATTTGCTATTCGAAACTCCAGCTTTGTTGGAGGCCTATTCTTCCTCAATGGTTATCAAGTGGGAGGTACCTGTGACATGGCTGATACATGGAACGATGACAGTTTTGCTATCCTCCTGGTTACACACAGAGTGCTGGACTTTATGGAAAGAAATGTAATGCAGTTTCATCAGCTTCTTCTGCTCAGCGATGGTGTTATCTCTCAGTTTTCAAACCCAGTGTCTGCCAAATGCCAGTATCGGATTCATGTTGCTGCTTCTAGGAGCCTATTATTTAAGAATGCTGGTATGAATTTCAGCATCCTCAAAGCTTAAAAGGGCCCTCGGCAGAAATTCCTCTCCTGGACTAGAAGCCTGGATCAAGATCCAAACAATAGTGGTGTTTTGTTACTTCCTGGCACCTGTATCTCTCGTAATTTTTTGGGGAGATTCCCTTTCCTTGAATGATACTTACCTTATCCTTCAAAAACAAAACTACCCAAATAGATGGGACAAAGGCTTTGAAGAAGATGATTCCAAACCATGACAATGACGATGATAAAGGCGAAAATAATTATGATGGTGAAATAGTAATAGTAACTTGAATCCAAAACCTTTAAGACTGTAAAAAACTCGTCAGCTGTAAGCCTTATTTCTGCTCCATTACTTACTCTTCTCCTTCTAGTTTTCCTTTCAAGTTAGAGGGGAGTAATATCTTCCCACCCAGTGGCGGCATTTTTCATTTTTGCAATCTTGCAACAAATGAAAGATTTAGAAGATGGAAATAAGAGAATCTTCAAAGCAAGATGGAGTTCCATGGTTGCTCACTCAGACAAAATCAAGTAATATTTCATCAAAAGGGCAATGGAGGCCAGAATTTTATAGGAGAGAAAACAAGAAATGATTTGCAATGGGAATGGTTGAGTAGCACCAGTGACAGGCTAATTTGAACAGAAATTAGAGGGCAGATAGGCTCCTATATGGGGGGTTGCACATTGCACACTGATCTAATATTGGAAAATCCAAGATTTCCATCAAGGAGTGGAACAACCATAGATGCAAACAGTATCAAATGCTTAATGTTTTTTATGCCAGTGGGAGTGTGTGATACAAACTGGAAGAATTTTTTTTTGTGACAAATAAAGTCTTAAAACTTTTTGAAAGTCATTTTAGTAGTGAGCACTGTTTGAAGAACACCATTTCATGGGCTAGAAAAAGTCTTTATATCGATTAGCAGAAACTATAGACTACATGATCTCTTTCTTAAAAGGAAAAAAAAACAAGAAAAGAAAAGAAGTTACGGACCCATGGAGGTTGCTTAGGGTTTAGGGTTGAACACTCCTGGGAACACAAATGCCGACACTATAGCCAAATCAACCTTTTTTTTTTATTAGGAGCTTGAAGACTATATAGCAATGCTCTAAAATCTTGACTCAATTGTAACTGTTTTAGGTCATCATGAATTGTAAATCACATAAATCATTAAGTCACAAGATTCATGCCTATTAAGAAAATATAGAAAAATATGAAATAATCTTTTATTAATCTTAAAAAAAATTATGAGTAGATCTTTTTTTCCTTTTTGCAATATCAATTCAAAATGGAAACAATGCAGAACACAGCAACTGCATCTGCTCAAACCCAACTAGCAAAAACCTAAAGAGCCAAATCATGATAAGATGAACAAAACGATGGTCAACAAGGTAAGATTAAAGATCAGAAATAATAAAAATGTATGAGACAAATTTCTCATAATCCACATTGCCATGACATTCAATGTTCCACTCAAATCGCAAAAACCATCTCATAAACAGCATAGATAAATCCACAAGGAAAGGCAAATGTGGCAGCAGCTAGAACATATTGATATAACTATTATATGAAAACACAGACATAAATAAATAATAGGACTACAACCTAAAATTATAAAACAAACTATCGTTGTCATTAATCTCTAGTGGTATGTAGATGGTAATTGATGCTTTTCCATCTATTATTGGCAAATTGATGTTTACACAGAGAATATCAGCCATGATGATAATAGATGCTTACACGGAGAAGATCAGCCATAAGGGTACCACGTCCTGGTCCAAGCTCCACTAAGTTCACTTTCTCTGGCTGTCCCATCTGCTCCCAAAGGCACATACTCCAGACACCAACCATCTAAAGAAGTATCAGCACATTAACTTGAATCAGTTCTCCAAGGAGTGGGGACAGAAAAGTTTGAGACGGTAGATTCCAAAACATCATAAGTTCATAGTGCATACGGCATAATGTAGCATTCTTAAATATGACTGTCATCAATGATGAAATGGAGCTTTTACTCTTAATTTCCCTTTTGCCAAGCCCCACTAAGGATAATCATCTAAAAAGGAAATCCCCTTTTCAATACCTACCCATTTATGGAATTTGTTTAGCTTTTTTTTTAATGAAATGTACTAAGGCTAAGTGCTCAAAAGGTAACAAAATTGATGCAGGAAAACCAGACTTCATATCAACCTTTCCTAGTAGAGATACACAAACAATACCAGTTGATATACCTCTCCAAACATCTGGCTCACTTCAGGAGAGGTAATGAAATCGCCCCCAGCTCCAAATACATCTCTATTAATGTAAAACCCATAATTAGGGTTTGTCAAAACTTCCTCCATATACTCTGCAATAGAGATTGGCCCTCCACGAAACTGATAACACATCATAGAATTACATCAGATTTGCAATCAAAGGAAGAGAGCAATGCAGAATCACACTTACATATAAAGCACCCAAAGTAATATAATTTAGATCAAGCAAATGTTATAACAAAAAAATAATAATAATAACAATAACTAGATATATCTGTCTAAAGTATTGAAACGTCCATGAAAACCCAGAACAGTATTTGTAACGAATGTCAAAATATTCTTTTAAAGTGAACAAATATATATCAAGGTCTCAGAAAACCATTTTGCCTGGAAAATAATCATCTTTCAAGTTAAAATAGAAATAAGCTAAAGCACTTTTTGCTATAAATAAATAATAAAGAGGAAGTTACTTTCCTTTCCATAAATGCAAAGCTCCAAATGGACCATAGCACTCTCCAGGATCAACTGGTCAATTAGAGCTGAATATATGAATGTAACTGTAAATATTTCCCTAACAAAGTCATACATTACAAGTTTACAGCCGTAAAATATACGATGAAACCAAATGTCCTCCTTACTAATTAAAGCTCAATTTGCATCAAGTAACTGCACAAAAGACACAAATGGCTCTCATTCAAAAAAAGGGCCAAGAATACCTACTCATACCATTTAGGTTGCGTTACAAAAAAGTTTCAAACTTGAGATTCGGAAATTAATTCCACATATTCCCAGTAACACCAGCAGAAAGAATCACTTCAACAAAACATCAACATAAAGAATCTTCATCGAAAAAATCCATTTTGAAAAAAATGTATATGATCGAGAGAGAGAGAGAGAGAGAGAGAGAGAGAGAGAGAGAGAGAGAGAGAGAATTAGGTGCAGGAAACCAGACCATGATAAGGCATATCCACATCCACCGGAAAAGGCTCAATATTTTAAAATGTCAAATTTCACCAATGAATGGTAGATACGTGGGACCTGACCTTACTTCGATCAGGTCTCCTAACCTGATCATTTCTCAAAAAGAATCCATTTTGGAAAAAAAAACATATATGATGCACGAGAGAGAGAGAGAGAGAGAGAGAGAGAGAGAGTGGAGTTTTGAGAAGGAAATTGGGGTGCCTGACCTTGATTATGCTCTTTAGATGCGAAACGAGCTCGGAATCCGAAGAACGCTCGTGCGAATGCTCTGTGGATAAGAAAGCGAACGGATTCAATGAAGAAAGTAGAAAATAGAAAGAAATTTAGAGCCTTACAACAAGAAGAAGAAGATGTGGAGGATGGAAGGAATACCAGGAGGATTGTATAGTCCGGAGCGATCGACGGATATCGTAGCAGAGGGTTGGAAAGGTTGAGATTGATTGAGATTTCGTTCATCGTTCGTAGAGGGATCTAAGGTGAAAGAGGAATGCGAAGGCGCGAGGAGGACGGGAGAGGAACGGAACGGAATGGAGGCGGCATGAACGAGGCGGGTAGAGACGAACCTCCTCAGCATCATTGCCATCTCTGTCTCTCTCGTCTCTACTGACAGTACCGTTGCATCGGACCTTTGAGCTCACGAAAGGGGTGAAGTCGGGTTGGATAAATTGGTTTCTGCATCAAATCCTCTCGACCCCAAGTTAGGTGATCGAGTTTTGTTGGAGTTCGTCGAGGGAAGGGATTTTCGTGAGCAGAGATTTCTCGAGTATCATCTAATATTTATTTGATAGTTATAGAATATAAAATGTACGAAGAGAATAGAATATATTTTTTAAAAATTATTTAGTAAATACGAGTTGAAGATTTTTAATTTATTGTCAATTTTATGATAATTGTCTTAATGAATTTATACAATAAAAATAAATAAATTTTATATTTTAACACAAACATAATTGAATAATATCTATCAAATAAAAATAGCTATCCATTTTATGAAAGAAAATTTATACTAATCTTCAAATAGTTTCATTTAGTTATTTTTCAACAATTATTCAAAATAATAAAAGATAAATACAGTATTTGTCAGACTCATTTTTCGTGTTAAATAAAACAAAACATTTGGATTCTTTATCACCTTCAAGATTTTTTATATGAATTAGTGAAATAACTTACATAAAAATCACAAAATTCCTTGTTTTAAAGAAGAATTTTAAATTAATAGTTTATTTAGTACTATATATATTTATTTTTATACAAGAAGACTAAAATATTTAAATGTATAAAATTTCATATATATGTAGATCAAAATATTTTCTATCATTAATTCAATGTTAAAAACTCATATACGACTAGAATGCATAAAATGACTTTATAAAACTGTATATTATAATAAGATATTTTGAATCAGTCTTGAGTTCTCAAATTTTTATTTTCGTTTTACAGGATAAAAAATCTTAAATATTCGAAACTTAGAATGGAACGAACTCCGAACCTAGGCTTAGTAAAAACTTGCTTCTTTGTTGAATAATCCTACAATGGACACGACACTGTCGACTAATGTCTGGAATAAAATTATGACATAAATGATTGATTTCCTTTGACAAAGTCTCACAAGCAGTAACAACAATGACAAGAAAAATAGATAAAATTGTAAACAGATTTAAGAATTGTTAATTGAGTGGGGTGGCATTCGGATTTGGAGCAGGGGTTATCCCCCATTTCTTCCTCACATCCTCCAAATTTTCATGGAAATGGCGCTCATAGTATATGCACATCAGATTGGTGCATTGCATGCCAGCACGAGAGGCCCAAGGGAAGTAATGCTGGAAAAATAATGCCCTTTGCTTCTCATTGAACCTCAGCGAACCTCCAACAACTGACAGTAAACACATGGGGAGACCCATCTGTTCAAACTCCACCACCTTCAGGGCTGATTCACCAATCAAGTTTGTGGGAAGACCAAATAGAACATGCCAGAAATCATGCACTTCACGTGCACGCATAGCCACGTACGCCAGTTCTTCAGTGTCCATAAACCGTACAGGTGGCCAGTCATCTGGTGAGAAGTTCCTCGACCCCATGAATCTTGCATATGCGGCACCAAATGTTCCTTCAGGTAAGTCCCATGCATGCCCAACGTTAGTGGATATCACACGGGGCCGTTCCAAAAGTAGTGCCTGTATATGTATAGTTTCTCTGAGAATTCAAGCACACAAACTGTATGGAATACACAACAATATTCTTTGTAATGATAAAAGACACTAATATACAGTGAAATGATTGGAGTACCCACATGACATGGATTAGTGATAGTAGCATATAGACATACTGACTCATAAAGTTTGAAATTGACATTGACCATGCTACACAACCATAGTAATCCATGCAACAAATGGTCCTAAAGCCTAATGCGCAAGGCGCATGTTTGACCGTGAACCTCACTTTACTAGGCGCACTAATGTAGATACTTCAAATTATGTGTAGATTCATTGATATGAATCCTTACATCATTGTTAACAAAATACGATGCTACTCATCTAAAGCACCAAAAGATAATGGCCACTGAGCTTCCATAGTACATAGATATGTAGTATCAACTATATTATTATATTATAAGAGTTTCTAATTAAGTATTAAAAGCAACTATTTCCAGTTACTTCAAAAATTAAAAACTAGGTTTATTCTGGAAAAAAGTTTCTAAAAGAAACTGATTAATTAAGATAAGCCTGGCTTAGACCTAGGCGAGGTGCAAAATGGGTTTGGAGCCTAGGTGTGGGCCTAGACACATGTAAGGCACACCTTTGACTACTACACTACATGCACTGAAAAAGCTGAGCCTATATTGGGAATATCATGAGGTCTTCTGAAGTTGGCAGAACGATACAAGAAAAGCAGAGCAGTATCATTTGGTCATTTTCATATCCTGCTGGTGTGGTAACTTGAGCAGAGCAGAGATCTTAGCATTTCAAAAAAGCTTTTCTTTTTCTGATTAGTGAGTAGTTCAGAAAGGCTTGTTGTGGCTGAAATCTAAAAGATCTGCAGGGTCCTATTGTGTTTGAGGGTGAAAAGAATGTAATTGCATGGGTAAGCAGGTCTAGATGTCATGGAGATTATGCAACATGCTCAAGAGCATCAAGGCCTTGTCTTCAGAGCTTGGAATGTCCTATCAAACTTCTAGGGAGTTCAAGATGAGGCAGATAAATTATCCAAAGCTTGAGTTGAAAGCGAGGTCTTATATATTCATAATGGGTTGATCAAGGAAATGTTTTGTATTTATTTACAGTAATAACTTTTATGGATGATTGATTCATGTATTTTCTGTCACCTTTCAAAAAAAACGCATGCTTTTGTTTTCTCCATCTTAATGAAATTTTCTATCAAACCATATACTTGATTACATTATGATGTTCCCAAAGTAGTAAGTGATTTGACTATTTTGGTAAATTGAATGGTAAGGCATGATAAGGCACAAGATAAAATACTATTGTCTATCCTTTCTCAACCAACACACTGAAGCTGTTGTCAAATTGTTGCCAATATCGATTTCAGCTAAGGATACAGCATCCACCTAATGATTTCAATCTATTTGCAACCGAAAATTGGAAATTTCAGTTTTTAGAATTATTAGAACTTCATTTATACAGAAAGCAAGCATACAAGAGGGTGGATAGCAGATCATTAGGAGAATGGGATGCTGTTCAATCTCAATAGAACATACAAATAACCTAAAGACAGCTACAAACTGAGCAACATAATCATTGTAAATAGGTGCTCTCTTGCAACAGATTTCACCAAACAACCTCCTTGTGAACTAGTACCCAATACAAGCTAATACTACATTCACTCTATTTGCTTTTTGTGTGACCTACAATTCAAAACATGGCATTCTCATAATTAATTACATGACTATAGTCATGAGAAAACAAAACCGAGCCACCTGAGGAACACAAATCTTTGAAGAAGCATATAGATTCAACATACCCCAAAAAGTCTATAGGCGCCAATTACGAAAAGGAGCTTCTAATTCTCCAAAGTCAATACCAAAATGATCCACCTTCGAGACAATCCATGAAAAAACTAATGGAAGCATCAGCAAAGAATTTTACCTCTCCACCTAAAGGGACTCAAATCCACCCACCTACGAGAAAACAAAAAAGACAGCGGGTCCCACAAATATGAAACAAGTAGAAGACGTATCTTCATCAGTGAGAAGAAAGGTCAGTGATAGAAAAGGTGATCATTTCAATCTTTGCCCTCTCAGCAGTGGAAGTAAAAATTGGGTAAAGAGAATTTCTAACCTTTCAAATTGCATTTCTCCAAACAATTTTAGAAGGAAAAAGGAAAATGAATAGTATTTTTTTTAAAGCATAACCTTGAACCCATGGGCTTGCCTAAAAAATTTCAGTGAGGTTCCTTAACTCAAATCCTATGATCTTGTTGGTTGTTCCAAACTTTTCTAATTAGCGTCAATGGAGCCTCAAAGTGTCAAAATCATAATCCATAAAGTTCATGTTAGACAAAAGGTCCAACCCCCCTAAATCATAATTCATAAGTTATCTGTTTGTTTAATTTGGGAGTTGGAGAAGTCTTGAAAGCATAGATTTCAAGACCCAATCCAAGTATCTTCCCAAAATCTTCTCACTCATTAAAAGAAATCTCTAACCCTTCTTGCAACTGTGCAGTTAATGATTTTGGAAATTCTCTTCCAATTATCAAAACTACTACTCTCTTGATTGCACTAGAACAACCAATGTAAGCAAATAATTCCGCAAATTATTCAAATCAATCACAATTTCCAATTGAGGCCCATGTGTAATTTCAATTATCTTGAATTCAGAAATTATGAAAACATAGCATGTTAGCATAGTTTCTGAGACCTTTGTTTTGTTAGGAAAAAAAACTCAGAATGCAATGATGGCCCTGTTGATGTGTTTAAGAAGGGTCCCAGCAATTACATATTTTTAACGTGCCACATTTTTTCAAAAATTTCAAACCCAAACTGAGCATCATCCTTTTCCATCTTTTTAAAAGTTGATGAAATTTTCATGCAGATAGACCAAGCTTACAATGTTTAGATCCCAAAACTTGAAATTAAACTAGCACAACGTTCAGCAGAAGAACAGAAGTGATAATTAGTTCAACCAGGGAAGCTTGCATAGACTCTATAAGCAGCGAATATGTTTATTTATTTTTTCATTCTGAAAGATGTGGAGTTGATGGCCTTACTCTGCCTTCTGGGTTTCTTTTCATCTGAAGGAGCACCCTTTGAAAAGCTGGCTTGCCTGTAGTCTCTCCAAGAGCAGCTATTAAATCAGCTCTTCTGGGGTCCATCAGTGCACCAAAAGCTGAACCAAGGGCAACTGCTGCTTGTTGCCATGCCTTCAGACGAATATGTCCACCTTCTATCATTGTGGCTCAAATTCTGGATCAAAATCTAAAGAGATGGAACATGTTAACATCGTCTCGAAAAACAAAATGACTTACAGTGGCAGACTTGAAACAAAATGAACCAGTAATAGGAAGTTAATGGGTAAGGATGTCTAAAAAATTAACAAAATGTCCAATCACAAGCCTGTTAACTAGGATCCATGCCCATTTCAAGCATTTAAAAAGATCAGCGTTAAAAAATTCTGGAATTTTAATCGAAATTCCCAGCTGAAAATTTCAGCCAAAAAATTGTATAATTTGAGCCTAAATTTCGGTTAAATTTCAGCCCCATTCCAGCCGAAACGATTACAGAAAACGAGGAAGAGAAAAATGAAGAAGAAGAAGAAAAAAAAAATTACCAGATTGAAAATCAGTTTGCCGTCTTCTATTCAACGGACGCCGACGGTCGGTGATAGTACGGAACGAGAGTATGGCAAAGGGAGAAGATTATTTCGTTCGATAGGTCGATACTGTCGTCAATCGACCGTTGAGAATGGTGGGAACGGCGAGAGACTGGCGCGAGGGAGAGGCGGATTTCGGTCGCAGGAGAGGGTCGAGCAAGGGATGGAGAGGAAATCCGGGTTTCATCGCTCGTACGGAAGAGTGACGGAGATGTAAGCGGGGGCGAAAATTTCGGCCGAATTTTTTCTGTCTCCTCATTTATTTATTTTTTCAATCTCGATGGTTTTTTTTTAAAAAAAATATTTAAAAAAATAAAGACTATATTTTTAAAAAAAATATAAATATCGACCAATATTCGCTCGTATCAAACGAATCTCCGCTGAGATATGACTGGGCTCACGCTGATATTATTTTTTCAAAATAAAAAATAAAAATCGACCGATATTCAGTCGAACTTTTCTTTCTTTAACCGATACTATAGGTATCAACCAAGATATGTCGACGTTTGAAATTCCGATATATATCAGGTAATACACACAGTATTAACTGAATTTTTAACCCCTGGATAAGTAACGTTTCGGTTTTCGATTCCGGGTAGTGCCACACTTCTTAGGGTGCCGTACGGTAGTTTCAGCAGTTTTCTTGTTCTCCTGGCCTATACATCGTTTTGGGCCTGAATGTGAGTTTCTTGCTGCCCGTCATATGGGCTTCAATTTTTTCTGCTGCTTATTTTGTCGGTTTTGGTTATATTTGTTTTTTGGAGGTTTCTCTTTATTTTTAATGAATCTAACTCCATCGTTCAAAAATATATATGAGATACAAATTTTTATATCTAACATCTGCTATATACTATGAACTACTGCTCTAAATGATTTGAATTCCGTCTGCAATCTAATATCATGATATTGAGTCATGACTCAGGAGAAAAATCTAAAATCCTAAAAATAGAATTTGAACACTCAATTGTAATTTAATTAAAAAATAGGGCATGACATATTATACTTGAAGCTCACTATTTAACATTTTATATAGGTTTTAAAAGTAGAGTTAATGATCTACAAATAAACAAAATTTCATCTCAAAATTTGATTTTTAATCACTTGATCTGGTGAAAGCCACATGACGTCATTTTCTTAAATATTTTCAAAGACATGAATTAACTATAATTATTAAAATCAAGTGATTATAAATTAAATTTCTACATAAAATTTAATTTACTTATAACCTCATATAGTCTACTTTTCAGTCTGTAAAGTGGAATTTCAAATGTACCAGGTAAGCAAGTCTATTTTGATTTGAGCTTCTCCTTGGGCTTGGGTTTCCTTTGTTTTTATGTTTTTGCCACTCCGAGTTTTAAGAAGAGCTAACAAATGGGTCAAGTCAGATTTGAAGTGGGTTGGGCATAGATAATAACATTTTTTTTGGCCGACTTAATTTAAACTAAATTGCTTTATTACTGATCCGACCCGAGCTGCTTCAAATTTCATTTTGTTTACCCGACCTGACCCGAGAAATCATGCGGGTCAGGTCTGGTAGAGAAGGCAAAAATCCATATGGAATTCAAGTCGGGTCGGGTCGGGTCATGAGGGATTTTCAAGTTACCCAACCCGGCTAGTTAGAATCGAGTCTGATTGGGTCAGGTTGAGACTTTTGGCTCAGAAGTTCAGGTCGAGTTCCATATTTTATTGACTTGAGTCAGATTGAGTTAAAAGAAACCCGACCCAACCTGATTTCTGCCCTCTTTTCCAGATGGCAATTTCTATTAATAAAAGGTCCTGCCCGAGCTTTAACATGAACTTAAATAAATGATAAAACTCCCATTACGGATGATGCTGACCAAAATGAAGTGCAAAACAACATAGTTGATTTATCAACCTAATTAGATTGGCACAATATTCTAAAATTATCTTCCTGTACAAGATAAGTTGAAGTTGCATAGTTGATGGAATTGTCTTCTGATATAATATTATCGCAGAAAGTCTAAATAAAACCATCTGTGATGTACTGCTCAAGTTTCTTCATTATGCAGCCTTCCTGCTTAATTGATCCTTTGATGTGCTCTCGAAGATCTTGTCTGCATTACCAACCTCAAAACCTTCACGCCTGTGGAATTCCTTAACCTACATGAACCAAAAAGGGAAGGAAAGAGATTTAAAAATAGTAATAAATCTTGAGGGAGATCCTTTGATGCTTACAGAAGATCAAAATGGCCCAATACAAATAAACGAAGGGTCAAAACTCAATACGTTCAAGAAATTAGGAGGAGATCCAAGAAAGATTTATACAGTGGGAACCGAGATGCTAGATTTACCAAAACAGGAGAAATTCTCCAAGGAGCAGGGAGCCAAACACTTTGGATTTTGCATGATGAATGAATCAATGATAACTCTCCAGTTGACTTAGAACCAATGGACTGGAGAGAGAGAAAACATAATCCTTCCCTGTATGCTTTCATCTTCTTTAGTTTAAATCCTCGAACAACATGGAAAATTGCCCTTCCAAGTCCACCAAATCATCCTCAACACAGTTTCAACTCTATAAGGGCCAACTTGACAGTTTTTCTGTTTCCTTCTCTTCATCATCATCAGCCATTTTCCAATTTTCTTTTTTCCTTTTTATTTTTAAGAGAGAGAGAGAGAGAGAGATTTGTGGATATATAAATCCAAGTTGATAAATGTTGTCTTCGGCAGGACTAACTGAATCGAGCCAAAAGCAAGTTTCACTCATCTTGCCAAGCATAGAATAGTAGAAGGAAAAGCAGCATCCCACTGTTACATCAGAATTCAAATTTTCATATTGGTTTTAATTGTATTATCAAGGAACTTGCAGGCTTTATGGGGATCAACATCAGTTAGATCACTAACAATTGGAGTAGGTTATTCATATCAATCATTGGAAAACAAATAGTCCATGCTACACACTTAAGAATAAAAGAATTAAGCTTGACATGCCTGTACGGAAAAAATACCGATACCTCTTCCACAGGCAGGTTTCTATACTGTGGCAGCACCAGGCGTTCTGCAAATTCAATGTAAGAACAGGGAACAGATTCTGTGATGCCATCAGCAAAATAGAAAGATGTTGAATCTGCCACTGTAGAGCTTTGCAGCAAAAGGCCATCAGGGCTCACTGTTTCGGTGGAAGAGAACACATGTAATGAGCAAAAACATATTAAACAATTAAACATAATGCACTATGGTATCTGTAGAGCTTTGCAGCAAAAGGCCATCAGGGCTCACTGTTTCAGTGGAAGAGAACACATGTAATGAGCAAAAACATATTAAACAATTAAACATAATGCACTATGGTATTCAATGGTGTTTTCCCTTAATGACAAATTTTAATGAGCTTAGTTCATTCATGGAAACATTGTCCTGAAAAACATGAGTGGCACTTTTACTGTCACAATAGAGAGGATTTGAATATCTTTAAGAGAGAGAGTATGGTTGTCTTTCAAAATATTATATATAGAGAGGATTTGGATCTCAGTGATAAACCCCATATCATCTAGAAGCTACTGAAGTCAACTATCAGGTTAGTGGTACTAGCCAAAGCCCTATTCAGCTTCAACATGACAGCAAAATATGACAGAACGATGATTTTGTCTAATATACTAGGTAAACTAACAAAAAATACACAGAATTCAGCAGTAGATCGTCTGTAGTATGATCGGCCAGCTTGAATTTATATAAGCCTCTAGAGATGGAGCTTCTAGAAAAAAAGAATGTAGGAAATAGAGCTATAAAGCACCAAAGTATCCAAACCACCACAATCAAATGAATAGATGGGGACAAAAAAAAAAACTAGATCACCGCATGAACTCTAAATGTAATTTCTGATCAAGTAACAATTAGGGCAGAACTCATTTTGAGAAGCTGTGTGTTATCATTAGGTTGCCAATGGGCATTGTGTTTGAGAGGTATCTGAACAACTTGGTCATCAATTAGGGCAGATCTGATTTTGACATTTCCTCCCCTTACATTTTCACGTGTCAAAAAATCCTTTTTTCTCCTTCCCAGAACTCATCTTCTCTGTCCACCTTCTCAAATAGATAGTGATGCATGCCTTCGATTGTAGAAAGAAAAAGATCATGGATTCATATTCAATTTTCAATGATGAAATGTTTAGACAAAGACTTCTTGAATGTCGCAAATCATAATTGATTTAAGCATAAAAGATTCTAGTGTACGAATTGTTGAAATTAATTGCACAAAACACTTCTTGCCAACTTAATGGTTTAAATAACTACATTTTGTCCGAGGCAAGTTATCTCACCTATGAACACAGACATCATGTTTAAACACTAAGATCAAGGTTTTCCATATAACATGTAAATAACAATCAGTACATGAGGCAAATATTATGAGTTGAAGTGGGATGCTAATACTGATCAGTTCAATTATGAAAAAACTGGCACTTCCAATACAATTAGCAACACAGACTAAAGTTTAGTAGGAAAATAAGATAACAAAGATTCCAGCTGCATTTGAAGTAATACTTTATCACAAAGGGAAGAAAGAGAACAACATTTTACAGTTCCTATGAGGTGAAAAAGAAACTGAAAATAAATCTTTGGGTAAGTAACAGACCTTTTAAAGAACCTCCTTCAGAATTCATTTTGAATCCATTACGTTCAATGAAATTGTTGAAGCTGTTGATATTTTTCAAGTGTGATTTTAATCTATGAGTGGAAATGGTAACATGATTTAATGCATAACCATTGACAAGAGTCCATGCAGCATATTCACTTTCCCTGGAAAGACAAAATCAAAACCATGTAAATAATTACGTACCTAGAAGAAAAAAATTAAGGAACTTTGTTGCCAGACTGCACATGGATGATAAAGGTTTCCATAAAAGCCAGAAGTTAAAAGAGAGAAATTGGGCATCCCTGTCCAATCTACTTATGAAAAAATATTACATGACGGCCAATCATCACTAAATTCAATTTCTATCAACAAGCACTTCACCAGTAAAATACCATCTAAACTATCTAAAAACAATGCTAAATTTGAATTTATGTTGACCATCCTCAAGCTACCAGAAAGCAAAATATGGCTAAAATGCCAAATATTCTGAAGATAAGTACCTAGACAGTTGTTTGTAGTCAGAATGCAAGGGCTTTTCCCATGTTAGAGATCCCAATGCACTTGCTAGAGCTGCATGTTTATTTCCACTGCCAGAAATTTTAGTGTATTTTTGTATTATTTCCTGCATGTATGACAAGATACTAACCGGTCATTACTAAATAAAATAACTTCAGAATGATGACTTAACATCACAATATTTGAAGTGGTAAAAAAGGCAGCACTAGTAAAGTAGCACTTTGAAATTTTGAACACAATGGATTGAAAAGGCAGCAATTGTGGCATGGCTAGAACCAACAACCTTTAAGGACAAGGAACTTACTAATTATGCTACAAGTTCAATTAAAATGTGTTTTTTTAAGAGACAAGCTCAATTGAAATCTGGAACAACAGGCTTAGAATATCAAGAAAATGAGTACCCTCTATATAGACAGATTTGTGATCCCTACTAATAGTAATCAATACTCTAAGATCAGCACATGTGCAGGCAATTGAGGTGAGCAAAAGCCACACAATAAGAGCAATCCCAACCAACCGTTTCTCCTCTAATATAGCAAAACAAGGATGCACATCAGAATCAGGTATGGCAGTATTTGCTTTCAGAAATTTTATACCCAGATTCGAAATGCACATGGCCTCCACAATCTGAGACTTGCTAAAATCTACATTTCATATGGAATCTATTGAAAAAAAAAAAAGAAAAAAAAATGCAGTACTGATGACATGTTGGATCAAAGCAAAAAAGGGGCCCCTACAACCTAAGGCACAGGGTCCACACCTAGGCGTGTGACTAATTTCATTGGCAGGCTTAGATATTTTAAACTACATGAATATCCAACATTAAAAAAATATTATATATAAAACAATGGAATATCCAAAATAAGTTAAAAGTCATTAAAAAATCAAAAGATTCAACACAGACATTATGAAAAAAAAAATTCATAAGGACGAAAAGATGAAATATCTGATCCTTATATTCAGAAATAACATGAACTGTACAAGCTAAAAAGAAACCAAATATTACATTCTCAGAACACACCTTCGCTTGAGAACTCATTTCATCAACAATAAGCTCTGATATGAAAATTCTTGGCAAAGGCCCATTGACACCACTCCCGTTTCCACTGTCTAGAGTATCAGGAGGAGTGAACCACAACGCCTTCAATTTTTTTGCAGGAAACCTCAGCTCATCACGAGGCATATAACCAAAGTCAAGGAAAACTTTTGCGATGGAGTCAATTCCATGACCATCCACCTTTAATTAAAAATGGAAAGGGTCACAAGTACATCAACAATAAGGGATGCACATAATATCTAATATGAGTAACAGATTCTACTAACAGAGCTCAAGACAACAACAATATAAAATGATAAATCAATTCAGTAATTCACTAGGTAGTATGAGCAAGCATCAGGAAAACTCTACCCCAAATGTCCGAAAAGCAAAATGATCGTAGCAAACACGATCACCTTCACATGAATGAACAAGATCCAGAATGGCCTGTGCTGTAGGATTCCTACTCAAGTATACCTTCTCCATGCTTGATAATATGCTCCTAAAGAATGACCCAGCACCCTGCAACAAGGACGCCAAGGGTTACCAACAGATGTCATAACCAAACCAAGTGAAAAGAAGGGTCAGAACAAAACATTGAAAGAAGGAATACCCAAAGATCAATTCACAGCTCCCTTCAACTTGGATAACAGTGGTCACCAAAAGCAGTCACAACCAAAACATTTAATAAAATAAATGCCTAATGACCAATTCAAGCTCTGTCTCTCTTCAACTTGGATAACAGTAGTCGCCAAAGAAGTCACAACCAAAACGTTTAATAAAATAAATGCCTAATGATCAATTCAAGCTCTCTCTCTCTCTCATTTAATTAAACAAATGAGTGACATGATGCTACAGTTAGATCGAGATTGGATTGTGAAATCATGGTTAGAGACATATGGTGTCACTCACATTGCTTTAATTGTATAACCCAGATTGTCTGATCAATGCTCAACTGAAATGGATAATATAAATTAATTAGAAGAAAATTTTCCAGTTGATGACATGGACATCTATCCTGTATGTCCTGACAAAAAATGCATAAACTTCTCAATAACCAAGGACATAGGATAATCCAACAATTCATGAAATAGGCACCGAAAAATGGAGCATCCAGGTTGGCTATCACAAAAAACTGTTGATGATACATTTCTGCATTATGTACACCTGTATGCAGCGCAAAGAATTTTATTCTTCAACAAAAGGCACCCAAAGCATTCATTCTAGTGGCCTAGACCTTGGATTGCAGTTTGTACAGGCTGCTCAAAAGTCACTTAGACTGCTCAGAGAATCCAAAATTCCAAATCAATAAAGAATTATGAATCAAATAGAAGTTTGTCGCCAACCAACAATCAATAAAAAAAGAATCAACTGAAATTAATTAAGAATCAATTCAAATCAACCCTGCAAGCCAGGCCTTGGCATGCAAATATCTTGAGCTTTGCAGCTGGAGGCATCAAAAACAAAGTTCATTTAAAAAAGAAAAGGAAAAAAATCCTAACACTGAATATGGTTTTTCAATCTTATCATGAGTAATTTTACCATTATTTCTCAAGAAACGTTATTACATCAGAAATTATATTAATTTTCATAAGGGTGCATTTGGCAATTGGTAGATTCTGAAATTAAGAAATCAGAAGAAAATCTACACAGCCTACTGTTTAGATGTCACTGGAGGGAGAGATTTGTCATCTCTACGGCTGAAAAGGTTTATGAAGTTTGAAGGAGGTTTTTAACTTAATCAAACTTGGAAAATAGAGATCCAGGACACTGGATCCCCGTAGCTCAAAATCTCCAATTTTTTTAACAAATTCACTCTTAATCCACTGTCAGCCAAACGTTTAAATTTAAATATCTGAGTCTCTAGAGATTGAAAATTCTAATTGAGATCAAATGAAAGCTCATAACCAACCAATGATCAATCAAAATAACATCAAAAACAAAGTTCAAACATAAAAGAAAAAATATCCTCACACTGAATATGATTTTTTCTTCTATATTGTCATGGCGAATTTTATCATTATTTCTCAAGAGAATTTTTTCCACAATAAAATATTTTTGTTTTGGCAAGAGAGCAAATCAGTCAAAACTGGGGAGTCATTGCAGTTATAGTATACCTGGGAAGGAGAATCGAACGAATGGTGAAAGGAGTTGGAGGAAGAACAGATACAGAGATTCCTTGTACGTAGGTGGATGGGAGAAGAAGATGATTTGTGATTCCATTTCAGATTGAAAAGAGGAGGGGAGGGAGAGAGATGGTTGAGATTGGGAGGATTGGAGTAGAGGTTACTGGGGAGAGAAGAGAGAGGAGATTGATTGCTTAGCCTGAGAGAAGAAGAGAAGAAAGAGAGAGAGGAGGTACAAACCCTAGCTGCTTCCATGGCAAGAAGACTCTGCTAGCTATGCTCCTACGTCTCTCGAGTTTTCTTTGTTCAGACTGTATCGCAGAAGATCGTCGAGCCATTGCCACGTGTCCAACTGGTGCTAATGATACGTTTTCAAAGACCTGTTCGTATTGTTTCTACGTGACAGCGGTACGCTGAAATATACTTAAATTAAAATGAGGAATTAAGATGGAACTTAGTTATTTTATAAAAATATATATATATTATTGGTGTAAAAATTAAAAGTAATAACTTTTATTAAATCAGTACAATCGCTATATTTAAATTAAGAAAAATAATAGAAGTGTAGCTGTATCTGTTCTTCCTCCAACTCTGTATTATGGTAATCTTGTGATAATATCACAATATGGTAAAAATAAAGCTACGGAAAAAAATAGAAAATATATAAAAATAAATTATATTATTAACCAATGGCATTTTCAGGATAAATACAGAAGAGATACGAAAAAAAAAAAAAAGGTATTGTTACAATGCAGTGAGATGGCTGCAGAACGCTTAGGTGAGAATTCCACTTGAATGTCACCCTATATAGTGGGACCTATTTAAACATAAATTTAATATTTAGAAATATAATTTTATCTATTAGATTGAAATCTTGTATAACTCATCTCCATTGTTAGATGAAGTTTTATGGCATAAATATCTATTTAATAGTTTAAATTTAATTTCAAAAATAAAATGCTGTAATAATTTAATGGGGTTCAATTTAGACAATTTTATAACTCATAAAATTTGACAACCATCTATCACAATTCACAAGATCAATGTTAGTGGGCTATCAAATTATCCAATTGAAATACTTGAGTTTATGCTAGATGCAACCTTAAATGGTTCTTCACAGATTGGATCGTTGCATCAAAGAATTATATAATTTTCCTTTTATATAAAATGAAAATAATTTTGAAGTGAGTTTTTGAATTTGATTCTTTTTCAACTCCTCTAATCTACTTTTTCATGGGATTACTCTCCTCGACTTAACTAGAATGTGTAGATTGAAAGATTTATATATACACTCGTGAAATTAATTTTACTATCAATGTGAGATGAGAATGCCCATATTACAAAAATTATTAGATGATTTGAGTAGATCAAAACATATAATTAAAAATATTGAAATAGTTAGAAATTTAGTTATGAATTTAGCAAAATAGTACTAAGTCCAATAACCATATAAAATCAAATAAATGGTTTTGTACTAGATAAGTTGGGACAATCGAATAAATGGTTTGTATTAGATAAGTTAGACAGGGATCAAAGAACATAGACTAGTTTATTAAGTATAAAACCATTAAGTTATATTGTTGGCTAATAATATTTTTTTGTCTTGCGTCGTTCAAATTTTTCCTTTATCAAAATACTTGTCACATAATGTAAGTGCAATGCAATAATGCGAAAGGTAAAAAACAAGTAAAAGATAAAATAAACAAAATACAAATATAAACGAGACAAAATCATAAAAAAAATGATTATGAATTTGAGAAAAGAATACAAAATAAGATATCACAATGAAAAAGTCTTTAAAAAAATTCTTACAATATAAAATCCCTCAAAATTTTCCAAAGCCCGTAGGTTACAATATAGTAGCACATTATTCTACTAATTCTCCTCTTTATTTGAAGTTTAATTAGTAGTTCTCCTTTTACAATGCTCTCTAGCACTAGCATCTTCTAGATATTCTTGTAGATTCTCAGCTTTAATATGCATTATTTACTTCTTTTCCATTTTACAACTATTTTCCCAATGCCTCCTTTTTAGTTTTTAATGTGTCTTTTTATTACTGTATGTATAATAACTTTTTTATTTATAAATAATATTTTTTTTAAAAAATAGAATGTTATTGTCTCTAAAAGTGCTAACTTGTTATTTTGTTTGAGTGGAATAAAATATTATTTAAGATAATAGAAATTAATTTTATTAAATATATTTAACAATGTGACTTACTTTTAAGTAAAAGAGACATACAAAATAAAATTTCTTATTAATAACCTCTTTCATCTATTTAAATTAAAAATATAAAATATTTAAATAAAATCTATTGTTATAATTGATATATAAATCCACTACTGTAATCCATCAAATTTATTTTTATAAGAATAAAAACTAAGTCACAAGAACTTATTTATTTACATTTTTTTATAGTATATTACACATTGTTATGTTTTTTGAATAGATTATAATGAAAATTATACTCCCTCTTTTCCAAATTATTTATTTTATATGAATTTTAGAATTGTTCTAAAATAGTTGTCTCATTTGTAATGGAGTAGTATAAAGTGTCTTAAAAATGGATGAGATCATATGGAGTACGAATTTATATAAGAGTTTCTTAAAAAATATAAATCTTTTAAAAGAAATAACTAAAATGAAATGAAAGAAGTAATTAGAAACTTTCTATTTTATAATAGTAAACTCAATTTAAAAAAGAATAACAGTATATTTATATGCTTACATGGTTCTTGGATTAAAATAAATATTCTCTCTCCCTCGCTTGCTAGCTTAGTCTATCATCCTACTTCCCCACTCCCATATCCAGATTTCAGGCGAACAGTCCCATTTCTTCTTCTTCTTCTTCTTCCTCTACTCTACTCTCTCTCTCATGGCTGCAGCGATACGCTCTATCCCTCGGCTTGCTCCTCCAGACACAGCTAACGGCAGTATCTCAGCGGCGCCAATCCCAAGCCGTTTCTCTTTTCGATGGAGAGTAAGCATCGAATTTCCAGACATTTTTCCGTTTCTACTTCGTTTTCTTTTAGCTCAAACGGAGGGCCATCAATCAGATAAAACATACCGCTGATGTGATGGGACCCAATTGGATGCGAAATCTTATCCATTCATTCGTTTCACTGAAAAAACCGCGAACGGGGCCGAATAATTCCGCGGTCCGAGGTTATTGATGAATTTCATATTTGAACGCGTTGTTGGTCACGTGGCAGAAAACGTGCCGTTGGTTTTGCGCGCTGTCTATGAACGGCTGCGGAGGCGACTCGGAGGCGCCGGTGAGTATCTGTGAGACTCGGACGCTTGCTGCGGTGTCGACTCCAGCGATGGCAATGAGTGATCTCAACTCGGCGATACTGACGATGAAATCCGACCCTCCGAGTTTCAGGTCCGGCATTATCCGTATCCAGGTATGACCTTTTTATCCAAGACGAGAAGAGAGATTGCGACCACGAAATGAATGAGGTGACCGTAGGGAGGAATGATCCAATCGAATTTTGACACGTAGACTGTCATATGACCATCCATTTGATTCAGATACTTTACGCAGGCCAAGTGCTAGACACACCGGTTAGATGACATTAGCCGTCTGATCATGAAATTTATTTATTAATATATCTTAAAATGTGATCTAATTAAGGTTATACGTGTACTTCATGTTTATACTCTCAATATAAACCTTAAATGTATATTCAATTAGACTGTTGATTATAATCAATTAATAAATATATTAAAGTACTTTACTTTTCTTTTAAGAGACACTTTATTTTAATATTTTGTGTGGAAATTATCATTTTCTCCTCCAGAGAAATTGTCTTTTTAAAAAAAATTAATTGATAATCATAACATTTTTTCATATTTAGACTTCAGAGTTTATCTTTGTTTATGTATACAGGTTCACTATTTGAAAATTGAAATGATTACAATTCTATGGAAAAAAAGTTTCTTTTTATTATGTACAATTATTTTTGTTAGAATCAATCAATTTTTTAAAATCATAAAATTTAATTATTCCGAAATGATGACCCAATCAAAATAATTTTTTATACACTACATACTGGAGACATTTCCAATGATAGTATTGTGGTTATGTAGGTCCATGAGCCTGAACCCAATATCATTTCTACTTGAGCCTATCATAAATGAACAAGGTTAAACATGCATTTGATCAATGAGTTAGATCCTCTTATGAAACCCATTAGACATTTTAACCCGTTTAACTAACTATATATTTATTTATTTATTCTCAATCTAATGATTCTCACTCTCTTAAAAGAGAAGCTTAAAAAGCTTGATAAGTTTAAATTGTGAATATTGTAAACAGGGTTGGGATGAGCTTTCTGTGAAAATAAAGAGATGATTGATACAAATATTATAGAAAATAAGTTTGGCTGACAACAAGATTCTTTAACAAGACTTTCAAGTTTCAATCAAATAAATCATGATATCACTGTCAATTCATCTTAGTTATATAATATTTACCTTTGTTAAGTTTTGATGAATATAGTTTGTTGCTTTTTAAAGTTTTAAACTGAAGAGTACAATGGCTAGACAGAGGCAAAATACCCAAACTCATATAGTCCTCTTTGCATTATCTATCAAATCTTGGAAGACAAATTCTCTATTAGAAGAGTTTTCATTTGCAAACATGTGAGACCCATGGATATGCATCTGACCGTTGATCTGATGTGCCTCGTTTAGGATGGATGCTATATACCATTATTTGAAAATTTCTAATCTAATGGATTGATAGTGGGTCACATGGCACAGGTACCCATCCTAGATCAACTGGAAGCGATCAGCTGGCTACACGCACAGCATCATCTCCCTCGATGCTTCTTTTCGGGTAGAGAGCAGAGGCTGAGCATCGGGTCATCGGATCCAAGTAATGGAAATGGGGAATGCCACGGGGCATCTCCCAACTTGCTTAGTGTTGCTGGTGTGGGTTCTGCTGTCTTCTTCCAAGGTTTTCGTCCCTTCGGATTGGACGACTGGAAGTGTATAAGGAGGTATACCAAGAACAGTTTGACAACACCCCTTATTTACTGTAATGTTTTAAAAATTAAACTGTTAACTAAGTTATTTTTATCTCAGTTTGATTTAATTAAATTCAATCGTCAAGTCAAATCACTTGTAATTATAATGCATAACATCATAATAACATGTTGCCTTGTTACTTTAAAATAAATTTTCAATAATATAAACAAATTGAAATAATGGCAACAGTGAAAAGACTGTTTTTAGTGAAAAAGAAGAAGAGAATAATAAAAATCATAGTGGTCGGACGAATTGAACCGTCTCAACACGCAAGGAATGGGCTGTCTTAGAGATCAATTCAAGTATAACTAAGTTGAATCAGATGGTTAGATTTGGTTTTTAAGATATTGATTATCTAGAAACTCATTTATTCAGTTCTGGATAGGGGGTGTAAGTTGCCTAAGTCTGAATGCCCTGAGCTGACCTGGACATGGGCCAAGCTCAATTTCAAACAAAACAGTAATATGATTTGACATTGGGATGGATGTGCCTAGTGTTCTAACAGCTTTTGCCTAGCTGAAAATCCCGATTATCAGCGGGATCGAGAAAACTTAAAATCTCAATTTGCTTAAAAATCTTGTATGTGCATGCTATCTTCAGTTTCATGTAATCATTGTCATGAAAGAGATCTAATTATATGGCCCTTTTTATAATTCAAATAGCAAAAGTAGATAGGCTTGAAACCTTAGTCATCGAAAAAAAATGGAAGAAGTAGACATTTATGTACTTTTGGATGTACATAATAATACATAGGATTTGATAAGTCAATTAAGTCTTGAACCTGTCCCAAGAAAAGCTCTTACTCAATTAAGCCCAAATATGAAAGATTCGGGTTTGGGCTTGGGCTCAAGTTGGGCTTGGTTTAAGCTTTTCCAATTTGAGCCGATATGACTTACTTGTCCATCCTTAGAAAACTGGTCCTGAGCTAAGACTGACCCAAATATTGACCTGGTCTTTCTGATTTGCTTGTGACAAAGATGCAGAATCATGAAGCAAGGCTAGATAGGTTGTGTTGCACTTGAGGCACAAAGTACTACAACGCTGGATCTATTAATATATCTTATGGTCTAATCTGGATTGAAGTGACAGAGTTTTTTTGAGCAGAGATTGAAGTCACAAGGTTGACACCCAAACACATCCAAGTAGTGTGATAAACATACAGTTTACAATAATAGATAGTACAATGCATGTGCTTTGCACGGTCTTTACGCATCATCAATCCATCTAGGTCTAGTTTATGGTTAACCAAACAATGAAATACAACCCTTCCCCTGTTGTTAAGAGTTCCATTACTTTTGACCAACCCATATATTCAACTACACCCACTGATGGATTAAATTTTTGTGTTTTTTGGACCCATTTTCTGGACTCAACATATACTGGTAGTTTTTGTTATTGCTGCTGCTGTTTGTTTCTTCTTTCCATTAAGACTTGTTTATACAGTTTTTTCCAAGAACAAATCTGAAAAAGAGGACATGTAGGAGGTGTACAGTACATCTATCATACACGAAAGAAGCGCATGTTATCTTTGGAATTCCGAAGTTTTATTTGAGCTTAGGCCTCTCGACATTCAAAGGCCTTAAAACGGATTCGTTCCTAACATCTGTCCTCTTGAGTCTAAAATTTTCGTCTATGGCTTTGAGTCTCCTATTTTTCTACATATTTGCTTTTAATATATTGCTTGACAAATGCTTAAACTGAAATCTCTGATTTTCTAGAGATTGAAATTCTAATCACTGGAATTTTAGAGTAGCCAAACACACACTCATGGAGCACATTAGTGTTTTTACTACAAGTAGAAAGCTCAAAGAACGAAAAAAAACATTCTAAAAGCTAAACACATGCAAACTAAAATTTAGTAATTACAGGAACAAAGATAAAAGAAAAAAAAGTAGTTCTGCATTTCTTTCCCATCTGATGGAGCTACTCTTTTTCTATTGAAGGTTTCTTTCTACGGATTGCCCTTTAATTCGTGCATATGGGGCTATGCGTTTTGATGCAAGGACAAATGTTTCTCCTGAGTGGGAGGGTTTTGGTTCATTTTACTTTATTGTTCCTCAGGTAACCAAATCTTTCCTTTGTCAAATACTCTTCAACCATTATCTCTTCTATTCTGTTGTCTTGTTTCCCGCTTGCTTTCTGCATCTCTAATATGCTTTCCATCTCCTCAGCATTTAAATGGCATGTTATTAGAAATTGAATTACAGGTTGAATTTGACGAGCTTGAAGGAAGTTCTATGCTTGCAGCAACCATTGCATGGGATGACACACTTTCATGGTCATGGGGAAAGGCAGTTGATGGGATTCTAACTACATTACGTCAGGTCTAGATTGGAATGAAATGTCATTCTTAACATTACAGCAGTTGTTTTGTTGACAACAAATAAAATACTTCTTCTATATGCTTACCTTGGGATGCAGATATCCTTTTTTGTGAAGTTACAAAAGGAAGTTCCTCAAACAGTAATTCTTTGTAAGAATCATGTCCCTACCAAAGCGTCGTGGGATTTTGCTGTTAAAAAAGCCTTGCAGATGATACATAGAAGTTCAGACCTAGTTAAGGTACATTATTGATGTATTCATGAAATCAAATGCCCCCTTGAAGCTGACCTGTTCTTGTACATTTTATATCATACTATTTTTCTTCTGTTGCCTTTCTTTTGTGAACTTAATTTCTTTGTAGGATACGGTCTTTCTGTTTCTCTGTATCTGATATTTCTCAATTTTTAGAATATAGTCACAGTTATTTCTGATTTGTACGAGTGGTTATTTGTTTTAAAGATTTGGAAGCTCTGCTGAATTTTGCCTGAGCCCAATTCTGGTGGAAATGATTCTGATTTCTCTCAGGGCCTAACCTAGCAGTGAATGTTAAAGCAATATTTTTAATATTAGAGACATGAGGATAGTGTTAATTCATACTTGCAGGCCAAACTATGCTGGCCCCTCAACCTTGAGTCTTCCTCCTAAACATGGGTGTACTTTCTTGAGTGCCAACTTATTTGACTCCTATCTAACATGTGCATTTGTCATGGAAATTCTATAAAATGCTTCCATTTGAATTAGATGTTGGTATTTAGTACTATTCAGAATCAAGGTTTGGACTACTGATCTGCCATACTTCAGTAGCGTTTATATGATCAGGTATCAAATAGAAATGTTATGAACTAATTTATCCACTTAATTCAATGAAGGTTCTTATGAATTTTGGATTACACTTTTATTTTCAAGCCTTTTAACAACCAAAAAAGGAAAAGTTTCATGATTTCTTAATTAAATTGGACTTGGTAATAACATGTTTGTATTTCATGCCATGTTATCTTAATTTCCTAAAATTGCATGTACTTACAGTTCTGTTGTCTCTGTTCTTAAGTTCCTAAAATTTTATCTTGATTTACTGATCTAACAATGAATGTTATCAATTTAGTTAGAGCCTAACTAATGTGGTGGCTTGTTGTGCTACAGTCTTAGAGTAGTTGGTGTTTTGTTGTATCTAGTTAGTTATCACCATGACCATTTGTGCCCATTGTTTGGGTTTTCACTTGATTTGTATTTTAATGGCCAAAGTACTTGTTAAAACTCTATAATTAAATGGAAAATTTATGGTATGATCCAATGTTACCGTTGCTGGTCTGAGATATGGATCTTCCGCTACACACACAAACAGACCAAACTATGACAAAAGTAGTTCTTTCACTGACCTTTGTATGGGTTGAATCCCATTTTCTTATTTCTACATACTGAACTTTTACATGACAACTTAGGTCGTACTTGCACGGAGTAGTTCTGTTGTTACTGATACCGACATAGACCCCATAGCCTTGTTAGCTTGTTTACAGGTAGCCACCTGTTCTCCGTTCATTCTATCATGTGTTTCAGTTTATATTATTTACTTTTGTGTTAAAATAACTTTCAATGTGATGTAAACAGGTTGAAGGCCAAAATGCTTTTCAGTTCTGCATTCAACCACCTGGAGCACCAGCATTTATTGGAAATACTGTGAGTCAATTATATGAAACAGAAGCTGTTGGTATTCTTTGTGGTATACTACAGGAAATACATGTGAAGAATGTATTCTGTACTATGTTTTGCCTTCCACAATGATCCCCTGTTTTAAATGGATGAGTATCTTCTCAAATGATTTATTGTTTATTTACAATTTAAAAACCCGCCTTATTGAAAACTTTTTCTGCATATCAATCTTTTTTTTTTCTTCAAACTTTTGGGCTAAATTTTTAAGTCCTATAACTGTGTTGGTCTGTCTCAATGTTTTATTCATTATTGGAGCATTAGGGTTTATTTCACTGTAATCTCATCTTGTTGCTGAGGGCAGACGGTTAATGTGACATAATCTCATGAAAGCATGAGCATAATTGTTGATATGACTAACAAATTTCTAAAATCTAAAGCTATGGATCTCATGCCTCCTATTTAAGAAATCATCACATCATCATCAGATCAGTGGATGGTCAATGCTAGTCAAAATAGTAGGGCTTCAAGTGTAAATATGGATACCAGAAACCAATAGCCACAACAATACGGGGTCTAATTTCTAAAGCTGTGTGAGGAGTGCCACATGTCACAGTAAACTGAAAGTTACAAATATATCATGCCATTTTGGATATTCTTTTTCATGATTTTTTCTTGATTTAAAACTTTCTAGAGAGAGAGAGTTCTGTCCTTTCCTATTTTATATGAATTGATTTTTGGATCATCTCTCTGCCTGATTGTATCATTTATAAGAGGCTGTATTCTAACTAATTGTTTTGTGCTATGTAAACTTTATGAATAGCCAGAGCAACTATTTCATCGGAAATGCCTAAATATTTCAAGTGAGGCCTTAGCTGGGACCCGTGCTAGGGGTGGATCTAGTGTTCTTGATCTTCAAATTGAACATGATTTACTGATCAGGTTTACTTTTCTTTGTACATTCTTCAGTTCTTCTTCTTCTTCTCCTCCTTTCCCTTCATATACTCTGTTTTGTTCAACATCACATTGTAAAATGTTTCATTTGTTTAGATACTCAAGCAATACTACTTTTTTATCAGTTGTATTTGTTATTTTTGTTTGGCCACTTTCTTATATTTGAAAGAGCTGTTTTTCTTTTTCTTTTATCATATATACTAGATGAGTGCTATTTTTCTCTTCATAAGCAATATTTAACCGAGAAGGAGTTTATATGCCTTTTGATTAAGTGTGTCATTTTTCTTAACTATTGAAGTGTTTAAAAATGTATTTCAGTCTGAAAAACATGTTACTGTAAAAATGGCATGTCATTGAAATGATAAAAATTAAAATTACCAGCTCCAAAAAAAAAAAACCCTAATTATAAAATTCCAAGAAATTGATAGCCACAGAAGATATTGTTTGTAGTTTGAAGAATTGCTTTTGTATGCTTGAATTGTTCTAAACATCATTAATATGCTTACTCGAAGAATCACTTATGGGAGAATTGATGACAGCATCTTCGATGCACTGTTGGTACATTGGCCGATAGTAATTGTTAAGTGGCTAGTTGTAAAAACCACAGGCTATATGGACAAAGGATTATAATAGACCTATATCAAAGTACTGATGGTGATTCTTGAATATTTCTTATGACTCAAGGCTGTGAACCAAGGGCTTATTAATACATAAACTAGCTTGAACCAACAGTCATTTTTGTATCAAGCTAGGAAGGGGTTTTCAATATTGGGTCTGTCAAGTGTCTGCAACTATGTTAAAATAAATCTGAAGTAGAGGAGAGAAAAAACGCTTTTCCAACTCTCTATACACTGGAAATTAACTGTATTTAATTATTGGTTATGTCAAATTAGAAAATGATTGTTTTCTGCAGAGGTGGTAATTCTTGCTTCGAATGTTCTGAATGAAGGTTTACAGGACTAACTGATGGTTAATTTTTCCTTTGTTCAGTCCTAAAGATGACCTTGAATTTACAATAGTACGAGAGAGCATTAGAAGAAAGCTAGAGGTCAGTTGATATGCATAATTTCTACAGAACATCTCGTTTCTTGCTGTTTTACACTTACGACATCTATGACATCCACTGCTTGTGGTTTTTATTTCCTACTTCTCACTTATCAATCAACAATTGTTTTACAAATTTCTTTGCCTTTGTTAATTTCTGAAGGATTGTTCCATTTAGTTAATATGCAACCAGGTAATGATAGAGCCAAAGAAAGCTATTCGGAAACTTCCTAGAGTACAACATCTTTATGCAAAATTATCCGGCAGGTTATCAAGTGAAGACCATGAGGTAAACTCTAACCTGAAATATGTACTTGTTATATTGTTCGTCTTCTTTTATTTAAAGCCAGCATTGGAATCTAAATCTGTATCCAATTAAGACACTTAGCTTACTATTTCTGCATTCTGAAAATCATCTAGTCTAGGATGATATGTTATTGTAGCATGGAGTCACACTATCTGTTTTTTATTCTCACATCTGATATTTTTATCTATCCAAATCATCTTAAGTGGAATAACTGTTATTAGCAATATTCTATTTTTCCAGTTCAATGTTTTATTATCCCTTCACCCAAGTCCAGCAGTTTGTGGCTTGCCTACAGAGGACGCCCGCCGGTTTATTGCAGAAAATGGTATGAGAGACCTTATGGCCTTTTTCATTGCATATTTACTTTTGAAGTTTTAAAATTTACTAATTTTATTTGCTGTTGGCAAATGCGATTACTTGACAGAACTGCCCAATTGATGACTTTTTTCGTAAAATAACTGTGATGATGGTGATGACTGTCGTACTATACTGGACTTACTAATTCGATAGAGATCTATGGATTTTGTGAATGATGATTCTAGCAGGATTGCTGGAAAATGAAAGACATGTTATTTTTTTTTGTGAGATAATGTCGACTGGAAACCAGGAACTATAGGAATCAATTGGGAGGAACCGAGGCCCCATATTGAAAAATGAAAGCTTTCTTTAGCCTCTTATTTTGACAATCGTCAGCTCTAGATGTGAATGGTGGCTTAGTTGTTACCATGCATATTCCAAGGATTCTTTCAAAAAAATTACTTTTCCTAAGCAAGCTGAAATACTATCCTAGGTTGGTTAAGGCCTTAAGCACAACACCTCATTAAGCATATGAGTGTCTGATGACATAGAAATGTGCTTGGGACTTCAAAATCCTGTAGACCTCTAAAGAATTAGGTGAAGGGTGTTATGAATCTACAATTGCTGTAATATAAGTTTAAGGGGCCTCAAAATGATCGGATAATAGACATCTGAGGCAGCTGGCAGCTTTTGTCACTGCTTTGATTTTGGTTCTACTCCATAAGCTAAACATCCTGAAACCCAAGTTCCCAGTAACCCAGATATGCTCAAATTGTATATTCAGTAAGTGATTTCTTATAGAACTACTTTCTCTAGGTACTCCGATGTAAGTTACACAAGCCCTTGCACGCTTGTTCCAATTGGAAATCAGGATTGTTAGTCTTGGAGATGATATGGAACAAAAAAAATAATTCTAGTCACAATATCTTCACCCAAGCCCAGTCAGCTGTGGAAAGTTAAGGTTATGTCTGATCTCCAGAGGGTTTATGCTACTTCTTTCACTTACCTGCTTTCATAGCTTTATCTCATGTATCTCGGGTTAAATCTGTGAGTTTTCAACTCATATCCGGATGGTTTCTGTACCCATCTACGGCTTAATATGATGCTTCTAACTATTTCATTTCATGTCCTTCTTGGTCTGCCTTCTCTTTTGTTGAACATGCTGCCAGTTCTTCAGATAGGAGCTGTTACTGGTCTTCTATGCACATGACAGGAGTTTCTTGTCCATCTTATACTATTGTTTCAACTGTAGAGAAATCCCCCATTTACAAAAGAAACCTGTGTAGAATCCCTTAAATTTGGAAATTCAGTGCATTTTTTCTATTTTCTTTTTTACTGTTTTCTCTGATTTCATTCAGGAATTTTATTGTTCAATTTGTCCCAATTATCTTTCTCTTTTTAAAGCTATTTGTTTTTTGTGATCCTTACTGAAATGGCCATGTTCTGGCCATGATAGAAATGTTTGATAGGGGAATGTATGCTGGACCTGTCGGCTGGTTTGGAGGGGGAGAGAGCGAATTTGCCGTTGGGATAAGATCGGCATTAGTGGGGAAGGTAACCATCCACTTAGTTGAAGCTCTACTGTAAATATAACTATCATCTTACATTTGTTGGGGTCCAAACCAGTCTCATCCATGAGATCTTTTTTCTAGCCTGTCAACCCATGTTGTGTGGGATACTTCATCTTTACGTGTAAAATTTATGTCCTTGCTGTATGCATACTGTGTTGTGCATCACAGAAGCTGGATTAAGTGTGGGTAGATGTACAACATCAGAAAAGTACATCATCATCATCATCAGCAGATGCCAAAATCCCATCTATCTGGAGTTGGATTTTCAAGTTCTAACTCTCTATTTGACCCTATCATAAACCATAAATTCAGTCATTCCATTTTATGTCATTTCTATCATGAAGAATCATAGAAGTACTTCTACCTCCAAAATCAGAAGTTTCCTTAACCTCAAAAGGTACTCTCGAGAGTGTTTCGCCAGGGAATCAACAAAGCTTTCATGGAGATTCCTCTGCATAATAACTTAGTTCAGTACCATGAGTGTTGGGGTGGGAGAAGCACTAACATTGAGAAGACCCTTATGTTTTATATGCTAGTGCTACATATGAAACACTTCCATTTCCTGGGCATCCATCCATGTGAAGGCAAGCATCTGAACAACAATGAGATAAAAATCATCTGATTTTTCATTGAGGACCTGTAGCCAAAATTACCAAAATCCCATAAAGAGAAAATAGATGAGTCCTAATATCGTGCTGTTTATACGTCAACTACCCCATTTATCCATGTTCACCACCAGTACATGATGCTCCCAACAAGCAGTCGTGTACTTTGTTGGATGGATGAAACACCTGTCTATAAGAAATTGCCAAAAAATGATCTAGTATCATATATGTCCCAAATTTGTATTTCCCTTTTAATGTGCCCTTTTTTATTTTAATGATAAATGCAAAATATCTCTATTGAATATGATGAGAGAAATGTCACAATTGTGAGTCCTAGTATGAAGAAGTTTTTTGCTTACCGATGATTCTAATTCCCTCATTCACATAATTTCTCTAAAAGACTATTTTATTTTACTTGTAAAATAAGCCCCGGGTTATTCTTCAATACTAACTTTGGTTTGTAAATGACATTTTTTTATTCAATTTATGTTTATGGGTGCACTGAATCATCTCATTGTCAAAATGCATTGTGCCTACCATCTGGAATCCTAGGGCCTTGGCATTTTAGTTTATGCAGGAGCTGGGATAGTTGAAGGAACTAATCCATCCTTAGAGTGGGAAGAACTTGAACTTAAGGCATCACAGGTCTCTCTCTCTCTCTCTCTCTCTCTCTCTCTCTCTCTCTCTCTCTCGTGCATGCATGTACACAAAAAAATGCACACGTATGGGTGCAAGTTGGGTAGGGTAAAAATTAGATTTGCTTGGACCCGATCTAAAAATAAATAGGGTCGGGTTAGAGATAGTTGAGTCTGAGGGTCACGTCAGTTCAAAGTTTTTTAAAGGCCTAAGATTTTCTTGTGGCGGGTCTAGTTAAGGAGAAAAAAAAACACCCAAAACCAAAAACCCAACGTAAAATATTTTATATAATATATATTATTATATATAATTTAAATCCTAGTCGTCTCTCCTTTGTAATCATATTAAAACATTTTATTTCTTTCATTCTGGACATCTTTATTTTCAATTTTTATCTTACTAGATTTGAATTTTTTGTAGGATTTTATTAAATTGGTTCACGTGTAAACAACAGAGTCTATGTAATGTACATTATGTTGGCCTATTTAATGTAAATAAACATCAATAATAATTAGTCTCCATCACCAAAACATAATCACTCTAAAACATTATGTCTCGTAAAGTTAACAAATAAATATATAAAGAAGTGTTACAGACCTGATCATTACACCAAAACCTCCAAAGCTAATGAAACATGTATCATTGATGAATATCAATAATCTTGCTCGTCGATTACTCCTAACATAACAAACTACCATGCTGGAGCACTAAATAGCCATTTTCACTTTTGGGTTGTCTTCATGAGGATTCAGATATAGGACATGGAATTCACTCTAATACCAATTGTTAGATACCTAACTATTTTATCAAAAGCTTTAGAGCTGACCGAGCATGTGAAAAAAGCCCCTCATCCTAAGTCATCAATGAACTCAAAGCAAAAAAAAAAAAGTATACATGTGTATAGTTTAGGTAATTTAGGTGGTTTTGGGTTATGCAAAGTTTGACCCTAACTCAATTTGAATTAAAAATGGGTTCGTTTTTTTGCCAACTAACCCATATCTTTAATGAGTTGGGTTAGCTCTCCCCATATTTTGGGTGTGGTCAGTTAGATTTGGGTTAACTCTAATCCAAGTTGCACCCATGCCTATGAGCTCATATAAACACAAATGGGATCATATCAATGGGGAAATTCTCTTCTTATTGTGTTCTTCATGGTGCAGTTCATCAAGTTAATAGAACAAGAAAGGCCTCTCTCTTTCTGTCGAGAATTGGATAGTATGGAGACGATTAGCTGAAATCAGTATAGATGCCAAACTGCTTCATCAGAATTTTTTTAGCTGGTCTGCTTTCAAGACCTAATGGGTTTATTTCAAGCAGTAGTAGTTGATTTTTTCGGTGTCAAGATGGGGATTTTGAGGTTTCATTTCATTTGGAATTCTTGTTTCTCATTTGCATCTCTTTCATTTATGTTAAGAAGTGTAACGTCTATGTTATTTGCAATCTGCACTTTCGTTGTTCCCTGAAAACGATGTATTATATATTGTTTCATTTTATTTTTTAATTTTGGCTACATGTCATCAATCCAAACTTCCATTTTTTTTCTTATCAATTCTTAGTTTACCTTGAGACATAATCTTAAGAACTCAATTTGGACTTATCGAGTAACTCTGGCAAATTTTTTAGCTTCATTCGAAAAATTTGGTAAAATTTGTTGACTCGCCTAACTCAAAATCCTATAGAATCAAGTTAACTCAAAGGTTTTTTTTTGGTAACATGGGTATCCCCACCCCACATTAGGAGTGAGACTAATCTCAGGAACATGTGTAAACCTCTGAATCCACACACACTAGTAAGTCGATGAAAAGCAACCTCATGAGGAGTGACCCAGAGAGATTTGAGCATGAATTGAAACCAAGACCTTTTTTCATGAGAGAAACTTCTCGACCGTAAGACCAACCCCTCTAAATTTGAATGGAGAGTCCAATCATGGTATCTTAATGGTGTTTTGATTCAAGTCCTAGTATTTTTATTACACTAGGCAATGACTCATGATATATTCAAAGAAACTGTGCGAGATATTGAAAGAAGATCACAAGATATTTCAAAAATACTGAGAGTCGTTGTCCAGTGTTATATAAAAAAAAAGAGCAGTGCTTAAATTAAAACTCATCTTCATTAGACCTTAAAGCATTCATTATCAATTCCCACACTACTTTGGTAGATCTCTTGCATCTACAAAACCATGCTACATGTTGTGTACTATATTTTTAAAATTAATTTTTTTTCTCAAAAATAAAAAATCTTTTTTTAAAAGATTCATCAGAGGTGTCTTTTGTTTAAAAGGGAATGTGACCCTTGGAGTGATTATTAGAATCACATAAGGCCTATAAAATGTTAATTGGATGGATTTGACAATCACCATTCTAAATCTTGTCCAGCTCATTTTGAATATCAAAGATAAGATGAAACTACAGATCAAAATTTACACTGAAGGAATGAGTCGCTTAAGAATTCAAATTTGTAACATCAAAGTTTTGATGATGCTAACTCTACTACTGCTGCTGAGAGGAAACAAGGAATGTGATAAGATGAGTTGACCAAAGAGATGGTTGCGACGATCCCTACGCTCATTGGATCCCTTGCCATCTTTCACTCTCCCTCATTCATCATCTCGTTTTGTGAATATCTGATCAAAATCCTTGGATACAAGACCTGTTGCGGTAATCAGATGCAAACTAGAGGAAGCTTCCACTAACAAGGGACGCCCTTCTTGCAATGCACCGTGCCGGCAAAGCGCGTAAGTCGTCCGACGTAGACGGCGGGCTTGGCCTTGATGAATTCGTTCCTGGAGAAGGAGATTGACCCTGATGAGGACCCAGATTCCCTGAAGAAGGCGCCATTTATAAATAGGTCTCCTTCAGATCTCCATTGCCACTTCATCCACTCTTTCTCCGACGCATAGTCCCTCTTCGTTACCTATCAGAGCGACGGCAAACAAGATCAGTGTTTTAAAGATCGGAAGATCGATTCAACCATTTTTTATCACAGTTTGGCTTAATTACGAAAATCATTTGTTCAAACTGCTTTGAACCATTACGAATCGTTTGTCATAGAATACACTGTTATATGAAAAATAGGAAATCATGTTGCAACGATGATACTGCAGTAACAACAGTAGAAAATGGTGAAAAGAGGCGAAAAAACAACATAAACAAGAAAAAAAATTGTAATGGGTTTTAGGACAAATCAAACTATATGATGATCTAGTTTATATTGGACACTAGACCCTATTTAGTAGTTTATTAAGGAGATTGTTGGGGGGTGGGGGTGGAGATTGGGGTTTACTCATAATTTTTTATTGGAAGTTGTCTATATTCACATATACTTGAAGGATTTTTAAATTCGAAGCATTCATTTGCATCTAGAAGAGGAAAAAAGAATTGTCTTGACGGTAAATAACCCGTTTGATTTGTGGGAGGTCTTGGGTTCAAGTCACTCTCAACAAAAAAGGATCACTCCCTATAGTGTGACCTGATGTGTGTGGATAGGGAGATTTACACATGTTCCAAGGATTAGTCAGGTTCTCTAAGAGGTCTAAAATTGCTTAGTGTTTTTCACTACATGAAGGTTTTCTTTGTTTTCAATAATGTATAGGGAAGTTTAATTTATGTATACCTCCTTGGCGAAAGGAATATGAGGAGCAATGTATCGATTGCCTTGACTGATGATAGTAGGATGGCTACTTCCACCAATAGCATACATAAGCCAATGAGTGTAGTCATTATTCACGACATGGAAGAATCCCCAACGGCACCTAAACATCAAACAAATAATCTAATAAATGTCACTGTCACTTACACTTCAGTTTCCATTATTACACAATATTAGGTAAATACAACTAAATTTTATAAATTATAGCTCAAATTCGAGGTTTCAGGGGCAGTAGGTCCATCCCGACTCGATTCTAGTTCGGGCATTATGATACTTTGGGCCCATAAAGAGCCCAGTCCAAGCCTGGGCAACCCAAACCCAATTCTTGGGGTTTTGTCATGTGAGGTTCGGGTAGAACCAGCCCAATTTGTACTCCTAGATTCAATACAAAACAGAATGAACTTGCCTTGGCATCCTTTGTACAAGACCCTTCCCGAAATGGTTGAATGCCACAGTCACTTGCATGATTGAATCACCTGAGTAAGCATCGCTTGCACCCAACAGCATCACCTATGAAATTTGAACACAAGACATCAGTAATGTTCATTGAGTTTTTTTTTTTTTTTTAATTGACCTTAACATAAATTATATTCTCAATTATATTGCAATGACAAAACATACATCATTATGTTTGGTAAGGTGGTTGTTGGATATGGTAATGCCTGTTGATCCTTGGAGGACGTCGATTAGTCCATCCTCGCAATTGTATAGAGAGTTGTGGTCGAGCCAGATATTGGTGGAACCAAAGACACTGATGCCATCACCATCACTCCTAGTCCTCAATCCCATATGATCGACTGAGTCTCTGATCATGCCGCCTACGTGACTCTTGATGTCATGGATGTGGATGCCATGGATGACCACATTTTGGACAAATTGGATGTTGATTCCTGCGCCGTAGGCGATGTGGACATTGGCTCCACGCCCGTCAATCGTCTTGTGGCTCGTTATCAACAGCTCTCCCTTAAGCTTGATGATCATGCTGTAAGCAAAGATGATCCATAGTGGCTCCTTCTGAATCACGGCATGCCGCAATGTGCCCTTAACAGGTTCAGTTAGAGAGTTGTCAGAAGCATCTGTCACTATGTAGATCCTTCCATTCCTCCCGCCGGTGGTCTTGCGGCCAAAGCCGAAGACACATTTCGAAAGCCTCTTGCGATGGCTGGCCCAATCTGTTTGGCACCTCCAACACCGGTCCATCGGGTTCGTCGCTTTGCATGGACCGCGGTATTTCCCTTTTAAGCTTCTCCTTGTGCTATTTCTTACCAAAGACCTACACAAAATCATTTCATTCATTTCATCCTCCAACTTTCTTTTCGTAATTCAACTAGAAAATATGTATCCAAATGCAGGCGTGCATGGCAAATCATATTTTAAAAACGAATTGACATGAGTTCAACTTGATAGGATTCCAAATCGAGTTGAAAGATTTGTTTGAGTTACTCAACTCAATGGGATTTTGAGTTAAGTTTCATGTTCTCAAATCATATGATCAACAAATGAAACTAGTATATGTGCCCAATAGGCCTTAAGTCAGCATGGAGCTGTTTTTTTTTTTTTTTTAATGACATAAAAAGAAATTGTAGAGTTTGGAATTTTGGAAGGATCAGTTATTAACAAACGATTTTGCAATGTACTCATGCTTTCCATAAGATGGTGTAGAATAAAATCATAAACATATCCAACCAAATAAATAAAAAATTTAAATGTGCACATGCATCATATTGTGTATGAGAAATAGATTTTCAAAATGTAAAACCAAAGAAAACATTAGATCCCATTTTTTTTTGCGCTTCCATTGTTTGAAGAAATACTCACTTTTCGACTTCACCAACGAGTTCCTCACCAACTTCCTCAGGATTATCATGGTAGGCAGATTGTGCAGCGACACGGGCCTCTGCAGCTCGCTCCTTCCATACCTCATCAAAATCGGCAATGTTGGCTCCGATCAACGGGGCCACGGCCAAAAGCAATACCAACAAGGAAAAGAGAACAACGTAGGGTCTTGATTGTATTCCCACCATGCTCTTCTTCTTTTTTCTTCTCTTGTAAATAAATCTTCGTTGGGTTATTTATTTATGAGGTCTACAGTTTACAATAACACTATTTGACCCTGACCATACGATACTACCAAGACCTTAACGTTGAATCCATGAAAATGCAGACGAGGGTGGAGTTAAATAGAGAGAGAGAGAGAGAGAGAGAGAGAGAGAGAGAGAGAGAGAGATCCAGATGTTAGGAAATGACGGGAGGTCAGATCCATATTTGTGTGGGAGAAGTAAGAGAGGGTTGATGGATTCGGTTTTGTTTGGGGTTGAGAAAAATACGTGAATACCTTTGTTACCATGCAAATTGCATGGAATCCGTTCCAACTTCTAATTGTTGTCAATCAAATGAAAAATAAAACACATGTCAAAGTCAAATTCATATTGTAGCAGGGAAAGTAGGGCCCTTACATGGATGGATGGTTAGGAAGGACGGTCAAAGGTCAAAACTAGATGGGCAGAAGGAGCTGGGAAATTGGTTAGGAACATTTCGGCCCCAAAACTCTCTTTTATCTTTTTTTTTTTCCATTAGCATAAAATGGAGTAACATTATAGTTCTCAATTTTGTTTAGAAGTTAATTTGGTTTGCTTCTAAAATGAAATGTTTTGAATGTTTCAATCATTTTAATATTCTATTTAAAAAAAAAAGGAGTTATGATAACTTTAAAAAAATTTAAATTTATGTATAAGAGAAATGAAAATATAGATAATTTAAACAATGGAAAACAGGAAAAAATAATTAGAAGTCAATAAGCAAAAAAATAGTGAATTATATTAAGATCAAAGAATAAGAAAAACAAACAACTAATGAATTAATAAAAAAACTATATGGCCAAAAAAGAACAATTTTTTCTTCACTAGAATAGAGAAAGACGCATGTGTTATCCATTAAAATTGAAAGGGGCCAAAATAGGCCGGAACAACCAAAAAATTAGAAGAAGATTTCATCTCGATTCATGTCAAAAGGAAATGTTTTGGTCAGTTTCATTCGAACTAAAATGAAATTAATAATTATGGGTGATAAATAAGATTTTGTTAGCTCCACTGAAATAAATAGTGAGCTCTAGATGTGTCAATTAGCTTTATTATAAATACTTTTAGTGATTGGTGTAAGAAAAATAAAAATGAAAATGTAGTCTCATTTCAATCAAATTCAAACATTCCCTTTTTTTCATGGCTAAAGTGCTAAACCTGTGGAATGAGTTTGAATATTTTGTATTTGACATATTCCTAATGGTATACCTTATTATCATCACTGTTATAATCACCTAAATTGGCTTTTATATATTCTACTCGTCTGATTTATTAAAATTCTAATGCTCTACGAGTAATTTTGTCCTCTGTTCTTTGAAACTATGTTTATAAGTGTCTTTTAATTCTTGATATATCTTCTATATAGAAAGGGAAAGAAGAGGAAAAAAAGAGATAAAAAAGACAAATAATTAAGATAGTTTGAACCATCCAAATTGATGGTTCAAACGAACTTTCTGCTAAAAGTTTGATCGTTACTGCAATGTTTGTCCAAACGAATGAACAATGAATTGATTGTTCGTTCGGATGACACGAAGAATTTGTGGTTTTTAAAAAAGCGAAGGACAAATAGTAATTTCATTGTAAGAGAGTGAAAACAGGTGCCTCAAAAATCGAATGTAGAAATAGAATCCTTCGAAATAGAGTTGTTTTTTTTTTTTTTTTAATTTATCTCGTGTGTACTGAAATCTGGGTAATGATTTCTCTTGGACACTCCCATAATCAGCCATGTGAATTCCCTTCCCTCTCCTCTCTTCTCTTGTGAGAAATCTCTCACCTTCTCTCCTCCTCTCCTCTCTCTTTTCTCTCCACGTTCTTCTCTTCTCTCTTTCTTCTCCCTTTTCTCTTTTCTCTTTTCTCTTTCTTGTAGCATCATTGCAGAAGGTTCTCTGTTTCTGCCAACCCAAGCACAACAAGCCATACCAATGCCGTCGCCGTTAGAGCAATTGACCAGGCCGTGCTGCCCCGCCTGAAACCAGCTTGCTGCCTTGCGAGTCCGACGCTACTCACAGCCTTCCATTAGCCAGCCACATGTTCCCCTCTGTTCCGCCGGATCCCATCAGTCTTCAACCGTGCTCCACCACCAACATCGAGCAGTGCCCAGACTACTGTGTGGGCGAATCTTCTGCAACGCCTGCAACCAGCTATGCCACCTGCAGTTCAGGGCCTCCACCGCTGTTCCACTCAGCAACCATCCATTCTCAATCCACAACAGACTCGCCCAGTAAGCCCAACCAAGCCTTCATCGTCCATCTTCCATCCCTTCGCCCAGCAGCCCATTATCCATCCTCTTTGTGTCACGAGTCACGACTCACTCCCTTCTATGTGCTGAAAGGAGAAACAAGGGAGAAAAAGAGCTGAATTGCAAAGTCGTGCCTTGTCTCGGTGAGAGAGCGCTGCTTAGAGAAGCGTCGCGAGGATAAATCCGGAAAAGAAAAATATTCGGTGCAAAAATAATTATCCCTCATTTTAAGTAATATTGACTAATTTTTCTCATCTATTATTGTTTGTTTGTTAAATATTTTGTTTATTATAAGATTCTTGCAATGAATGAAGTCAACTTTAAGAAATTGAAAAATAGGCATAAAAACTCGAGAATCAACCATGTCATATTAGAGAAACTTCTCCTTTGAGATCACCAATTAATTGAGAAAGACACCCATATATATATATATATAACAATATTCCATTTAAACTAAAATTCGTTTGTACCAATCCACCCCTTAATTATGTAACCGGGTACAAAAGTGTGAGGAATCAAATCAATTGTGAGAGTGTGACTCTCAGAGAGAGAGAGAGAGGCGAGTATAAATTGAGAATGGAAAAGAGCATTAGAACAATATGCTTTCTATCAAATAAATCATAATATTTAATTTATTAAATAGACAACTCTGTAGATATAGAGTATGTAAATTTTTATTATCGACTGATCATCTCAGTCATTTAATTTTAGCCTTTAAAATTTATGTGAATCTAAATTATAGATTTTCAAAAAGTTAAAATCAAAAAATAAAATGATCAAATAGAGTAAAATTTTATAAATCTCCTTCAATATAATTTTCTTGATATTGCACCCAACTGTTTTTGATCCAAGACCTATTTAAAGAATAGTCTATGCATTAAGTCCTGCTTGAGAAGGTCTAGTTAGAGTTCTTCTTAGAATAATATATTTGAAGGGGACATGCTAAGGTTGTATCACTAGTTATGATAATAGAAACAAAAAATTTAATACCTCCGATATAATGGGTCAATCGCTCTCATTATATTAAAAATATAACTTTAAAATATGATATATTAAAAATTGAGATAAAAATAATTGTTAATTATTCGATTTAAATGTATTAAAATTAATATCTATTTTATAGTTTATTTTAATGATATAATTTTTAATAACTAAAAATGTTCTTCGGCTCTAAATTTGAAGTACTCTGACATTAACTCTTCAACATTTACTGGTCCACATAATATTATACTAAGAAAAAAAAATCTATTACTCTAGTAAAGTGAGATTTGCAAGAGATGACCAACACCTTTTACAATAATAATATTTTTTTTTTAATCATTTTCAAAGGTAGTTTATTGACAGATTTAAACTTGGATCCTTGGATCAAATTTAGACGGGCCAACTTTGTGTGTTCACTTGAGTTGCGGTCATAGTGAGATCTAAGACCAAGACCTACATCGATGGGGGGATTTAGAAGGGGACGGGTGGGGGCTGTGGGCCCCTCAAATTGTCAAAAGATCTTTGAAGAACATTTAAGTGGATTGTAGAAATTCTGTAAAAATTTTAATTTTTTTAATATAGCTACTATAAAAAGGAAATTCAAATACAATGTCTAAAAATATTGTCCCTAAAAAAATTCGTTTTATTTTTATTTTTTTATCTTTAAGCCAATAACAGTCATACATCTTTCCCACACACCCTTTCTCTCTCTCAAATTGAGATTTTTTTTAATAAATTATGAATTATTATCATTCATTTTGTTTATAGTAAGTAAATATTAAATAATACTCCTTCTGTCTCAAATTAGTTTTTCTATATGGATTTTGGAATTGTCTCAAAATAGTTATCTCATTCATATTAGAGTAGTATAAAGTGGGTTGAAAATCGATAAAATTACATGGAGCGCTAGTCTTATATAGAGAATTCTTTAAAAAATACAAATATTTTAAATGAGACAGAGGAAATAATTGATAAATGATTAAATATAAAGATATAGTTAGATTTGATAAACTTAAAATCCTAGTTTATATCTGAAGTGGATGAGTGAATTTTTTGATAATTCGGCAGTCACACCCTAGATCCATCGATGTAGTGACTAATATATTTGGGGAATTGGGCCAAGAGTTGCAAATATTCAGGCCTCATTTCAAATGACAGAAAAAGGGAAGCGACACATAAACATGGAAATATTCTTTTATACACCTGTTTTCAAAATTTTAGGTGAAGTTACTATTCTACCTCTATGTATAAATTTATTCAAATGAATTTTCAGTTCATTCGAATGAATATACTCATCCGAACAACCACCTTAATGTAATTTTTGTTTTTTCGAATGACTATTCATTCGTTGGAATAAACATATATATGTCAATCCTTCACAAAATTTGACTCATTTATTTGAAAGAATGAATACTCATCCGAACGAACTGAAATTATATTGATTTGTTCATTCGAATAAATTCGTTTAAATAAATAGAACACGAAAGAGTAGAATGATAGTTTTATCCATTTCTTTTAGAAAAAAAAGAAGAAAAAAACAAGGAATTTTAGGTTTCCCGCAGCTAGAGACTTTGTTGTCGAGAGGAACAGTTTGGAATAAGCATATACGAATTCCCTTCCCTTGGGAAAGGGAAAAACTTGCTTGTTTACTTTGAAATTAGGACACCGCCATGAAAAGGTAAAGTCACCAAATAACTTTGTATCCAAGGCCTTGGCAAATGGCTACCCTATAAATTCACCCATTTTCCTGCCATCTTCTCCATTCATTCATTCCTTCCTTTTGCATTCCATTCCATTCCTCTAGTCTAAGTCAAATCAACATGGAAAACATACGAAAAAGAGGAAGTGGACAAGCTCCTTCTTCTTTGCAACCTTCTCGCCAGATTATGTATGAAGAATTCCAACCTTCCTTTGATTGGACCGAAGACTCCAATGCTCATGTACTCCTCGTTGATCTCCCTGGTATAGTATCATCTCCCTTTCTCTCTCTCTCTCTTCAAGAGATGACAACTGATATATCATTGTCTAAGTAGTTTGGATCCTCTCTAGTGTCTTGTTCAATGTATTCTATAAGAGAGAATAGTGGTGCAAAAATCACTACCTTTTATAAAAATGTTGTATAAAAATATAAAATTTATCACACAAGTGATTATATATATTTTAGCTTTTTAAATATTCAGTTTTATCGATGGTTCAAAAATTCAAAACGTAGATTTGACTCAAAATTTTATTAAGTCAAGTGATTTAACTGAATTTTTAGATTTTGACTCAGAAAAATTCGTTAAATCAATCAATTCAAAATCTCATCTAATCGAGTCAACTCTGCTTAATTTGTGTTTTTTTTTTTTTTAAGTTTTTAAACTATGACTTTATCTACAATACAAACTTCACCAAATTAAACCAATGGTCTCTCAAAATAGAGTCAAATTGAATAAAGATCTAGGTGTGAAGGAGGAAAGAGTATGGATGTAGTCAAAGTGCACCCCATATTTCATGTAGTAACAACCTTATAAGAAAAAAAATGTGATCTCCTCAAAGTAAATAAACTCTAGAGAGGATGTATCTTATGTGTATATTGGTACACAGCTCTAACAAATGAAAGGATATGCACAGCTCATGAATGTTGAATTGAGTCATAATTGAGATTTTTATTCAATTCATAAATATTAATGTCAACTTTCAATCACAACTTTAGATAAATAAGGAGTTATCAGATTTTATTTTAATAATTCAATTTAAAAGATATATGTTTGAAAGTTTACACCAGTTCATTTGAAACCCGTTCACCAACAGATAACTTCTGGGGATTATAAAGAAATTAGTATTTGGAAGAGATGTACTTCGTCTCTTCCTCTCGAGGACTTGGAACATAATGGTCACAAGTAGATCCTCATAACCACCAAATGACAGATTTCTTAACCATTTCGCCAACATGTTTATTTTTCAATGTTAGATCATATCATAGCTATGAGACTGGCCAAATGGCAGGAGGCCCGTTAAGTTAGACATTTAATATAAGCTTATTTGGTGGATTTAGATTTGTTTCAATATAAGCCTAATTCAATCCAGTTACTGATAAAATAAATAGTATACTTATCAATTCAAGAATCTTAAATAACTTTCTTTTTTTTGGAATGGTGGGTAAGAATTCATTCAAAAAGAGGGAGAAAGCCCAAAAAGAAATACAAGATGCCCACAGCCCGGGCCAAGCCAAAAACAGTAAAAAATGATCGTAAAAATAGAAAGCCCAAAAAAGACCCAAACAAGCCCACATCCAGGCAATCAAAAAACAAATGCCAAATTAGTAATAGAGGTCGACAGAAACCTGTGAAAAATACCTGAGACCCCAAGTGTATGAGGTTCAGTTATAGACAGAGCCTGGGTATCCCCAATACAAGCAATCTTTGAACAATCAAGGCCGAAAAGCTTGATGAGGGTCCTGATGGCACAAACATGACCTCCCAAGACTTAATAGTGGAATTGTTAATCAGAGAAGTCAAAACCCTTAAATAACTTTATTAATGATATAATGACTTATTTCAAACAAAAAACACACATATAGTCAGGAAGCTTATATGACGACAGTCACAAGACTAGTTGTTAAATTTTCAAAAGATGAACTCTTAAATAAAGACATTTTCTCTTAAAATTATAAGCATTTTAAGATATTAAAAATTATTAAATTTGAATAGATAGAAATTCTGAAGAAGATTATCCAACTTGCAAAATATGTTAGAACAGGTATTGAACAATTTCCGAAATTATTAGATTAATCAGGGAACTATTATTTAAACTATATAAAGTAGTAGGTTGATTTTGTGACTCATCTTTATTTGCTCCTTCTCCAAAGGTTTCACGAAGGAAAACGTGAAGCTGCAAGTGGACAACTTGGGAAAAATAACAATAAGCGGTGAGAAGAGAGTAAGTGACAACAAATACAGCAAATGCAGGCTAGTCTTGGATGCACCGGAAGATTCCAACATCGAAAAGGTAAGCGGAAAGTTCGAACATGGCCTTCTCTTTGTCATCATACCCAAGAAAGAAGCACCCCAAAAGATGATCCCAAGTGATAGCAGCAACAAGGAGGAAACCCCACCCAAGAAAGAAGCCGAGAAGGTGATGGCAGCAAGTGAGAGCAGTAAGAAAGAGGAAAAGCCACCCAAGAAAGAAGCCGAGAAGGTGATGGCAGCAAGTGATAGCAACAAGAAAGAGGAAAAGCCACCGAAGAAAGAAGTAGAAAAGAAGGAAGAGCCTCAGAAAGTGAGTGCAAGTGATAGCAACAAGAAAGAGGAAAAACCGCTGAAGAAAGAAGTAGAAAAGAAGGAAGAAGCTCAAAAGGTGATTGGAATTGGAAGCGACAGTGGGAAGAAAGAGGAAAAGCTCCCAATTCTCACAGAGGCAAAGACGGCGAAGAAAGAAGTAGAAAAGAAGGAAGAAGCCCAGAAAGTAATTGCAAGTGATGGTAGCAAGAAAGAGGAAAAGAAAAAGGAAGTTGTTGCAGGAGGTGTGGAAACAAGAGGGAAAGGAAGAGACAATGTGAAGTTTGAAAGGAAAGAGAAGTCAAAAAAGGAAAGAGAGTCAGTGATGGAAGAAGAAGAAGAAGAAGGAGAATGGGGGATCAACTTCATGGACAAAGTGATTGATCATGTTAGCAAGAACAGAGCTGTTATTGCGACTGCCATTGCTGCTTTCTCCTTGGGAATGTACATTTCACGTAAATTTCGGTGAAAACATGAATGACAGGGCACCGACTACTGCACTTCAAATTCGATAATGGGACCACTCCTCGTGACATGTGCCAAAAATGCACAGGAAGTGCTTCCTTTAATTGGAAAAAAAGAGACTTCTCAAAAGGAAATTTAAGATATAATGTACCACTACCATGTACTCAGCAAACCTTCTACATTCATACAACAATCAATGTGTCAACTAAACTATACTTCCTCTTAGCAATAAAATGATTCTCTCTCTCTCTCTCTCTCTCTCTCTCTTTATTGCTTTACGAGAGGAAAATACCATGCAAATTCTTAATAGATGAAATTAACAGTTTTAATGTTGATGAATTAATTATGAGAATGAAAATATTTGAGTAATTAAGAGGTGGTTTGTTTATTTTCTTGAGAAAAATAATTCCACTAAAATTTATGTTTAGATTCTATTTATGTTATTCAACAAGTATCATGAAAGTCAGCATCGTATAAAGCTTTAAAATCTTGAAATTTTTGTTGTTTGTGTCAAATAATCTTATTTTTATAAAAAATGAATAAAGTATTATCTTGAACTCAGTGTATGTTGCTCCAAGCTTGATTACCACAAAGACGCTTGATCCTGAGCTTGATGAACTCAAGCTAGATACATGTTTGAATGATATATACTCAAACATAAGACCGACAGGCCCAATAGGGTCTGACAAAAACTCGAGCCCAATGAAAAGCTTGAGTAATGTATGACCTGACCACTTCTCATTTGTCTCTATATTTCTTTAACTTCGTGATTTTGACTATGTTTGGGAATCACTTCAGAGTTGAAAGGGCCTAAAGTTAGTTTCCAACGAACAAACTAGGCTTTCACATCTTTTAGCCTAGATTGCATCTGGATTAGCATTCAAAGTTTCAAACTAAAATTTTATCCTCAAGCAGTCTTTTCTTGTATCAGGCATTTCATGCTTTCAGGCTTTATGCCACCATTCAATCCTTGCATAGGAATCATTTTTCTTTTATGTATATATGATGCCGTATATCGTATATGCCAAACATTCAAAGATGCGTGATGCACTTGTGTTACTTAAAAACACTTTTAGACATTATCACCCTTCTTTATGGATTCTTTCAGTGCTTGTAATATTATTTTCCATAATGATTAAAGTGTTAAAACACGTTTTCTCTTCTTAAAATCTAATTAAAATATCAACATGTTTGACACCTATATGTTTTGGGATGAAACTAATAAAATATGTTATTTTCACATCTTATTTTTCTTTAAAATAAATTTAAATTGAATTGATTTAAATATGGTACTATATCTTTGTTTTCTATTTTTTTTTTTAAATTGTCGAGTCTGACACTTCACACCCATGTTGGACTCCAACAATCACGATGTATGTTGTCCCCATGCAACTTAGTAGTTTGTGCCATTCTCTAAACATACAATGATTCCGATGGGTGGTCATTCCAATCAATAGGTTCTGAAAAATTACATTTCAGCAGAATACCAAACCCAGCAAAATCCAATAAAAATTATATTTCTATACACTTAGAATATTCACCACCCAATAATAGCCCTATCCATTTGATAAAATATGTATTGATCTTCTAATTTAAATTTTATTAATCCCATGCTTAATTCCCTACGCTTCAATGGTTCTCCAAGAGAAGCACACATTTCATGCTTCATATGAAAATAGAAAAAAATAAAATAAACAGGGAAGTTAGAAAACCATAACTAATATTAAGATCTACTGAGGAATTGAAACTAATTTATGCAGCAAATCAACATTAAGATCAGTTTGATCATGGATTCTTACCCAGTTTCCATTCTCTTGAAGCTTACATAGTGTAACGCATAGCCTGCGGGATTTTGTGGTTGTTTTCCGTTATTACCATTACAATAGCTCAATTCGTCCGACTTGCCTGGTTTTTCACTCAATATACATGAATCACAGTTGAGAGAAATACACATGGAGCAAAGTCGAAAATTGATAATAAAATTACAATAATTGGCTCAAAGGTGAGGCTATACCATTTTCAGGATGCTTCCCAAACCTTGTAATCTTTTCCCTCGACAGCCAAAACCCATTTCTGAGGACCACCTGGAGGTTCGTAATATCCTGGTCCAATCTTCATCATTACCTTGTCATCAATATTAGCTGCATATACATCTCTATCTGCCTTCGTTATTATAACCTGAATACCATCAATGAAACAGGGTCAGTGGGACGAAAAATCTTAACTGCATAATACTATGAACATTGTTGACAGGTGTTAACCGATTAAACACACTTCAATGTATTCCAAATTGGATGAAATTTGGGCATTTCATTCAAGAGGAAGCCCTACTGAAGTTCAAGATGACACATTAACAGGATAGACTTTCCCAGATTTACACATCAATCAGTGTCTTCTGCCAATATGGACATCGATAGCCACCACAGTGCACAATGAGAGTCATATCTTTCTATTTATTCCATCATGATATAAAAAAAAGAAACTGAGACTTGGGTTACAGCAAAAACCAAGGTAAAATTTGTGGCTAGGAGTGAATTGATTTAGACATGATAATGTGGAATCAGATCATGTCTAATTATTCACAAGGCAAATGTTGGGAACAGTGCAAAAAGAGAGGTTCCATGGGCAAACTAAAAAAATAATAAAATTTGAAGAAAAAAAGAGTTCTTGGCTTGATATAGATTATAATATTATGTTACACGAGACCCACAAGGCCCATGGACTTTGAGATGCAAATTCAGCCGGGAGAATTTTTTTGGTCCCTCTCTGGACTGAAATTCCGGTAGATAATTTTCCAAAAATCAACCAATATTTCCAAAAATAAGTATAACTCGGCCAAGCCTGGGCCAACAAATTTCAGCCGAAATTTGTTACTAAGCCCAAGGTTCAGTAATTCAGGTAGTAGAAATGACGGGCCACACTGTCAGCATCTACAATCCCAGACTGGATGATCATAGTATCAACACTTCTTTCCTTCTCATAATCATGTGGTCTTGCTTCCCATTGTATTTGCCCAACCTTCAATTCAAGCGTTAGAATCTGCCCATCTGAGGTTTTAATGGAGTTCATATTCCATGGTATGGCACTCCAGTGCTGGAGATTCCAAGGAATATCCTATTGGTGTTGGGAGTTTGGACTCGTCACACTTCAGAGAAATTCTAGCTAATGAGGGTTATCCAGATGCATACCGTACTGCGGCAATGAATTTTTGCTCGATGTCTGAGGGAAATAAGTGCCGAAATTTCATGTCGGTAGTGAGAGAAAATGTGGTCATAGAAGACTGCTGGTGTGCCAGGATGTGTCAAAATGTATGCGTACCCTTGCATTTCCTTCCCTGACGGAAATCTCCAATGACCCTACAGAAAGGAATGACATTCATAAGCTAACTCATTGCATTATAATAAGAACTCTTGGTATGACATTCAGTAGTATCAAGCATATAATAAGCCCACTAGGAGTTAAAACAGGAGTATTGGCATCTGATACCATTGAGATTATCCAAGATCATGACATCTCGTGATAATAACATGCAAAAATGAAACCTTTCAAAAAAAAAAACATGAAAAAATGAAATGACACGTAATGCATGTTACGAATAGCTATCAGTAACAAAGAACATCATTCTGACTTCTTAGTTAGGGAGATTAAGGAATTGATTTCGGGCTTGGAGGTGTCTTTTGTGCTTATCAGCCGTTCGGCCAACGGATTTGCTAACTTCTTCACGAAGAATGGTGTTAGTGGTTCCAATTGTGGCACTTTTCAATTACCGGGGGGGATAGTTACTTTTGCTTTGTGGAGTTTTGTTCTTCGTGTTTTTCTTTTTCTTTTAGCCTAATCCTCCTAGGCCCTTTGTATTTTTGTATTTGTTTTCTTGTTAATAAAAGTTCTCTATTACAACTCAAAAAAAAATAAAAAAAAAAAATCATTCTGATATTTCACTGTCTGTCATCCTCCAAAATATCAAACCATGGTGTCAAAATAAATGATTTATATCAGATTCCAAAATGATACCCACATCGATTGGGCATACAAAAGCATACATCCCAGTCAGGCATACAAAAGCTCAGCCAGTTTGACTGCAGATATCTGCTGTACTGATATCTGCATCAATGGATGCTGATATGCCAATCAATACTCATACTTAAACCATTGTCATGCCAATACTGGAGATGACCCAGGCCTAAAAATTATATCGATAAACAACTGAAATTGTTCAGTGGAAAATATTGTGAAAAAAATTAATACATACATTTTTTCTTTTGAAAGATACAATTAATGGATTCATATTGATAAACCCACCTTTAACCACATGGACTTTTCATCAATGGACTCATATCTGAAAGGCCGTTTATGGGTATTTATGTTCCTCACAATGGTAAATATGATACAAAGATGAAAAAGAGGTAAAAATGATTAGGAAAAATACAAAAATTGAAAAATTGAAAATCCTACATAGAGATCTTTCATGTTTTAAGTGCCGTATAGACAACTAAAGGAAGATGCTGATACCAAGAGGTGTATCAGTATCATTTCCAAAAAATCATTATGTATCAGCCAATGCTTAACACTATGGTTTCTAGTGGTCATCTATATAGTTACAGTTTGGACATATTCTTTTACTACCATTTAAACAGAACAGAGCCAAGGATTTGGAAATATTTAGAGTGATTCAAGGGCCGCTTGTGGTTGAGCAGGACTCAGAAATGCCTTCAATAGGCAAGTGCAGCAGCCACGAAACTGCGTTTCTGCTATAATTTGAAGTTGAGACCATCAAACCAAAGCATTTCTACCATATTAGAAGTTGAGCATTTTCTTTACAATATCAATCTATCAAATAAATGAGTAGAGAAAACTTCTTCATATGCTTGGGCTTGGCATGATCATAAGGGACAGTACTACTGAATTTCAACTTCGTGACGCCACCTACAAAGTCAAGGAGGAAGCCAACTTAGAGCCGGGTTAATCTTGGGAGTATAAACTATAAACTATTCTTTTTACATGGGCTGGGCACAGGAAGAACTGAGTGTACTCCTGAATTCAAAATCAGTGATGCCATCAACAATAAGGCTGCAGGAGTGGAGATGGGAACCAACTCATGGTTAGGGTCACCAAGAAAGAATACTACCATAAAGAGTGGCTGCATGGTCAGGAGAGAGAGTAAGTGGCCAACTCCTGAAAGTCTGTCTCTCACAAATACACACACACCCCAAATGTGGACATCGAGAGTGGGGACATATCACACCATTTTACAAAATCTAGGACATGGGGACAGGATGGACATGATACTATATATATATATATGGGAATTAATAGTTATCCAAAATCCTTGTCTATTTCTAAGATTATATGCTTTTGTTTAGTATAGAGGTGTGTGATTTGGAGAGATAAGCTTAAAGTTGTTACTGTTCTCTTAGACTTAGACAATGAACGAGGTTAACTGTCATTCTGTCATAGCCTGATTGTTATATATGGAATAAAACCAAATGAAAAATCATCTCAGTTTCTCATCTATATCCCTCTCTATACTTTCAAATTTATTTTCCTACTTAGCAACAACAATAATGATAATTATGATCTCATGATCACTTGCGTGTCTTCACAAAAACATAATAAGATCATTTCTCAAATGACAAGAATCTGATGGGATAAAAGATCCTGATGTGGGCAAAAGTACACAGAAGAAATCCTTACCTGAGTTGAACCAGTGTCATGGTTCTCTATAAAAGTGACAGCACGAGATGGCCACCACCCAACAACCCCTGGTGGTTTGCCTTTTTCATCTGATAATCTCCAATATTCACATCTCTCCAGGACCTATTTGTAAAAGAAGGTAAGCAGTAAATATTTCTTCAAAGATTTGCTACAATTAGATTTAAAAAAAAACAACTTCCATTAAATGAATGACTGGCAAACTATTTCATATGAGAAAATATAGATCATTCCAGAAAGAAGGTTGTTACATCTAACTTATCAATAACATCAGTAATACAAGCTAAATTCTTACCTAAAATAGAGGAATAAAATAGCTGGCCGTTCATTGTACGAAGACTCATAGGAAAGCAAGATTATAGCTATCAACAGCCTCTTATTATCATAGCTACATGAACAATATTATCAATCATAAATCGCGATTCATTCAATGAGGTATCCAGGTAGATACTATTGGCAGATGAGGATCTGCACATGAGAAGGACGCTAAATTGTGCATACAAAGTAGGTAGTAAAGGAATCATGACATTGTTGGCACTTGTAAATTCAATAAATTGGCCTCAAATTAACAAGTTTAGTATGCTCCAGGCCTTCAATAGGTTGATCAGATCTCATCCATCAAAATCCAATGAGATCAAAGAAAGATAGGGTTGATCCAGACCCTATATGGTTGAACTAATCAACAATGGGCCATGAATAATTCAAAATGGCTTAACAATCTATTAAATGGTACACTTTGGTATGAAAGTGTGAGGAATGCTATCAAAGAGACAGATCATTGATCAGATTTACAGATCCAAAGATATATAAGGAGAAAGGCTTGACGCACATGTATTGTCGAATGCATTTTAGAGTTCACTTTCCACCAAAAACTCTTGACGCAGGATAAGGGGTAGGGTAATCCTAAATTCCTAATGCAAGCGAAATTGATAAATGAATCTAATATGACCCAACCTAAAATGAGCTGAAATTAAATTCCAATTAATACATGCAATTAATTAATATAAAATTTACCACAAATAATCATGCAAATTCTTGGAATCTAGTATAAGTGATTATAAGACAATCCAAACCAAGTCATATCCGCAGTAAAGGTCCCTCAAAACAAAGGGGTTTATCAAATCCCATAAATATGTAGATCTATCATCAGAAAAATAAATTAAATTGGCTGTTTGGCAAGGAGAAATTGTAGGACAACAGTAATATGAGATCTTAACGGTATAGGACAGCAAAATAGGGGATCTCAATGGATAGGACAACAGTAAACAATTATATATGGGACTGTTATGGGATGAGACAGCAGTTTATGGGGCTGTTTGGGATAAGGAAGGGTGAAAAGGGCTAGGGTTTAAAGGATATGGTTAATGGATGGGAAAATAGGAATTGAACAAGGCTATGGTGATGGTTTTCTTAATGGACAGCAATACAAAGAGAATGAGAGGGATGATTTGGATGGTCACGGACAAGTTCTGGATTGTAAACAGGGATTTTTCTTGGACATATTTGGGACAACAATAAGACGGTTCTAGGACAGATCTAGGATAGCAATAGGATGATTTTGGGACAGTAGTTAGGCTGAGTTTGAGAGGGCAGCAAAGAGAAAAGAAAGGAAAAAAGAGAGATAGATAAAAACCTGGATCTTGGAAGAGGATTTTCACATTTTCCCTTGGCTTCTCGCCTTCCCTAGTTTCTCACGAGGGTTCCTTGGCTTCTCACCATGCTTCCTGCGATGGAGGCAAGTTTGCACAAAACAAAAGTTGTTCTTTTCATTGATTAAGTGTCAATCCCGTATGGAAAGGTTACATCATATATATATAATGACTTAAAAACATGAAAAAGACCAAAATACCCTCAAATAAACAAATATCAAAATACTCCCAATGATTAGAAAACCCTAATTATATGTAAAATCACTAAATTTCCCCAAACAAAACCAACTATTGGACTAAACAAATAAATGAAAGAAAAAAATACAATTATGAAAAGCTGAAAATTCTAAATCTAAATATAGAAACTTGTTGAATATGGAAACTCGTGTGGTGGTCCGCATCAACTCTTTACATCCAAAAATACCAGGAAACCAGTTTCACTAGTTGGGACTTGGGACTATGGAACTTGTGATTTGGAATTAGGAACTATATGCACTTCACTTGATCTCAACAAGTGGAATCACTTCCTAAAGCCCCATCAAGGATCCATGCAAGATAAGTGGAAACTATAACAAGTGAAGTCTTTGGACCCCACCAAGAGGTCCATTCTACATTATTCATCTTCAAATTTTCAACAAGTGGAGCAAGTCATTTGGACCCACTAGAGGAATTGAATGAAATTATTGGAACTTCTACAAAATAGAACAAGTCTTTGGACTCCACTAAAGGATGCATCTACAACCATGTACCAAGTTCCTACCACGTCATCAACATTGATACCTATTGTTGTGGGACCCACTTCTACACCATAGTTGACCAGAATCTTCCTATTCTGAAAAGTCAACTCTATTGTGTATGATTGATTGTAATTAGAAATTATTTTATTTCTTTCCTTTTCAGCCACCTTAATTGGTTCATTGTGTATTCTCCTTTGGTTTTATACTTTTGTTTTTTTTTTTTAAAAAGGAGACATAAAGATAACATTAATAAAAGTCAACTACAAAGAATAGGGTGAGGTGTGTACAAGAGGTGTGTACAACCTGACCCTCCAAAGAAGAAAAATAGAAAATAAGAATATAGAAAGGTTACAAAGAGTGCCCCAATCCTGGATCAACCCAGACTCATATCATGATGCAGAGAAGCCCAACTGGACCTTGGCCCAGTCTCAAGTCAGGTCCAGTTTCGAGCCCAGCCCAACCACAACTTAGGTTTTAAAAGTTGTAACCCTAAAGAAAGGAGGGTGATTCGAAGATTACAGAAAGGAGTTTCACGGTGAGAAACCATGGAGTTTTGGGCGAGAAGCCAAGGGTGAGAAATCCTTCCTCTACCAGATACTTTCCTCTATCTCTCTTCTTCCTCTTCTCTTTGTTTTCTTCTTTTCTTCCTAATCCTAAGCCTTCCCTATCAAACTTTAATCCCTTTTTCCCCATCATAAATCTAGCCCAAATCACCAAAACCCTTTGCCGTCACCACTTCTGGACCATTCCCCTGTTTTCGCCACTCTTAAAAACTCATCCCATCCTTGTTGCAATGCCTCTAGATCAACCCCTCTTCACTGCCGTGACTCCTAAACCCAATACCTGTTGCCGTTTTCCCCAACTTCCTTTCTCATGGCTGCCGCCACCTCCTAGAATCCTTTCTGCCATCATCACCCCCTTCCCTGGACCCCAAAGTTGGTGTCGCCAACCTCCAGACACCCTAGACTTGTCGTGACGCAAATCCTTCCTCTCCTGCTTCTGTGACCCCTCATAATCCCACCCTTGTTGTTGCTGCCTGTGTTTTGTCGCTTGTGTTGCCCATGACCCATAAACCCCTATTTTATTTTGTAAAACCATATGCCCCTTTATTTGAGATCACATATGCCCATTTCCCATCTTTATTTTCTTTCTTTACTTTATTAAATCCATTTTATACTCATCTTCAATTTAGTCCATTAAATCAATTTATCAAATCCCATTATTCCCATTAAGCACATTAGATTCTTAGCATTTGCATGATTATGTGTGGTAAACCTTATATTAATTAATTCCAAGCATTAATTTGAATTTAATTTCAGCCCAGTTTAGATTTAGGGTCCATTATTTTCCTCCCTTTTAATCTTTAGGGAACCACATAGGCATTTAGAGTTACCATATCCCCTATCCTACATCATATGACCTCCTCCACCTAAGAGACTGTAGGCGAAGCAGACCCAAAGCTACCAATGATACAATACAATGACTCCCACCACCCTAAATGCACAACCCACAATACAATACATTCAAAAGAGAGAGATTCCTCTCCTCCAATATTTTCTTCTCTTCTATCACGTAACTCTTTGCTAGCTTGCCTACACTTAGCCCAACTTTCACCCATTACCTATATCCATATCAAACACTAATCTGTTTTGTACTTGCACCTACTAAAATTTCTCACTAATTGGAACTAAGCCATTTTCAACTTTTAATTAGTTCATCCTCCCCACTCTCGTATCTGCAAAACTTAAACTTTACATATATTCCATCATTGCAACTAATTTTTAGGTCACTTACCTCAAAAGCTTTCCACCATATTTCCAACTTACTATTTAGCAGTTTTTTAGTCTCATAGATTAATACTACATCTACAAACCACTTACACCGAGGTACTTCATCTTGGATTTATAATATAGTTTTGTGCATAACTAAAGCAAATATATAACAGCTAAAAGTAAACCATTGGAGAAGTCCCACTCCCACTACATTGACCTACACTGTTCTCACACTTGTTTTTGCCCTTTCATAGATGCCTTATATAATCTCAACATATCCATTCAAGATGCATCTCTCTTTCAACATTTACCAAATTAATAGTCTTGCAACCCTATCATATGATTTCTCTAAATCAATAAAGGCGTTCGTAATTTTTTTTTCTTCACTCTCCAAAAAGTTGTTTCAATAGAAAAATGGCTCTTATTGTTGATCCACTTGGCATGAGGCCAAACTAGTTCTCTAAAATACTAGATTCTTGTCCTACGCCATTGCTCTATTGCCCTCTCTTAAAGTTTCCTAGTGAAAGATAAGTTTCATAGTGTGACTTACAAGTTCAATAACACTATAGTCAGCACAATTCTCCTTGGTTTTTATAAATGAGACCACAATGCTCCTTCACCAAACTTCAAGTATCATTTTTTGTAATCAAGATTTTGTTGAATAATCAAGGTGAATACCATTTGATCTTGCGGCTGTCATTTTCTTCATCATAGCTAATGCTTTCCTTACCATATGAAACTAGTAATTTGAAGGTCATGTAAATTGGAAATTCTTGGACAATATGTTGCTTGTTGTTCTTTGACGCTTTGTTCCCTTTCAGGAGCCACTTGCTTGCAAAGGTAGGTGTTTCCTCTCTTGTGTATTCTTTCTCCATTCTTAATAAAAGTAGTCATTTTAAGAAACACTTGGAAGTTCCTTTTATCTTAGAAACTGCAATTAGTTTTCATATTCTTCTCTTGTAAAAGGGGTACCAGGCCAGTCTCCCGAGGGGGAGACATTAAGCCGATAACCATCGGACCCATTTTCACATCCATGATCAAACTCAGCATACCAATTAGTGGTCTCTCAACTTTGTGAATTTTGTCTCTACAGTCGTGAATAGGTCGCACATAGACTGTAACATATATGCATGCCTACTTCCAGACAAGGAACCTGAACAAAATGGCTGACTGCCTCCTCAGTTAAGTCAGTTATCCTCTTCCATCCTACAAGGATGGAGGAATAGTAAATTCTCTAGGAAGACATGTTCTCCAATGAGCATCTTCCCCTGCAGGTGGGGAACATGTATTCCCCTTGCAAGGATAGCGAATTGCTTGGCTTTGCTCTCTTTTCCATTAAAAACCAAGTTCTCCTATCCATTTTTTGCCAAACAAAGTGAATCAAAAAGCAAGAAAACTCCTACTTTATCTATTCCCTACCCGTAGGCAGTCTCTATTTTTAAATTCTCGAGAGAACCCACTTTCCTTTAATCCAAAGGCAGCTGTAATCTTTCTCCATTCTTCCTCGATCATCTTCCTCCTTAATCATCAATTAAGTAGACTGTAACACGAAAGTATAGCTTAGAAACTGGAACAAAAGGGTCGGAGTAAGGAAGTTTTTCCCATAGCTGTTGCCGATTTCAGAAACCACAAAGACAAGCTTCACTGTTACTGTGTAACACTTCGAAATGGATTCCATACCCATCTCTAGGGCTTTAATTTATGTAAATTATGTAACTGAACACTAAGAAGGTAATAAAGCATGCCAGGAACAATTCCCAAGAATTACCTACCTTTTCAAACCTTAACAAATCACTTTTTTTTTTTATGACCAAGGTGTCCAGGACTTTTAGAGCACCCCGACTAATCCTCAGGGCATGTGCAAGCCTCCCTACCCACACACATCGGGTAACTCTAAAGGGAGTAGTCCTTTGGGGTGGAGTGAGAATCGAACTCAGGACTCCTGCTTCCTGAGGTGGGTTCCTAGCCATCATTCCAACCCTTTTGGAATCACCTTAACATATCACTTGCAATTGTAAGGATTAAATTTATATAAGGATCAAAAGCATGATTGATGATAAAATTCTATCATTTCTTTCCTGAGTTTTTCAGTCATGCATGAGTAGATGGACAATGCAGTAAAAAAACATCAATATAAAAAGACAATTCTGGACAGCTTAATAAATGAATGGGAAAAAATAAACAATATAAAGTTCCTGATTTCAAATTGAAGTTCTGCAATAAAGCAATCATAAAGAATGGCACATAATGGCAAGAAATAATTCCATTGGTTACAATGATTTCCTAATTACCCAGTCAAATAATGTAAGCTATGTGAGCAATTGTTTATTAACTAAGAGTGAAGTAGAGGGGGAAAAACTGAAAAGGAGCATTTACTAAAATCATACAATGTGAAGGATTCCTTTGGTAGTCACATCGAAAGCACCAGCAGTTCCATTAGTAGCATTTATCCAATCAACTATCCTCTGCCTATGCGCATCCTGATTGTAATCCATTTCACCATATGTATAATTGAGTGAATCCCAATACTCTCCAACTGCAAACTGAGGTTCACTTGATTCTAAGTAGTCTTTTACATAACCACCCCAAAAGCCTCTGACGAAATCCAGCCTCCATCCATCATACCCAATTTCATCCCTGAATGTTTTATTTGGTAGCATGAAAAAAGAGTTACAATCAAAACTCATGAAGTTACAACTTTGTTACCATAAAAAATTTTGGACTGCAAAATTCATATCTAGTATGCTTTTATGCTGATGAATAATTTTGACTCAAAGAAAACTGTGCCTAACTTATAGAAATGTAGAAAACGAATTCCAAGTTAAAATCTTCTTTTTTTATTGGGGGAAAAAAAAAGAAAAAGCAATGAGAGAGCATTCTCAGACCTTAGCCAGTAAAGCCATTCCTTGATGTCTTTCCTCACAAAATCTTGTGAGTGGTCAATGTTTGGAGCAGCATGGAAATTATCCCCACTACTCTTGCTGCCTCTTCCCTAAAGAACAAAATGTAAGATGTTTGAAGACATTGTACATAATACTGTCAGCTAACAAAATCAAAGGGAAATCATACTTTTTCCTGTAATTCACTGAGAAGCACAAGTAAATAACATTTTTTCTAGGACTGGAAGGCATTTCAATATAAATAAAAATACCAGTATTATTTTGCAAAAGAAGTTAATAACATGATACTTAAATACCAAGCATTCAAAAATATGTTTCGTATATTAGCATCAATATCATACCTATTTTTTACACTCAACTCACAAGATTCAAGATCTCAGAGCCCCTGGATGAGAATGTCTTCTTCGTTTTCACTGGAAAGAAGATGACTAACTGAATGTATGTGTAAAGTTCACTCAACAACCATATGTAGAAGTAAAAATCATTTGGTACATGGGTACAACAAAATAGAGAGCAGTATTGCCCATCTAGGTCAAAATGGCACCCCCTCAGTATCAAAGACTAATGTGCCTATAAACTTCAGCCAAAGAAACTACCGATCTAGCAAGCAACACCACAAGGCTATCAGCTTACTTGGCCACTTGGTTAAAGGATATATACATCTCTGAAGCTAAAAGTTGCCTTGTTTACTATGACATTGAACCTCCATGATCCTTAAATTTCGCTTTTGCCCATGCTAAGTGATTGATGGAGTCGCATCTACCACTTATTTTCCAACAGATGCATTCTAAACAATGATTTGTCAAATCACGAAATTTCCATCCTACTAGAATCACCCATTCTAATTGGCCAGAAAAATACAAAGCCCAAGTACCTTTTCATCTTGAATGACACCACCAGAGCAGGTTTCTCCAAGAAGTATTTAGCTTCTAATAGCCACTTAAGCAGCATAATGATCAGCTACTAAAGCAGCATGCAGAATGCTTTTCACTGTCATCTTCCGCTTCATACCATCCACCAGTTTTACAGTACTGGTTGAGGTCTGCACTGCACGCCCACTAATCCCATTAATCAGTTAAATTCATTGTTATTAAACATGTCTTTATACATTCCATTAGTACCTTGTAGAATAAGCATCTTGCATTAGGAAAAAAATACTCATATATTCGTTCTTTCCACATCCCCAAATGACAGCAAGAGTAAGCTTTTTCCACCACAGTCTCAAAGGACCGAACAATAGGTCATGATGGGTGAGCTGCAGACAAATATGTCTCTTTTGAAATGCTAACCATAATATTTATTTACTACTTTTCTACAAAATTGAATATAGTCTTGGGAATTATGATTAGAGGGAGTGCCCAACAACACATATTCCTGAAAAATTGCCCCTACCTAGTCTAGAACTTAATCCTTCCACAAAAGCTTCCCCTATTTTTTTTTTTATAAATGACCCACTTACAATACTTCTTTCCACACTGCCAACCATTCTCTCCTCACAATTCCCAGACACCATCCCATCCTTAATACCATTCTCCATATCCTCTGGCCATTAGATTTGTGATTTGGAACAATGATCATGAATAAATGGAATTGCCGCATTTCATATCCTGATACACTGTCGATGATAAAATAGGTGAGATCAAAAGCTTTTTTTCTTTTTCGTGAAATGTCATTCAGATGAAAGCTTTAGTTAGGCTCAAAAAAAGAAATAAATGCAACAGAACATATAATGCAATCACAACACTAATAACCCACTAAAATGAAACTGTAAGCTCTTGGTTAGACATTTGAAAACAAAATCATTCCAATTAAGAAGCTTGCTAAAATACTAATGTTTATCTCTTCACCTGTATTCAAAGAGCACTACACAAAGTGAATAACACGAGCAGCTTATGGGAGGGAAAGTTTTCACCAATTAAGATCTCATACCTGGAAATGTGGATCATCTGCAACAATTGCCCGGTCATCCCAGTTCAACTGACCACCAAAAATATTCCAAATACCATTTTGATTCTGATATTGAGCACAGCGATGATTCAAAACTACATCGCCAAGGACTTTAATGCCTGCACCGTGAAACCTCTTCACAAGTGTCTTTAGTTCCTCCATACTTCCATATCTGGCACATACCATAATAAGAAGTTAATTCAAATACCCCACATTGACATAACAATGAAATCCATCTTTAGATAAAATGTACCTAAGATTCAAATGTTTTCACACTTAAGCAGAACACTGGTTTTTGGGGCTTCTTCATAGCTTCAAATCATTTGCACATACTTTTGCACATGGATGTTCCAAGTACTATAATTACTTTACAATTTCTTTGAGCTGACTTATTCATTGTGAGAAGATACTTTGAAAATTTAACCATCAGCTACTCGATAAAGACTTAGATACAAATATATTCACCAGAAAAAAAAACCATGTACTGAGAGGGTTGTGGAGAATGGAAGTTGTACGGAATTGGTAGTAATCATCAGCACCAAATTGCAGGTAATTTAGTACATAATTAATCAATTTTTATTATGGAAATTTCATAAAGCAATTCCAAATCTACTAGATCATGATCATTTAATGAGAATTCTGTTCAAATATACGTCTTTATGCTTGTTTAACTAAAAATAGAATAAACACCTCAAATAGGTTTAGAACATCACCAACTAATAATGTATAGTTACACTTTGTGCACAACAACATAACCATACTTGCCAACCTAGAAGCAAAGCAAATAAAATCAAGACTGTTCACGGGCTGGGTCCAGGCCAGGCTTTGTCAAAAAAAAACTGAGCCCATCTGCAGCCAGTTGGGCTTTTAAGGCCAAAGCTTGACCCCGCTGTTTAAAGCCCCTTCATTTTGCACATGGCATAGTTTTTTTTATTAAAATTTTTATTTCGTATCTTGAAAATCTAACTGCACAGATTGGAAATAAACTTAAAGACCTACCACCAAATAAAATTTCATTCCAAAGCTCAATTTCTAGCCACTTGATCTTAATAATCAAAGTTAACATACGTCTGTGAAGAGATTCGACGCCTGATGATTTTGACCATGAAGATCGAGTTGCTAGAAATTGATTGTAGAGATGAAATTTTCAAAGTGATAGGTCTTTAAGTTTATTTTCAATCTGTATGTTTAAAATTTTCAATTTTCAAAACAAATTAAAATAAAAATAGTACTAGATATGACATTGTGATATATGTATATAATATAAATTGGCCTAAAAGCTCGACAGGCTTTAAGTAAAAGCCCAAGCTTGGCCCATCAGACAAAAATATTGACCAAGCCCATTTATTTAAGTCGCGTTTAGACCGGCCTCGGGCCAGGTTTGGAAAAATGAACACCCCTAAATAAAATTCATTCTACATATAAGTGTTTAAGCTATAACATGCCAACACCTCTACTGCCAAGCATACATGGTTTCAAGAAATAAAATATGGTAGCAAAATACCCAACTCCACATACCTTTCAAAAAAAAAAAATATCCAACTCCACATCTTGAGCATTTGGTAAGTACTCATCTTTTGCAAGAATTGGTAAGTGCCCGTTGTTGCAATCAAAAAGTTGTGGGCTCAAGTCCCATGGATATCAGCTAGGCAGTCAACCCATAGAAAATTGTCAATCCAATTATCGGTGACAACCCCCGATCATCATCATCATCACAGTCACCAGCCAATTTCCCATCTATCAAGGAGATAGTCATCCAATTATGAGTGCCAGCCACAGATGGATGGGATCCTGGGATAAATGGCTATGACAACAATAATGCTGATGGCAACGTATTGAGTATTTGGCAGTTGACTTTTGAAATCCGAGGAATTCAAAACCACAACATAAAATAAAGGGAAGGTCCATGTCCATACAATAGTGAAAGATACTGGAATGGATATATAATCCAGAGGATTGCACAAAATGCATGTCCTAACACTAACTCAAAATGAAGACCATGAGAGAGACTACCTTTGCAACTATCACACTCTATGCAAATTAAGCGAGTCATGGAACACTTACACAACATCAATAAAACCAAATTCCACATACCACAAAAGTACCTGGAGTTCAGGTTATATAAATCCCCTGGCATGTAACCTTCAGGTGATACAGACTCTGTTGGAGGTGGTAACCATACTATAGTGAAACCAAGAGAAGACAAATCAGTAGCTTTGTCATTGAGCTCTGAATACCATCTTCCTGATTTATGAGATTCCCAATTAAATTAAATCCTTGGCAAAGTACTTCATATCCTGAGCCTGTTCCTGAACATAGTTTTGCTGGGAGTTCCAATGTCCCAGCATCAGAAATAGGACTTTCCTCCACAAAAGTTGGACTTGAGCTTCTGAAGATGCTATAGGCTTCTGCAGCCAGCTTTTCAATTTCTTGAAGAATCTTTACCTGTGCATCTTTAATTCTTGTTCTTGAACCCTTCTTGGAGGAAATGTCACTCACCAAGTTCCTTATTTCATAAATAATTCCATCAGTTACTGTCTGGCTTTCCTCCACAGTCCTTTCAGAAACATCATCCTGTCCCTCCTGTGGTCCTTTTGTTTCAACAGTCTGTTCAGTTTCAGATTGACTGGTTTGAGTAGGCAAGCTACTCCCGCTCATAAGAGGGATGTAGAAATCTCTACCCATATTATTTATCCAAGTGTACTCATTAAGCTTGAGCACAAAAAGTAACCCCAAAAGTTCCTTATCCAGAGTGAAAAATCCCCAACTTCCATCTCCATCCTCTTTTGGCTATTACACATTGGTTAGCAGAATGAGAAATAGTTAAAAGGTTAGCAGAATGAAAAATAGCTAAAGGGAGTTATCATTATTATTATGTTATATTATATGTCAAAGAGAAAGTGCAATTTGCTTTGAAAGACAAACAAACACCAAAGTCAATATTCTGGAGAAGCTAAGCAACAAAATGACAGTGCAACTTTTATACATCTGTTTGTTTGATTGTTTATTTTGAAAAAGGAACAATGTAATGTTTTTTTCTTTTTCTTTTTTTGAAAGATAAACAGTGTAAAATTTATTAACCTTCAAGAAGTGATAAATCAATAAGAAATACCTATCATCAACTGGTGGCATGCCTCTATAACAAACTCTCAGAAAAAACTCAATACTCAATGAGAAGCTAAGAACTAAATTTTGCCATTTTCACTTTTTATCAATTTACCACTCTTGGACATTATGAAGAGATTCCTAACGGTTGAATAAAGACAAACTTAATGGGATAATACAACTGAATAGTCTAGCATCTGAGCAGAAAATAACAGTATCAGGTTGCTAGCAAACTGCCCACGGATATCTAAAATCAATTTCATCCCATGAAAGAAATTTTTATTTTTTTTGAAAGATATCCCATTAAAGACTGTTCAAAGAGATAATCTGGCTCCTGCAGATTCTCTCTCCCTCTCTCTAAAATGTCTGTACAGATTCATCATCATGAGGTACTTCATAGACACAAGTCGGAGGTTGGTTATTAAGCTCAATTACATGCTAATTACTTGTCCTGATATATCTTATGCTATCAAGGTGCTTACCAAATTTATACATGCACATTTATACATGCACCAAATATGGGTCACAGTCAAACTCCTAATGGAGCTCCACAATGAGATTGATATAAAAGTTGTTCTCATATTGTACTGAGGTTGATATCATTTTTATTTGGAAAAAGGGTGCTTTTTATGACATTTATATACGATACACAATTCGTATCTTACGATTTATACAATATGATAAGAGGAACGATTCGTATAACTAATAGAGTTATGGGTAATTAGGAGTGTGAAAGCATGAAACATTTTCTTTTAATGATTTTTTAAGGCTTGAGTTGATGGACATTTAAGACCTTTCGATTTTTTTAGGGCTTTTAGTTCAGTATTGACTTTTCACATTATAGTTAGATTATATACTGGTCTTATAATTTTGGGAGTTAGAGCATTGAAATCTGAGCTCCAAGGAACTAATTATATAATATTCACTTAATATTGAGAGAAAGTTGGAGAGTTACTCATATTATTATATTTTAGATATATTTTGCATTGTTTCAAAAATTAAATATTTTTTAGGGAAATCACTTACGAATCTTACTATTCCACGATTTACGATACACGATTTGCGGTTTGGGATATCTAACGATTTTACGATACGATTTGATTTTCACAACATTGCTTTATATATTAAGGATTATTTTCATGCTACCAGATATTGCTCCTAATGAAATTCGTATTATCCAGTGAAAGTAAAAGGATACTATATAGATTTCTTAACTAACAAAGTTCTCCAAAAAGATTCAGCTTCACATGAATGAAGCCAGGATTTGTAAACCCAGCCAGCTGGGCAGGATTTCAAAATCAACTTCTACAAGCCTACTGCAAACAAGACATGATTTATGTTCATGCTCCAATTTCAGGGGGTTTATAGTGTGAGACAAACTTTCATTGGGTGTAATGCGGTTATATAGAGTACCATAGCATAACCCATCTTATTAATATAATAAAAGCAGGTTTCTATCTAAAACTATCTTCCCCTCTTTTTTTCGCTTCTTCATTTGTAAGAGTGAAAACCTCAAATCACCTATTGGCAAAATCAAACATTCATATGGTCAAATACGTATTTAAGCTCCAAAGAAAAAATGCTCCCTACTTGCATACCTTCAATAAAGTCTGCAAAGCTTTATTCCTGAAGATATTAGTTTTTGGTGGATGTGGGGCTGAAGGAACTTCCCAACTTTTGTTACTATCTTTGCAGACACCCCAGTGAATGATAACATCTCCAGGTAGATCAGTCTCAAAATGCACAAAAGTCTTATCTGTCTCAAGGCCATTCCTAACAGTAACAGTCACAAAATTTTGAACAGGCTTTTCCTTCAAGATAGTATATTCTTCATAGAAACCTTCAACACGCTTGTTCTGCTGCTGAGTGTTTTTGGTATCACCAACATTCTCATCACCTTTAGGTTGAGATCCTTCAGCTTTAAGCAATATGCTAGATATTTGGTTGAAGGCTCCTGTGTTTGAAGAGGAGAAAACAAAAATTTTATCAATCTTTTCATTACAAGACTCCAAATAAAAAGTGTACCATAACAAGAGACACCAGATGTGCTTAAGAAAGAGCAAGTGGTAACTATTGCAAGCTCAAGTCACATTACCATTTCAACTATTACTGCTGCTGCTGCTACTGGTAGCAGCAGTAGTAGCAGTAGTAGCCGTAGCAGCAGCAGCAGTAGTTGTAGATGGTTCCACTCTCAGCACTATAAATAGAAGAGGGAGGGCATTGAGATGACTGGAAGAAAAGCATACTGACTTAGGCTCCATTCCTAAAAAAAATTGAACTTAAGAAAATGGTTGCTTTATTTGATTAAAACATTCAGCAGTATTGGGATTAATTTTACATTTACAAGATTATTGGACCAGCCTCAGATTGATGGGATAAATCACTTAGATGATGATAATGACAACATTGTTGGGATGGTTTTGAAAGTCCATAGTCCTAGAAGAGGCTGACACAGGCATAAACAATTTCATTGAATTGTAAGTGTAAGATCATTGGGGTAACAGAATTTAACAGGTCCATAAAGGTATCAAAGCCATGTTGAATTGCATCAAATCAAGTGGAAGGTTTCTGTAATGATATAAACACTACTGTTCATATAACAGTTTCCATTTGATCTTCAATAGGAGCTTTGTACACCATATAACGCGATATTCATTTATTATGCTAGTTTTCCTTTCTCATTTTGGTGTTTTTGTCAAAAAAAAATTGTTCCAATTTGGCTTGTTTTATTAGTTACCATTCTCATGTTCTGTTAATTTATTTTATGGTTCCTCTTGCACACATGTATGATAAACTCGTAAGCATTTTCCAAATAGCAGGTAGCCCACAGGGAAGGGCAATTGACAAAATTGTATGAATTTAAATAAAGTTGTAAATGCAAGAGGACCATGTATATGTCTGTTCAGCTATTCAGGCACAACATAGAATCATATTAAAACCATATATCAATTTATACAACCTGGCCATATGCTGAAGCCTGTATTTCCATCTAAAGTGTTGTCAGCTTCTTTATATCGACTTGAAAGAGGAATTCTGAAGTCTCTCCCTCTGTGTTGATACCAACCACCTGTTTCCTCTTCCTGCATGAAGCCAAAAAACCATTTTCTTCACTTCAAAAAAGCATCCACAAAGCCAGAAGTATAGGATAGAGAACAAGATATGAAAAGCACAAAGGCCGGAAAGTCAAAACCTTCAAAACAAAATTTATAGCTGCAATTGAGCTGTCAGCATTAAAATCAATCTGCACTTCATGGAGAATCTGTGCTTCTGAAACTGATGGAGATTTCTTCAAGGGTGTCTCTATTGCATAGTCCTGCAAATAAAAAAATACAAAAAAAAAAGTGATAAAAAGTGCTGCTACAAGTGATTTAAATATACTTATCATGCATAAACACACACAAAGAGATCATTAGTACCTTGATTTCAACGGAACCTGGAGGTCTCATTTCTGGCAGAGGTTGATCCCATTCGCTGCAAAATTTCCAACGACACATCACAAACTATAGTTGTAATTGTACCACTTAACAGAATCCACATAAACAGAGGAGAACAAAAAAATTCAAAATTTCAAAATCCATGTTGTTTTATTCCACTGTGTTCATCTCCTGGGCTGCATCTTGGTTACCCAAAAGTAAAAAATAATAACAATTCAAGTGAAAAAAAAAAAAAAACACACTCAACCAACTATAAAAGGGCAATATTTTGAAGCCATATTGAATCGATCAATGAGAAAACAGAGTATAACAAAGAGTACCTGCCCATGTCGTCACTATAAGTCACACCCCAGTGCAAAACCCACTTCCCAGGAAGATTACATCCAACAGTAAGTTGACAATCCGTTCCTTCTCCCTTTGGATCCAATCTCACTGAAATCTTCCCCTCTACCTAACCAGAAACCAACCAACAAGATTAAAAACAAAAGAGAGCTGAATTCAAAAGAATTCTTGAAAGTCCTGTCCAGCACTTACTTACCTAATCCATTCCAACTATTCTTGGACCGCAAACTTGTTTGTTCTAACAATTCATCATTTAATTCATCAAATAGTTCAATGTTTATTTAATCTAGTTGCGAATTTGATCAATCTTGTTTGATTTCATTTAACACTTTTTCTAACTAAAATTTTATTTATATTTATGTCCAATCATTTTATACTATGTTTTAAAATGACACTTCTTTTGTTGAAGAGACTTGATCTTTTAAAATAATTTTCAAGTAATGAGCAGTCTTTTGACCTTATATCAATATATGAGCCTTAACAAAGTCATTTAAAGTTTGATTTGTAATAGTAGCGAGCACGTTAATAATTTATCAGTAAAATAGTTAAACTAAACATATGAACCACGTAAGATACATCAAACTATATTTAACTAAAAATTATATACTTAATTTAAGAAGTGAACTCGAACTATAGATTTGAGAAAATGAAAGAAAGGAGATTTGCCAATTTCCTCACCATGTGTGTCCGCTTCAGCGGAAATTTCTCAGCGAAGATGACGTTGCCAGCAGTCTTGGAGTTGGCTTCGACGAAAGCTGTCTCAGCTGAGCTGGCCCTGATCGAAAAGGCCCGGCGCGGCTTGAATTTGCAGAAATTGGCGGGACTGGAGAACAGGTTGGGGCAGCAAATCAACTTGAAAGACAGAGAGGGAATAGGATGAAGAGGAAAAGGAGAGATGTTCGTTCTCCTCGGCCGGTGGCAAAATCTAGGGTTTTCTTTCCGAGATTGATGGATCAGAGGCTTCAGTCCAACGGCCGACATTGTAGATTAACAGAGCCGAGGTCGAAATCCAAGGTAGAGAGAACGAGAAAATAAGGGAAGAAAATGCAGAGACGTTATTGAGTCGGGACTCGGGGGTGGAAGGGATATTTACAGATATTCATGGGCTATACTAACGTAAGGTATTCTTTTAGTCTACTGTAATAGCAATTGTAATTTTTTACACATGACATGTAATGGATTAATAGACCCTACCATGTAAATAATAATATTATATAATTACTTAAATTTTAAAACTGAGATTAAAAAGTATTTTATCTGTTCGATAATACTGAATTTAAATTAGTAAGTATCCTACCATTTATTTTTATGAATCTAAATCTAAAGAATAGAAATGAAATTTGATATTAGATTTGGTTTAAAGTACTATAATACCCTTCATTAAATTATTACCCACATAATATTGTAAATAGAAGGTATTTTATTTTAACATATTGTTTACAGTTTGGCATTTTCTGATATTCAACGAGTCACGTTTACCATATCACATCATCACGTGCATTAGGATTAAAAGCTCCTATTCCTAAGAAGCGTACGAAAGCAGATATTTTCTGATTTGGAGGAGGAATTGTTAGCTCCTGAATCTCAGCAAACTAAATGCTTTAGAGTTTAGACAATAAATATATATTATTAATTTATAATGGATTTTAAAAAAATATATTATTTATTTTCTATGGGTTAATTAATCAAAAGATTTCAAATTTTAAATTCTAATACGTTTCCAAGCCATCTAATGGAAATTTTATAAGTAATTTTTTAAAGAAAAACCAAATGTTGCAAGGTTTTAAGGTTTTTTTCTTTATTATTTAAAATGACATTTCTAAAAGATGTAGATGATAAAAAAGGAAAAAGTGGAAAAGAATCCTTACGTGCACGGCGGCCCATTGTAGAGTTTTCTCGTGAAAGCAATTGCTCAGCACTCTACTACTTTTGAATCAAGTGGTACGGAGCTAATTTCAGATGGTGCACTGTTCAATATTTCATTGAATAAAAATTAATTTTAAAATTATTTTTTAAGTACTGTATATTTTTAAAAAAATTCAAATTAAATATCCAAATTAATTATGATAATTTGATAAAAATACTTTAATACTTAAAGGTCGTTTGACACTCTCAAATGTATTTTCGGCACTGCCTACAGATACTCTTATTTATAAAACACTGTATTTTAAATCTTTGGGAATGTCAAAAGATCTTAAAGTTTTAAAGTATTTTTATTAAGTTATTGTAATTAATCTGGATATTCAATTTAAAATTTTTTGAAAATACACAGTGTTTAAAAAATAATGGTCTACGTTGCAAATGCTAAAATAATACATAGTAAATTAATTAAATAATTAAATCTCTTTTAAAACTTTGTGTATTTTCAAAAAAATTCAAATTAAATATACAGACTAATTATGATAACCTAATAAAAATACTTTAAGATTTCAATATCTTTTGACACTCTCAAATGTATTTTCGGTATAACTCAGAGATACCCTTATTTATAAAACAATGTATTTTAAGCATTTATGAGTATTAAATTTTGAAGTTTTAAAATATTTTCACCAAGTTATTGTAAATTTAAAATTTTTTTAAAATATAAAAGTATTTTAAAAATAATTTTAAAGTTAATTTTTGTTGAGTGGAATACTGAGGGTGCCCCCACTCGTAATTTCGAGTGTACAGCTCAATTGAAAAGTAGGTATCCCGCGGAACAGCTGCTTTGGATTCAAAAAGAGAAAGGACTTTTCACTCAGAATTTTGAATGTGACATGAAACTCTCTTGTTAGATGGGCAGCATAGGGGCGGCCTAGGTGCACGTGCACATAGTGACAAATCAAGTCGGCTCAGGCAACTTCTTATGAAAGCTGTCTCTCATGTTGGCCTTTTTCCCTTAATTAAATTTTTTAGTTGCAATCAAATAAAAAAAAATTGAACGCTAAAATATAAATATAAAAAATATTAGTAATTTTTTTGAAAAACTGTATTGATCAAAAGTTGTCAAATTTTAATTTACATTTCGATCAAAATTTAATTTTTTTTATTAAATTTAAAAAACTCAGGTGATTTTACCTATTTGGGGCAATTTAGTTGATAACTTGATATAATTGAAAATTCAGTTTTGACCCAAATTCATAATCGAAAGCCTGTCCCATCAAAAACTTGGACAACTGAAATGTGCGAGATTGCTGTTAACAAACCCAACTCAAATTACCTAAATTCCAAAAAAAGAACCAAAATATTTAGAGTATATGCCTTCAAAATAAAAAATCTAACAAAATGAACCACATGATTTTATTTTTTAAAGAGAGCACATTTTTAACATAATTTAAAAACATGCCTTCTGTTTCAAAAAAAATAATTTAAAAATATTATCTTTATCATTTTCCAGCATTGGATTTAGGGGTGGCACAACTCACTTTATTGCTTAGAGAAAACGTCTCCAAACAGTAAGCAACTTTACAAGTAAAAAAAGATATCGTAATATCTAAAAGAAGTTCCAGGCTTAAGTAGAAAAGAAGGCATTAGGCGACTTCAAATTAAAGTAAATCTGGAAAACGTAGATAAGAGTCTTGCCTGTATTTATTTATTTTTAGGGTTGAATTAGACTAATGACCATCAGTCTATTCAGAATTCATCTCTTTACATTAGATCGCCCGAAATATATTCATTTCAACTCAAAAAAATGGAGACATTGGTTCAACACCATCTATTTTATTGCAAAGAAAATTGAGAGGTCAATTAAAAGGAAAAAGGCAAAAGGAGAAATTGGCTATAACATATTAACCTCTCACTCAATTATGGATTTTGTTTACAATCAACAGGAGAAGAGTTGACAACAATCAAACAAGCGCCGGTCTACTTGTGAGCATATCCAGCAAATCTTCTGATGACAGTTTGTAACCAAAGCAGCCTCACTTAAATCAGTAAAGGATGACGATTAGGCCTCCTGTTTTAACAGAAAACCATGCGCCTAGCATGTAAAGAAGAATACTTCCTTTAGGGCAGGTTGTACTCACTCCTGGCAATAATTATGCTGTTTTGAGTGTGTAATTTACGTACATCTTACAGACCCAAACCTAGAATTTGACTCTTTGGACAGTGCCTGAAGAATATGGCTGGCTTGCAAAAAGCAGGCCTGGCATTTGTCTGGCCCATGCCTGTCTGGGCCCTATAAAAGATAAACATGCACCTTAGAAGAAAAAGACACATGGGCTAGAACAATAATAAACGGATGTCCAATGAAATCTTCTTATAGACAACAAATAGTAGACATACAGTAAAAAATGCAAAACTGGAGAGGAAGTAAACTTCCCTTTCATCTTTTCCCATATCATTTTACAAATGACACCAAAATACAAACCGTCTCACCTTACAATAGAACCTTTATCCCATCTTTCAAAAAAAATAGAACCTTTATCCCCCTTGACACTAGAGGGACAATAGCTGAAAAGCTTACCCCAGCAACCATCTAAAACATAAAAGGAAAAAAAGAGAGACATTCACGTTCATGTGAAAGAATATATAGCATTGTAAAAGAAAATTGCCTATTCTTCATCCACCTTGAGCCCACTGATGCGCTGCCGCCTTTTATCAAACACTGCTCGGAAGGATTCACGCTCCGCTCGCAGTTGCTCAAGGAATGTGCTCCGCCTCTTTGGCTCAACACTGTTGTTCATATCATTTATATCTGCACTATCTTCTGGCAATGGATTGGAGTCCTGAAAGAGTAGGCTGGGTCATTAGGAAATGAAAAACAGGGTAAAAAACCCATGACTCATCTGGGCGAGAGCAATCTCAGATTGTGCAGAAATTTAAGTCAAAGCCATGCTCATGCAAGAATTTATACTTTGTTTTTTATCTTTTTCTGAATGAAAACTTTTCAAAAAAAAAGTGTGTGTATTCAGCCAGAACACCAGATCCAAGCAGAAAGTATCAGCCATAATAAACACTCCAGAACACACCCTGCTCATTAGATAAAGAAACAGAGCTGAAACAAACGACACAACCATTCATAATAGTGAAAAACATATATCATCAGTTCATGTTTCTCAAACCAGGTATGCTTCAAGCAATCCGTACTGTCTAAGTAGGGGGAAAAAAGAATCAGAAAGATAAGTTGCCAAAATGGCAATAGAAAGGTCACAAACCAAATTATAGCCAGCACCAGGACCAATCAACAAAGATGAGGTGTGAGTTTTTTTCACTGCACCAATTGAGAAGCCACTCTTTTCAACCTGAAAGAAGAAAATATAATGCATAAAATGAGAAAATTATTTCTAGTTAAAAAATGCTCTACAACATATCAAATGTCTCACACACATCAATAACTACTATACAAATATCTGACTCTTAAAATCAACCATTCCATACAGCACGTACCCAGTCACCCCAACGTACAGATTTCTCTCCGTTAGTATAAGCTTGAATCAACCCAGAAAGGGCATTCAAGTTCCGTTTAGCTCCTTCAGTCTGGTCAATATCCTCATCCACACTTCTGACCACTTACTACTTCCCAGTTCTTTTACTCCTTTTGGGTTATCCGTTTCGGTATCCCATCTCTCACCAGCTTCTATATAATCCAAAGCAAAAGACAAAGTAAAAACAGCAATAAGTGCATGAAACATTTAATGTAACTCAAAGAAAGACAATAGGCACTGCAAAAGAAGTTCAGCGTATTCAAGCATGTGTTTTTATGAGCAATAATGCAATATCCATGAACCCAAATGGGTAGCTCAGTTGGCTAGAGCTAGGGATCGACTAAAGGGACGGGTTCAACTGCTCCGAGAGTAACATGATACAAGAGCCTTGCAGGCAGCTTCATGTATCCATGGGATTAGTCTCACCTCCATGTGCAGTGGAGATACCCATCTTATTCAAAATAATAAATAAAACCTTTCAAAAAATAAATAGATAGATAGATAGAAAAAAATAATGCAATATCCATGAAAACCATTATTTCACGACAGTATCCAGTAAAACCATACACATGTTACCATTAAAATAAAAAAAACCATACACGTTTTTTTTTGAGGTGTGGAGGTGTCCAAGCGTCGACCCAACTAGTCCCCCGGGGTGTGTGAAAACCCCCCCAATCCACACACAGGGAGTGGCCCTTCATCGGAGTTACTACGGATTAGACCCAAGACCTCAATCCTGAAATATTGTGTCTCAACCACTAGGCCAACCCCTTGGGGTTCAAAACCATACACATGTTAATGACTGGGTATGGAAATTCAAGGACCATCTCAATCCCATGCAGTGAAAATTGGTGAGAGAGTAAAGATCTCAAAATCAAATTGTGTTGAAAAGTTGTTTCATGCATTAACACCGATCATGAATTGTAAATAATAGAATTATATTATTCAAAAAAAAAATCCATGAAAATAATGGAGTGCATTAAACTACATTTGGCGAAGTGCAGTAGACTGCAAGCCTTTGTGTGTGTTTGTAGCATATAGCCCACCTAGTGTCGTGAAATTGGATTGGTATGAAGGTCTATGCAAGGATTGTGGAAGGGTAGGAGTGATGTAGGACAACCCGCGGTTGACCCAACTCAGCCGAAGAAATCAAAAAATCTGGCCAACCCAAAAATCGAAGAATTTTTTTATTATTTAGTTTCCTTATTTTGTAAAATTGTTATCTGATTTTTATTTTGTTTCTTTTCTTTAGTTTCTCATTTCCATTTTTAGAGTTGGGTTCTTTAGAAACCCCTCTTGGTTTGTAATCAGACACACACAACAATGAAATGAATTGAAATTTGAATTTGGGCTTGTCTCTGTTCTTCTCTCTGGTGGATTTTTGTTTCCCTTCTCCATCAATGGTGTTCATGGCTTCCCTTCTTCTTCTCCTCTCCTTTTCTCTTGGATTCGAGAAATCCCAGTCTGTAGAAGGTGCTCCTCGGACGTTTCTTCCCCTATCCCTTTCCTCTGTCTCGAGACTACAGTCAACCGTTTGACGGTGATCAAGCAGTGCCCTGTTCTCAACAACGTCTAGTCGAATCTCGCCAGAGACAGTTAAAAGCAACTCCCCTCACTCCTGCCGCACTGCTTAGCTTGCAACCAGCGCTACCGCTGCTGCCATCTCCATCCGGCAGTTCACTGCCGTTGTCGCCTCCCTTCCTTGTCACCTTCTCACCTTAGACGGGCATTCCCACTGCCACACGCCGGTCCCTCTCTCTCTCTCATTGTCTCCCTTTCCCTGCACCTGATAGCCTAAACCATTTCCACTCCAGAGTTGCACAACTTTTCCTTCATCCAAAGTGACTTTTTCTCACTTTCCTTTTCCCTTTTTTTCCTCTTTCCTTCCTCTCCCTTTTCATTCGTCCACCATTTGTCCCTTCATTCCTTTACAGTGCCTTTCCCCCTCAAGGTTACCAAGTGTTTGAACCTTGAGTGCATTGGGATCCATACCCATTATCCCTCTTTCCCCATTTACTCTTCCCCAATGACTAGTTTCTCCAATTGACCGTCCTTCACCCATTCCCCATTTGACCTATTTGACCCAGTCAGCCCGTTTGGCTCGTTCAACCCAATCTTATTCATTTTATTACCGAGTCACCTGTCCTTTGGACCCGATTATGTTTCGTTCTCCATTAAGGAGGTTCCATAAATTAGTGTGAGTGTGCAGGCACAATTTTGTGTGAGCAGCATGCCAAATTGGGACCATATGGTTTCCATTTGCATGTATATGCTGCCATAACACCACATTGATACAATCCAGATTTGGAAGTTGAACCACATCCCTAAGTGATCATTGAGTAAACATCAAAACTAGCTTTATAAATCAACCCAATCTTATTCATTTTATTACCGAGTCACCTGTCCTTTGGACCCGATTATGTTTCGTTCTCCATTAAGGAGGTTCCATAAATTAGTGTGAGTGATTTGGCATCATATGGTTTCCATTTGCACGTATATGCTGCCATAACACCACATCGATACAATCTAGATTTGGAAGTTGAACCACATCCCTAAGTGATCATTGAGTAAACATCAAAACTAGCTTTATAAATCAAGACGTCTTCTTATAGAATAAACACCTGTAACTAGTGACAATGCAGACAAGTTCCTCAAGCAGAACAAAGCCTGCAACTGGTGATAATATAGAGAAACTTGTTAGAAGAAAAAAAAGAAAAAAGGAAGAAAATATTGGAAGAGAAGGGAAGAAAAGAGAGATGAATTCTTTGTATTGTATTTCTTGTGTTTAATCAAAAGATGATACACGTATATATAGAATACAGAGAGCCAATCAAGGCAAGCAAAAAAGGAAAGGAAGATCGGTTAAAACCAATTACAATCAATGGTATCTAAAGGTCAAATGCACATGTAAAATGTGAAATTACTACAACATTTACAACAAAACTTTCATCACACAGCCAAGCACACATTTGTGTAGATCCATGCACATCCCCGTGCACATCATGTGTGTGGGTGTTCTCTTTTTCTTTTTTACTTTCTCTCTTCACTTTTTTTATTTTTTTATTTTTTGGGTATTGGGGGAGTAGGGATACAACTCAGGTGGGTTGTGGTGGGCCCCATTTGGCAGTGGCCACAAGTTAATTGCACCCAAAGGACATTTTGTGCATTCATGTGTGTATTCTAAACTATATCATCTTTTGTTGTGGAGCCTACCTCTAACAGATCCAAATCTTCACTCTTACCCCTAAATTATTAGGAACCCAATTCAACACCTACCTAATTGATAACACTAATGAATTAAAATCCATTTCTTGACAATGATACTTAGGGAACATGATATCAAGGATAGTTTCATTAATTATGTCATCGCAAGATACCATGCACATACTAACTGTACTTTCTAATTTACCACCATCAATAATTAGGAGATTAATCAACACCCATCCAATTGACAGCTATGATTAAAATCCTTTAGTCACTGACAATGATACTCACAGACTTAATATAAAGGATTACGGTGATTGGACAAGTCATCATAGGGTATTGTACACATCCATGAATACTTTGTAGAGATATTTCCCCTCCCTTTCTCCTCCTGACATCCATCCATGTGAAACGCCATGGATGAAACCATCTTGTACAGCCCAACCCAGGGTCGATTCGCACCCATTGTCCCCACACCAACTCCCTTTCAAAAATAAAATTGGATCATTATCCAAATGGGTTCCATTACCTAAGTTACAGCAACCATAGCATAGAAATTTGTAAAAAATTGCATCCTTACTAACCATTAAAATTTTAGGGCCTTAGAAAACCATAAGTCATCTTATTAAACTGTTCATAAGCACCAAATCGAAGCAAAAACCTTTCTAAGCTATCCACCTCTATGATGAAATGTGAGCCCCCACATGGAGCTCTCACCTTGAGAACCCCTCATAGAGTGCAGCTAAAAGTACTCATAATATGATTAGGCCCTAAATCTCCAACATCCATTGGTGAGACTTGAAATTTTAAAATATCTAAAAAAGTAGATGTGGATGCAAGACCTGACCTTATTACAGTTAGGTCACTTTCAACTGATCATTTCTAAAATAGAGATCACATGTGCACTGGCAAGCAAGCAGTTACTCACGCTCGGCCTGGATGGGCCTACCCAAGCCTAATCACACCCCATAAACCCCCCATGGGCATCCAAAAAAATAAATAAATCAAAAACCCATCTACCCGTGCTGAATTGCACTCATACCCAATTATGACCCCATTCAGAATTTTAAAGCCCACTAATCTAACCTAAGGGTGTAAACGGACCTGGATCCGGCCCGCGGACCGTCCGGCCCGGCCCGACAAATAAGCATACAGGCCGGATCCTAAGATCCACGGACTCGGACTCGGACTCGACAGTCCGTTTATTTTTGGACGGGCCGCGGCCGGTCCGCGGACGGTCTGCGAGCCCGTCGGACAGTCCGCTTAAGTTTCGAAATGTAAATAAAAAAGTTTTGAAATGTAACCCTACCGTAAAGAAAGCCTTCCGTCTCCTTCGCCCGTGATACACTTCCGTCGCTCTCTCCATCTCTCGCCGTCGCCCTTCGCCCCTTTGCTGCCGCTTGGGTTCTCGATCGCTTCCTCTCGTCGTCTCGATCGCCGAAAAACCCTTCTCTCGCCGTCGTTCTCGATCGCTTTCTCCGTCTCTTCCCTTCTCTCGTCGTCGCTTTCTCCCTCTCTTCTCTGTTCTGATTTGCAGAGGCCAACGCCGTCACCCTTCGCCCCTTTGCTGCCGCTTGGTCGCTCCTTGTCGCCGCCCTACCCATCCGTCACAGGTAAAACTACTATTTTTGACCTAGTGTGCCCCTTAGTAGGGTTGTCATCTGGACCAGATCCCAGATCTGGACCAATAGTGTATAATGTTGGTGTTCTTGGTTAGAAACAGAGAGGGATGATCCATGTCGAGAGGGAGAGGAGCGAAATGGGAAAATGGGAAAAGAGGGACAATGGGTTTTTTTGCTGTAAGCTTTGTTGGGTTGATGGGGTGGTCTTGGGAGAATGAAAATGGGTGAAGTGGGATAATTAGAGTAAGGGAATTGGGTTGATGGGAGGAGGGATGATGACAAAGGGAAAAATAGAGATTTCATGCTGCTCCTGTTGCTACTTCTTCTTCTTCTTCCTGCTTTGACTCGGAAATGATAAATGATGGGGTTTTGGGTTTCAGGGTTTTTGGCATTGGAACGATTTTTGTTAGCTTTGGCGGTGGGTTTCTGATGGTGATTTCATTGAAATAAAATCAGTTATTTTTTTTTTTTTTTAATATCTAGTGGCATTCATAGGACTTTGTAGGTACCTTTGTCTCTGCATTTCAAAAACCCTTTTTGGGTTTCTGCAAATCCCCTATTTTTCTAGTTTCATTCTTCCAGTTTTTTACAACAACCACATTTAATTATTGTTATTCTTATTATTATAAGAAAATTTTTCAGTTATCCAATATCTCATCTTTTAAAGAAAATTTTCAACTCAGTTCAGTTGAACCTTGATGCTCCCATGGTGTTGTAATAATTTTAAGAAACTTAAATTTCAGCATGATACACAAATAATAAGTATAGGCTTTCTCTAGTCTACATTTTGTTCTTTTTGTTCCTTCCTGTATTTTTCTTCTCTCTTATTAATGAAGTTATCTTTCCAAAAAAAATAAGTATATTCGAAAGTAGCTGACATTGGTTGAAGAGAGCACTCTGGTTTTTGGTTGTTCTATGGCATTGGAAGTATTTGATTTGGACTTAAATTGCCAAGGGTACAGTTCCTGGTGATCAAATCCTGGTTTTAAAACATTATTATTGCCCTTTGTGGAGAACAGTAGTTTTTCTGTGGTGGTGCCATAGCAGGCTAGAATTTCTTTCTTTAGTACACCTGTGTTCTTCTGTCTTTTCCATTTCTGTGAACTGTTAGGAGATTAAGGAATGTATAATGTTCTAATGGAAGGATTTTTCCCCTCCATATTAGTAGTAAAGGCATGTCTATGAAAGAGGGACCAATCACCTTATTTCCTTTTCCATCTTTTCCCCCCTTATCTTGTTTCCTTTCTCATGTTCTCTATCTTGTGCAGACACACAACCAATTAAATCTTATCTTCCTTTACTTCATTACCATGTAATGGACTGTACCATGTGTATGCATATTTAAATGTTGACATGGAGTTTGAACTTAAGTTCTTGGATACTTGCTTTATTTATTGCAGGTTGCTGAGAAGAGATCCAATGGGTGCACTTGGTTATGTAAGTCTGAAGCCTTCTTTGATGAAAATTGCTGAATCTGTTGATGGCCGTCCCTGTGAGATGGGAGTAGTTGCTGCCATGAGGAATGGAGAAGTTTTGGGAAGTCAGACTGTTTTGAATAGTGACCATTGCCCTGGTTGTCAAAATCTCACTTTGCCAGAAAGAGTAGAAGGTGCAACCTAATTTCAGAGAAGTTCCTGGTTTTCCAGTTTATGGTGTTGCCAATCCAACAGTTGATGGCATTCGAGCTGTTATTCAGAGGATTGGTAGCTCCAAAGGGGGACGTCCAATTTTCTGGCACAACATGAGAGAAGAACCTGTTATCTATATCAATGGCAAACCATTTGTACTTCGTGAGGTGGAAAGGCCATTCAAAAATATGCTTGAGTACACGGTAGATATTTATGTTTCTTGTTAGGATCTTGCTCTTATCTATTCTTAATTTTCTTCTATAGACTTCAACTATCTATTGGGCAAAGCATTTGCTGCTAACCATGCAATGACTGTTCCATTCATAGTTCTTGTAATAGACTGTTAAATGTTTATTTTTTGAATTTGAATACTCAAACTTTGGGAAAAAGAAACAACTGAAAAAAAATTAAAAATCAATTGAAAAGTAAAAATTTATATTTGTTTTTTCTTTAAAATTATTTTAGGGAGATGCGCCTTTAATCCAATTTTTGTTTAAAAATTAAAAGAACTTAACTGATTTAGTTAGAGTTAATTTGATTGAAGAAAAATTCAAGTTGAGCAATTTAAGAGTTATTTTAATTTTGTTAAAATTATAGAACTATTAAATCAAGTTTGAATTTCAAAATTTCAAACTCTAATTTAGATTATAATAAAATATCTGATTTATTGGGCTTATTCTGATAAAAAAATGAAGTAAAAAAAAATTGATTTTGGTTCAGGTAGCATAATGGGTCGAAACAGACAAACGGGCTCTTATCGGGCCGCGGACGGTCCGATAGCCCGATCGGGCCGGGCCGGACTCAATATTATATGGACTATGTATTATCGGGCCGGGCCGCAGACTGTCCGATTACTGTTCGGGCCGGGTCGGATCAGGGTCCGATTACAGGCCTAATCTAACCCCATTAAATTTGATCAATTTCTTATCTTTCAAGAAAAAAAAGGACACATTTTCACCTATAAAGTTGAAATTTTCTTGATCAAATAAAGTTGAAATTTTGGGCCTTTAGATCAAGGTTGTGTGTTTCTGTATGTCTCTAATTGGTTGTAGCATTGTAGTAGTTGTTTTGCAACTTTGGCCAACAGGTCCAGGAGCCACTCAGGTGTATTATTTTCAATACATATAAGAGCCCATAGTTCATAGTGCACTTTGTTGCAACCATAACAGTTGGGGGTTTGAGCCATATGAATGTCAGATGGGAAATCGACCGTAGAATACAACCTCCCAAATTCAATTATGAGTCCAACCCGAGATAGTTGCTTGTTTGCAAGCAAGTGGTGCGGATAACCACATGCAAAATCAGTACCAGGAGATCAACCACTAGATCATGAATGAGAGAGCAGAAGAATGGGATAATAAGATTGGAAAGCCATAACTAAAATGCATACCATCAGGGGCATAATTTTCTAATGGTTGTTCTTCTGCCTTATCAGACTTCTTGCCATGTTCTCCAGATACACCATTTTCACAAGCCTCGTCTTCCATATCCATGTCAACCTAGCAGTTTCAACAAAAGAAATCAGTGAAACCTTTTTAATAAGATAACACAAACTCTTGCATAATAAAATAAGCCCAAAGACCAAGCCAGTTGAAATAAAATTTGTGCAGAAACTCACATTTTAGTGTTTTCACTTCAAGAATTAATTATTATACTTCACACCATTGAGAGAGAGAGAGAGAGAGAGAGAGAGAGAGAGAGAGAGAGAGAGAAGCCTACTTAGTTCAAGGATTGACATACTAACCTTACTAATTTCCTTTTTATTTTTAAGTTCGTCATTAATTTTTACTCTATCTATCTAATATCATCAATTTTTACTTTATCTATTACTATCCTTCAATGTTATCAAACTCGAATCGTATCGTGAATCAGTCTAGGGGTGTGAATCGGAAATCCTAGAATCGTAAAATTCATAGTTTTTTAAAAATTATTATTTATACTATAATTACATATAACATGACATATAATAATAAGATGTTTTTTCAATTCCTCATAATATATAAGTAATATGCAAACATATGAATATATGACAAAATATACCAATACAAAATTAAATCAAAATACATTAGAAGTCAAGTTTTTACATTCCAAATCATCATAACTCATAATTTTTTATTATCTAGATTCCAAAATCTCAAAAAAAATCCAATAAAAAAAGAAATATATAATGAGATTAAAATATAAATATTAAGTATTGATAAATTTAAAAGATCAACAAATAAATCAAAGGTATTTAAATAAATTTTATTAGTATTTATTAATTTTTTTACAAAAAAAAAATTAGAGATTTTTATTTTATTTTTAAAGTTGATACAAAATATTGAAAAGAAAAAATAAAAGAGATGTTTTTAATTAGAAAAAAATGATTGTAAAAAATTAAAATATAAAATAGTGTCCTAACATAAAGAAAAAAAAAATCGAAACTACAAACTAACTAAAAGGCCTGCTCATGGTCTCTCACGTCAAGCTGCAAACAGTCCTCGTGCGAGGACTGCCTTGTGAAATCAAAAGAGGGAAGTTGCAACTTGCCAGGACTTGCGGCAAAATAAAAGGGTAAAGGTAAGAGTAAAGTTCAAAATTGAAAGAGTAAAATTTGCCTTTGTTATGCGACGAAAACAGAAGATGGGAGAAAAGAAAGAAAAAGAAGAAAAAAGAAGGGAAAGGTGCGACAATAACAGAAGATGTAGAAGGAGGAAAAACTAGAGACGAAAAAAACAAAGGAGAAAGAAGAGGAAAGACGAAGAAATTCCAGATAGAAACAGGTAATCACACAATTCTGCGATTTTAGGGTTTGAATCCACGATTGCGATTCAACCCTAAAATCGTATGATTTTCACCCTTTTGTGATTTTATATGCAATTTGGCTCGTTTTAGCCCATGATTCAATTCGAATCGCACGATTTGAACCATGAATCATGCGATTTTAACAACATTGCATCCTTATTTGTTTATCTATTATTTTTTATGTATAGAACCGTCTCTATGTCTAGATTTTTGGTGTTGGCTAAACCAGAATGTTGCAGCAATAACAATGTCTAGGTATCATTCCCTAGAAGGGCAGAAGCATTCCATGCTTAAACACGGCATTAAAAATGAATTGTACATGATGGAATGATGAAAAATGCAGCATTGTTAGCAAATGCTCATTATTGCAACCACAAATGTTGTAAGTTTAAAGAAAAAGGAATTAAAAAGAGAGAGAACAAAGGAATCTAGAAACATAGAGGATGACAACATAAGATAAACTTCTTATTCAACAAAGAACAAGATACCCAGAACATTTCAGCTATTTATTCAACTGAAATAATTGAAAAAGAAAATCAAGATGCTATCAATTACCTCTTGGATACCATTTTTGTTCAAATCGTCCCCATGAGATAGTGACTGCCACATCAATGCAATATTGCATCAAAAACATAAAAATATAGTATAATTAAAAACATATTGTATCTGCACTACCTCAAATGGCATTAACATATCATCAAGGTGGGTAAGGTGGTATCTTTTACTTACTTTCTTTAATGACAGAGGTTACTCAATTGGGTCAATGGGGTAAAGGACAAGAAATATTATGGAGAGTAGAGAATATGATTTCTGATAGGATAGAATGAAAATACAGAACTCAAAAGGCTAGCCAAGATAAATGGAAAAATAGTTCATGAATCATGATGATGCTAACGTTGGGGTACTGTTACATTTCAGAAAAAAGGTTGGATACTGTTTAAGTTATATGTCCTTGCCTGCACATGATTAAGAAGCAACACATGACAAACCTGTATGTCCAGTTGCAAGTATAATGGTGGAGCTTGTTCCCACTGGTCTGCCATCTTTTGAATATCATTGAACGTGAAACCATGCACATTCCTAGCAGCACAACCCTGTCTTTCCACAAGGATGTTACTTTCAAGCTAAGACAACTATCTCAATGTAAATTTCCTTCATAGTACAACAGACATACATTGAACCAACGCATAGAATGAAGAGACACTAAATGTGAAACATTGAAAGAACTGTGAGAGATGCTAACAGTTTTACGTACTAAATATAAGGCCAATGAAAAGTCCAGGGAAAAAATCTATCCATCCATCTATCTATTTATTAATCTATCTATCTATCCATCATTGTGGCTCATAATCAACGGGAACAAGATTAGACATGAAGATATGACAAAAAAATGCCCCATAGAAGTCTCCACAACCAGAATTTGGTTGGTGATTCTCAATAGAATAATCCTAGAACTTAGAAACTAAACTGAATCAGATTTGAGTTCTAATGCACTCAGCATATTGGGTTTCATTTCAGAAGGTTTATTGATACTAGTCATCAGTAATGCAACCTATCAATATATCCTTAATACTTCCTTTTTTTTCTATTTAGTGCATGGACTTCTCCAATATTACACCACAATCTAAAAAAGGCTGAGATAATAGGAACTACTCACCACAGGATCCTTGTATGTAGCTTCCAGCAAGTACACTTCATAACCAGACCTCTGCATGGGAACAGAAAAAATATAAAGGACCAGAATGAGAACATTATAAACATTCCCGAATAAAACTTATAACAGTGGAAATTTATCAAGTTAGATCAATTGGCTGTAAAAGTCGGATTGGTGTCAAATAGGTATGGGTGCAGAATCGTCGAGGGAGGGAGGGAGGTGGGGTATTGTCTTCCATGTGGCAGGCACCAAATGGGTCAGCGTTACACCCTATCCCACATTCACAAACCTCTATCTATCCCTCATGAATTGGAACCTCTAGTTTGAATCACTCCAAAGTTGCACTCGCCATTGAATTAATATCATGCCCTAAGATAATGTTGAGCTTTGGGGCCTTTTTAGTTTTAACATGGCTTTATTGATTCAAGCATAGACCTTTCCAACAAAATGCATATGCATTGTCCCACATGGGACACACAGGTGAGGACAAATGGCAGCAGCTAATCGGTCAAATTTCTTCAGACTGAAACATTCTGTTCCAAAAGAAATGCTGAGTTGATCGAAATGAATTTCATTCCAGCGCTTGATCCAATCAGATCTATTGCCTGTTCCTATTCAATCCAATCAGACTGGACTACTCCAGCCGGTTTACCAATGTTGCTCCAATTTTTTTAACAAAATATTTTTCTTAATTTATTATATGTTTTGAATTTGTCCATTTTGTCATGTTGTCATTTCTCTGACATAGAAATGGCTGAAACACCAAAATGCCTCACATTCCCTCTAAAGGGGTAAACCAGAATGCTACTAAAACTAACAATTATGAGCCACCGTTGGAGGGCCACATGCAAAATAATTAAAAGAAAGAAGAAAAAAAAAGGAAAAAACTGGTGTCCATGTGGCAGCTCTTATCTCTGGGTATTATGTCATGGTAAGAACTCAAACTACCTCCAATACACTTTTCCTCCACATAAACAATGGAGAAGAAGACGAACTGTTGCTCCATGCAGTCCATAGTAGAAATGAAGACTTTTCAATAAAACAGGTCAAAATCCTTCATGTGGGATGACACCATACATAAGAACCAAATACATCTACCTCCAATTAGACTTCAAAAAATGGAGAAAGGGACGAACCGTTGCTCCAAGCAGTCCATGGTAGCAAAGGAGGCTTTTCTAAAACAGGTCAAAATCCGTTCATGTGGGAATGACACCATACATCAGAGCAAAATGCATGTCTTGTTCTCCACACAAACTATATATGACCATCTCGAAAGACGTCTTCCATAGTACCATTATTTTCGACAGATGTGGAGCTCCTAGATCCTCCTCCCCCCCCCCCCCCTCTCTCTCTCTCTCTCTCTCTCTCTCTCTCTCTCTCCTATAGAGGAACTACTAAATAAAAGTGTGATAAAGGTCATGCTCATCCATACCTAGAGTTGATCTTTTGATGCTTAGACTGTTGATTTGTTTTTTCTTCAACCATGAAAATAAAGGATGACCATCAACTCTTGTGATTTAAAAAGCAAGAGGCTCTTTGGATACAAAGATCATTCATCGCGTGCTAAAGCAGATCAACAGTCTTAACGGTCCAAATGATTTAACAGTTAGGTCCACAAGTATTGGTCAAGGTTCAACATTATATTGAACATTTCATAGACAAAGTTTAGAACTTGTGGGGAAAATTCTCCAAGTTCATAGAAAGTTCACATGCAGTTACAGATGGCCCATTGGTGGGGCCACTTCACCAACATAAAGGGAGGGTTATTCCAAATATCAACTCCATTTAACAATGCCAACCATCCAATCTAAAACAATGATCATGAAACATCAACACCAAAATGGTTGACAGCCAACAACCATTGACTTAAATTGCATAAGTAACATTGTTTCGTAGAGTTGATCTTTAGTATATATTGACTAATTCTATCCTCGCATATCCCTTAGACTAGTGTATGCACCAACATACCACATGTTAATGCATGAAGGATCCACCCTCACATCCATTGAACATTCCACAATAAATGATGTCTTCCATCATAAATATGATACTGTCCTAAGCATGTTCTTTCAATCTCTTACATTAAAATTGACTATAGCAGAAAAAATCATGGCCCATATGTTGTTGGTAAATGGATGAAACCTCTCCCTTCCAAGCTTACATTTCCATACTCCTATGCAATGCAAGTTGCCAGGTGCACCACCTTATCAAACCACTGTTTGCAAATGGAAACTAGAAAGTGTGGAAAAAGTACCAAGATTCTGGATAATGACACCCACGCATGCAAAGACAAGGTTTCAAGCATAGAGCGTTGTAATACCCCGTGTTTGTGTAAGCATTGATGGGAGAGAAAAAATAGCTAGGTTGGGCGCTGCTTGTCCCACATTGCTTATGAGGAGAGTTGTTCTGTGGGATATAAGTTGGAATCCCTCCTCCTTCTAGCACAAGGCCTTTTTTGGGAGCAACAGTGGGTTGGCTCCCTAACGTAAAGTCGTGCGGGCCGTGTATGAAGCCCAGAGAGGACAATATCATGCTAGCAGAACGGGTCGTTACAAATGGTATCAGAGCACAATTCAACTCTCTGCCTGTGAGTGTGGGCGTGTTTATAGGCAGAGCCGGGGACGGCTCTGGTCTTAAAGGGGGGTGGATTGTAATACCCCGTGTTTGTGTAAGCATTGATGGGAGAGAAAAAATAGCTAGGTTAGCGCTACTTGTCTCACATTGCTTATGAGGAGAGTTGTTCTGTGAGATATATATAAGTTGGAATCCCCCCTCCTTCTAGCACAAGGCCTTTCCGGAGCAACAGTGGATTGACTCACCAAAGCAAAGTCGTGTGGGCCGTGTATGAAGCCTAGAGCGGACAATATCATGCTAGTGGGATGGGTCGTTACAAGCGTAGAGGAGATCATAACACTATATTAAGTGGTGGTTAGGTTAGGCACACCAAAGGTTGCAATTTGGAATGGATGAGTTTTAGACAAGTGTAGGATTTCAATTTGCCCTAAAGATTTTTTTAGTGACCTCCATATCCAAACAGCAATGACTCCAAGTTTTCATAGAGTTCCTCAAATATTTAATTGAGTCAAGTTGACTAAGCCGAGCTGGCCAAGTCAAAAACGAGTTTTTATATAATGGGAGAACCCCTCATTTTTCCTACTTCCTCCCAATCCAAACAAAGCACAAGTGTAGATTTTATGAAGTGTTCACTAAGAAATGGAAACCACCCTAAACACATTACAAAGACATTGTAGAGATCCATATAAGATCATGTGGATGTTAATGTTGGTGTGCGACCTATCAAGGATATTAATGTTGCTCTTCTATCCATGTGCCTTTGGCGATTAGGCATTGATGGTGAATTTCCTTGGAAGACAGTTCTGATCCAAAAATACAAAGTGGGAAATCAAGGTCGGGAGGCTAATCCTTTCCCTAGCAGGGCATCTGGCATGTGGAGAGAAATTGTTGCCGAATAGAATATTTAAGGATCTGGCATGTGGAGAGAAATAGAATATTTAAGGATCGTGTTGAATCGTCAGAAGTTGTTTCTGCAAGAGTCTTTGCCAAGTGTGCTTCACGAGCCTCTACTCTAGCGGTTTTCAAGAATATCTCTTCTAATGATATCCTGTGTACCTGGAAAGAATGTATTGACTCAACTTAGGTTTCTTCTAAGCTTTTTCTAGGTTTCATTTTTCTTCGTGGGTGTTTTGGGGTAACAGGTAGTATTGTTTCCTTGTTTTGCATTTATAGCTTTCTGTATTTGCACCTATGGTTCTTCTTTTTCTCTTTATATATTAACCATTCAAAAACAAAAACAAAAAATATCATGTGGATGTGGAGAAATTTTAGCCACATCTTATCATCCTAAACCTTGATCTATTGGCTCTAGGGTTTACATGGTTGACAAACAAGTACTCAGTATATCACTCACATGGGAGTCAACTTAGGCCGATTAGAGATTCAACTTCTTCGATGTTGGCATCCTGCTTTGGTCCGTTCTAGGGTCTAGTGCTAATGAGTTGGAGATTCAATCTCTTCTCAAAGGATGCAGTCTCATTGATTTTTGAGCCTTCCTAATGCAAACGTCAAAGGTGACTACGAATGCAATTATTTTTTATTTTTTTTAAGACCAAAGTATTCAAGCGTCCCACCTGACTAATCCTTGGGGCATGTGTCAACCTCCCAATCCGCACACGCCGGGTACAGAACTAAGGGGGTGACCCCTTTTTTGTGTTGAGAGGGGCTTGATCCCAAGACCTCCCACAAACAAGGGTGGGAATTGACCATCAAGCTAACCCTCAGGGTTCATAACTAAGGGGAGTGCAATTATGCGGTGCTCTTCTCTGCATTTTCCATGAGACTATTGAACCAAATTCTTGAAATTAGAGACATTGCACACTCAAGGGGGCTAACAATGAGGAAGATTCATCATTCGACTAATTTTGAAGTAAATCACCTGGCCTATACAAGGATGTCTTCTCTCTTTTTTTAGTGTTTGATTGTAGTTTGTTCTTCACTTACTCTCTTTTCTTAAAACAGAAGTGTTTTTTAATACGTCTTTTTCTCCCTTCTTACTGAATTTTTTCCTTTAGTCTTAAAAGGAAAAGGAAAAAAAAAACATTAGACCAGATGACAATTCAGGGGGGTTAAAGGACACCTAGATGACAAGTTTTTCCACTTGGTGCATACCCAAGCATGATTTTCATTTCCTAAGGTGCAATACATAACCCTTACAACAAACATTATGAGCAGCAAGCCAAGTGTGTGTGTGCGTGTGTGTAAGAGAGAAAGAGAGAGAGAGAGAGAGAGAGAGAGGTCATAATTTGAGCCATCCTTACCATGAAAAGGTGAATGACATTTTTTTGGGCCACTGAGGACCAACTCTTTTGTCAACAAGGGAAAGAAAGACCCACTGTAGATTTTCACATGACCCAAAATTGATGATTTCAATAAATGGTTCCAGTTATTCATTTCAATGATTTGAGTTAATGGTTATCAAAGCCCAACCTGAACGATTATGGACCATCTAAAAGTCCATGGTGATGCCTTCCCACCACAAAAAACCATGCAGGAATGCAGCAATGTATGGGGTGGGGCCCACAAAGCAAATCTTATCTCATTCTAGTTAGATTTGCTTGCTTTTTACCATCAATCTATGCATACATCTGAGTGTCATTGTTCTTGTCATAATCAAATTCACAATGGCTCAGTACAATTCTATGGTTGCAATAGGAAAGAAATAACAACTCATCAAAAAACCATGATATAAAGCCTTAACAGCTTCATAGTTTCTTTTAGATTAGCACATTAAATCCACAATGTCACCATCATGCATGCCACAGTAAAACTTTTCTCGGAACTAGAAAGGATCACCCAAAAAAAAAAAACACTCTTCACGAAACAGCTAAAATATCATAAACATTTATTAGGATCCAAGAATTTGTGCAATTTCTGACATGGGAAGGGACCAAGTGATAAAATTCAATTTAGCTACAAAATCAAACACAAATAGACAGCTCACAACAGCTCAAGTCTGACCAAAAGGCCTCTCACTAATGGCATTAGATTAACTAACAATGACTACTATCAAATACCTTTCACACCAAAAAATCATCAGATTCATTCAATGAATATTGTCTCTTTAGGCATCCATTGACTGCATTTAATGAATTTCTAGTGTAAACGATATTTGATAATACCCATTGATAGTTAAAAGCAACCCAATCAGTGAGAGGCCTTCCGGTCAACAAGGGGCATGGTGTGCTACGTGTCTGTGTGTGTGTGTGTGTGTGAGAGAGAGAGAGAGAGAGAGAGAGAGAAGTGTGCAACAAGTTGGTGCAATCTTTTAGGATATAGACCAACCAAATAAATTTGTGTACATCTGATGGAAAGCCAAATTGGAGTGAAATTTCACATTAATTACAGTAAATTTAGCATGAAATGTCTTGAAACTTTGAAACATATTTAAGGCACAAGTTCCATATAGAAAATAAGAGCAAAATTACTCACAGAGCTCAAAGAAAAAGAGATTGAGGGTATTACCTTTGCAATTGCCCAAAACTGAGCAAAATCAGCTACCCGCAGATTGCGGTCATCCACTAAGACGAGGCACACATACCAGCAACAAATAGGTCAATTGCCAAATAACACTGCAATCTGTAGTTAGCGAAAAAGAAAGCAGTGCACAGCACTGCATCCTACCACTTAACCAGACTAAAACACTGAACTTCTTGAAATTGGAACAATGCGAAGGACTATAATAATTGGGATAACCTTCAATGAATTCTTCCTTTTATGAGTGTGCTTAGTTCTAATCACTTCTTAAGAACAAAAATACCAACTTGATTTCCAACACCAAATAGGAACAAAGGTAAAATCACATGTAAGCTGTCTCACAAATATAAAATTTTCTGACTCTGAACTATTGCTAGCATAGCAGTAAGTGATCAAACAGAAAAAATCAACATTGCCTCAAAATAAGTTTCTTTGGCAATTGGTTGAAGTTCAATTTTTCTACATGTCACAAGGCATAACAAGCACAGTTTAGGAGCCCAAGAAAAACAGTAACCAACAACAAATGTCTAAGAACATTAATAATGGAAATCCAAGACTGAGAACATTCCAAAAGTAAAGGCATTGTGAACACCATCTGTTTCCAAAAAATAATATGCAGGATCTTTAACATAAGATTCATACCAATTATAGAGGTGAAAATCCCCTCCTCCAGGGTCTTCTTGAAAGCTTTTAACATGCTTGACCGATAAGCCTGCCAAATAAAAGGAAAAAAGTGCAACATCATACACCGTGATGAATTTTCAGAGTTAAATGCACTTAGATGAATGGTGTAAAACTGTAAATAGTGTCAAAATAATCTGCCAAGTTGACATCGGATGCATGACAAAGTGAAACTAGGAGTCAATAGTGTTAAATAATCTGCCAAGGTTTTTTTTTTTTTGGAAACGGTGACAGAAAATTTCATTAATTAAAATCAGAGCCCAAGTATAAGGGAGGTATACAAGGCTACACGAAGAACACGAAGAGAATAAGAAAAGGAGCCAATATATACAATGCTTCATAAAAAATATAAGCAAAAAGCAAGTATAAACTATAAAGAACCCCAAAACCCCAAGATAGTCCGTGATCATAAAAGCACCAATGACGGTCACTGCTTCTATACTCCAACCTTAGTTAGGAAGTCAGCAACACTGTTCGCAGACCGAGCTATATGTGTGAAGGTGATTCTTCCCTGTCTACTCAGCCTCCTAATGTACCTCACAGTGTTTATCAGCCTCCACCAGAGAGGGTCTTCCTATTACTAGTCCAAGAGATGGCATTTATAGAGTCGCCTTCGACAATGAGATTTCCGTTCCCGAATCTAGACCAAATCTGAAGGACTCTCCGGATTGCTCTCAGCTCCACCTCATTTGATTCCAAAATCCCTAAAGGCTTAGAGAATGCTAATATCATCTTGCCCCTATCATCATGAATCACTCCCCTTATCCCTGCCAGACCAGTTTTGCCTTTCATTGCCCATCCACGTTGAATTTGCAAGAACCTTGTGGTGGTGTTAAGTTGCTAACCACCGCACCATAGGTTTCCTTCCCATACTAATCTCCCTCATGCACCCTTCCCATGAAGGATATAACTCCTCTAGTGATAGACCAGCAAACTCCTTGCAAGTGGATAACCACCCTATCAAATGCCACTTGGCCTTTTCAAATACTTCTCCTAAAAACCCTGTCTTTCCTTCAAAAATTCTCTCATTTCTCTCTTTGCAAACTGCCCAAAGGATCATTATTGAAACAAGTCTCCACCCCACCCTATGCCTATCTCTAAATAGACCTCCGGACCACTCTGAAATGACATCCCCCACGCAACTCCCTAGGACCCATGAACAATCAAACAGGTTCAAGAAAAGACACCAAACGCCCCCCATGAACCAGCATCCACATAACAAGTGGTATACGGTCTCATCTTCCTCTCGCATAGTGGACACTTCCGAAGCTCCTTTCAGAAGAACACCTTTCCTCATGAGGTTATGTCTCACTGAAATCTTCTCTTTCAAAGCCACCCAACACAAAGACCTAAATCCTAGAAGAGGGGAGGGGCGAGAGGATCTTGTTGTTTCAAACAAAATTGCATGCAGGCGAGGAATTTAGGTCTGAAGAATATGATATTTTAAGAATAGATTTTACTGCATAGGACCCTGACGAGTCTTTAGACCAAATCCACTTATCCTCCTCCTCAAGACACATTTGATTGTCCCTAAGAGTCTTACCAAAGTTCGGTGGAGGCACTCTTAAAAGTTCCTTGAGGTTCTTCTGAAGGAGATGGACCATTGCCGCACGTATTCATTAACTATGGCATCCCCATTCAAAGCTACTCTATAGAGCCTAGGGAACACTTCCATAAGGTGTCTCTCTCCAACCTAGATATCTTTCCAAAAGGAAACTCTATCTTCTTACCCACCATTATCTGAATTCCATTCTGAAAGGCCTCACCTATCCTTCCCTCAACATTCCCTAATCTAACTAAGTACATGATAAGAAAACACCATTTCAAACAAACAAAAGTCACTCAAGAAAAAAATAAGTGATTAAAATAAAACACCTACGCATGTTGCTTGTCCGGACGTATCGGTCGTGTATTAGTGGTGTATCGGTGAATACATTCTACTATAAGATAAAAAGAGTCAACAAATATTAAGTACATGATAAGAAAACACCACTTCAAACAAGCAAAAGTCAGTTAGAAAAAAATAAGTGACTAAAATAAAAAAACCTACGCGTGTCGCGTGTCCGGGCGTTATCGGTAGCTTGTCTTGGCGTATCGGTGGCGTATCGGGAGTGTGTCAGTGGCATGTCCTGGGCGTATCCGCATTTAAAAAATATTTTAATTAATTGGGTGCGTATCCGACACGTATACGAGCCGTATCCGAGTCGAATAAGCACCCGACACAGATACTCGAAGGGCTTCGAAGTATCCGTGCTTCATAGCTAGCTACCCTATGGCCTAGTCTCCATCCACCCAGGTCCTCATTGCCATAATCTGCCAAGTTGACATTGGATGCATGACAAAGTGAATCTCTCTCTCTCCCTCTCTTAAAGAGTCATGCTTGAGAGCCACAGTAAACTTGAGTGTCATGCTTGCAACATCTTGCTTTCTTTCTATTCCACCCTTCGGTAGTTCTAGGGGAGAAGCCTCATAAACATCATCACATCACTATATCATTTGCTCTTTATTATGCACATTTTTTGAAAAGGTTCTTTATTATGCACAATTGGTAAACAATTAAAAAAGAACAAGAAAAGATTACACATGTGAGATGTATTGCAGGCTTAGGAGAAGGTACACTCCTTTTCAGGTCCAATGGGTGTGAAGGACTCAAATGTAGCAGAATTATAGCCATCAAAGTAGTAGTATAGGTGTTCCAAAACCACTTCAATGGGAAACTCACGGTAGAAAGTGACTCAATTAACACTGTGAGTTGACCTCGGAAGGAAGAAACCACCATGGAGACTCATCCCTTTGTTTAGAGAAATCAGATTCCTTTGTACCTCACTAGGCATCGCTTTTGTGCACAACCGCAGATCAATCAATAGAGTTGCAAATTTCTTGGCTAAGCACGGTATATGTGGATCAGATTTATTCCTAGATTTTATTTTTCTTAATTCATTTGTAATACTTTTGCGGCCACTTCAACCTGTACTTTGTAAGTTTGTATTTAACATTTCATTTCAATGGAGTTTCTATGTTACCTTTACAAAAAAAAAAAGATGCATGGTAGACTTCATCACATACTTTAATCTTTTAATTAACAATTAAAAAGAAAGAAGCAAATACCAGTACTGCTGATGTCCAAAATATAATATACTTTCTACTATTAAAGTTTTGAATTTCTAAAAAATAAAATATATATTTTTAATAGTGTTGAGTACCTTTCATATAAAAATCCAGGCATGTTACGATAACATCTCATACTAATCATTCAAAAAAAGGAAAGGAAAAAAAAAAAGACTAACATCTCATACTGCCCATTATGCTCTTGTTACTTACAACTACCATGGACAACACTCAACGGGCCATGCAACAAACTTGCTTGAAAGAGCTGTTGAAATTTTCTATTCCGATTTCCAAAAATGAAAAAAACTCAACTTAAAGATAAAACCAGTCTGTTGCCAAAAACCAAACTAACAAAAAATAAGCACTTAGCACTTCCTGGGAAAACACCATTTAGTTACCATTCCATAAAAGAAGGAATGGAAATCCATCAAAGGGAATTTCCATAACACTAACATCAAATAAAGAAAATAGGAAACGAAGGATGGTTTAATAACAATGCCACATCCATACATCTCATTTTCAAAAATTAACAAAAATGAAACAGTTTTGAGACATAAGATGGGAATTCAGGATTCTAATCAGATGTAATAAAAGAGTTAAATGTTTGCTTTGACCAAGCAGTTCAGTAAAGAAGTATCAGGGTCAATTGTTCAGACTGTTTCCACACGAACACACGTACTCATCCCACACACATGGGAGGTCTGGTATAAGCTCAAATTTGACCTTCTTTTGTGACATGCCACAAGGCCTCACCTTCTGGCATGGAAAATGGGATGGACAGAAAATCGTGTGAGCTAGGTGTCTGAAGAAAGGGGACACTATCAGATCATCCTATGCTTGATTTAAGCCTCCAAAGCTTGACATATTCATAAAACTTCTTTACTTTAGAGCATCTCAAATCAGTCCAGGCTTTTTTTCCTTGGATAAGGGTTTGAATTGATCAATATTCAATAGTCAGTTCCAATGTATGGAACATATGCTCTTGCTCAAGAAGAAGAGGAAGGAGAAGAAGAAGAAAGGGATCCTATGTTGTTTTTCTAAAGGAATAAAATAGGAATCAATAATTAAGAAATACTTTTTTTGAAATGAACAAGTACCATTGAATTTTCCAGACTTTGATGAATAACAGAAAATGTTAAGTTCATAAAATACATGGCCAGCATTGTCTTCAAAAAAAATACATGGCCAGCATTACCTCCTCCATTTCAGGTTCATAGCAGTATTCCATCACCTTCTTAGATATTCGCTTCTTGCTCTTGCCCGAACTAGAAGATTTAGATCCCTCAATCTCCTCAACCTGTAGACAAAACAACTCGTATAAATGAACAACACTGCCAGAAGCTCACTCGACAAAAGAAATGTAAATGAAAGTATTAACTCAACAAAGATATTTTTCCATCCAAATGTGCTCAATCATGACTAGTAAGCAAGAATACCACCTTCTCAACTTCGGTCATAAAATAATCATCCATAGAATGAATTCGGGGTGCATTACCACCATTCTCAACTTCAAGATCACGTAGCATTTTAGCCAAGTAGCTCTTTCCGCTGCCTAAAAGTATAAAAGTAAAAATAATTTCTCACAATCTTAACAAAATGGATTCACATTGAATCATAATATCCAAATAGAAGGAAGAGAGGAACCAAAATCACTAAAAGAGACCAATATACATGTCAGGTACATGAGAGCCAAATAATGCAAAATCTGAAACAAAGGAGAAGTGCAGCATAATAATAAATGGACGTAAAGAAAAGATGCACATGTATTTACTTTCAAACAAAAGACTAGCACAGAATGTAAGTGTTAAAATGGTTCCTAGAACTTGAATAAACTACTAAATCCTTCTTTTTTCCCAACATGGAGGCACGCAAACGCAATCTTATTTTTCCAAAACAAAAGAAAATCAGATGGTTCAACACATATTGACAAACAAAGTTATATGTTGCTGATTCTTTTTTTAATAAAGTCTCATCATTACCATTCAAGAAAAAATCAGATGGGGAAAGAGGGCATCCATTATATAATATTTCAACGTGTCCACGTCTGAATGAAGGATAGGAAACAAATGGGCAGAACAAAGAATAATAAAGCAGGTAAGATTACAACTCAGAGTACTAGTTAATGAACAAGGAACTATCATTTATAAGGTAACTTAAGATCTCCTGAGATTCAGGATGTCATCATTCATCGACATATTCAAAAATACTTGTCAAATTAGATATGATCTCCAGCTTTCAGCAAATGCTTCCAGCTAGGTATTGAACGTCATAATGAATGCAGAGAAGAGATCATTAGCAAAAGAAGTTCCATATTTCAAAACATAAGAAGCTACCTGGAAGTCCTCGAAGGATGATCACAATACGATCAGGACGAATTGCTCGATGTGGTAGCCGAAACAAGTGCGAAGCATCAATAACCTTTGGTTTATCTGGCTGCAAATGCTTAGAAGGAAAAGATCGCCGTTCTTCCACATATTGCAGATGCTTAGATGGTGTCTGGTGGATGGATTGTGAACCCTGCAGATGAAAATACAGTTTTTCAGGAAAGAAACACGCAGAAACATAGTGGTTGAACAAGATGATCAACCTCAATAATGAAAAGACAATTAAAGGGAAAAAGGTATAAGATAATTAACCAGAACCAGTGTAAGAATTAACAATTACAAAGAATCTTTATATGATCTTAGATATTAATCTAATTCGTCACAAAGCCTTGTTTATTCTTAAGATTGAATTGTAGCCTTCTTTCTCTTGTATTTGGATGTTTACCCTAAAATAAATTCTCCATTCTTTGTTTACTTCTTGGCATTCATGGGCTATAAGCACTATGGATTGCTTTGTCAACCAACTGTGAAGCAACCAACATTATGGACTTTGTACATCTTGTGGCATCATCAAGGAGTGGGAAGTTCATCCACCTTAGTTTTTGAACCAAAAGCCCATGACACTTCAATTTCAGACCTCTGCTGATTCACTCATTCTGAACCAGTTTTTAGCCTTTGCTAGACCCACTAAGAGATTCATCCTAAATCATTAACCGTTAATAATCATCAGCATCAAACTTGACCTCATCTTATCGCTAACTAGATTTGACCTTAATACATTACAATGCAGCTTGTGAATTCCTCTTTTCCGCTTTTCTTTTTATTCTTTTTTTCTGTGAACAATTGTTGGATACTTTGTCCATCATGGAAACCCTTATTTGTGTTTTATTGTAGATGAAAACCCTTTGCCCAAAACACTAAATTGAAGAACCAACAGAAAAATAAATTAATATCATCAACCAAAATATCAACTATAATGGCACAATTGGTTGCAAACATGGAAGCGGGATGCATAACCGTGTCATCAAGTAAAGCTCGTATCGCATTCTAAATTATACTGAACTATCTAATTTACAAATTGTCTAACAACAGTAGTTATAGAATCCTTGTATGTAAGTTGAAAATATGCCCCATTTTATTTCAACAGTGATTAAAAATCTAGGTATAAACATGAAGGGATGCAGGTTCCCATGGGATAACCCTGTGAAATGGAGGTTGTAAACTTGTAACCAAAATATGGATGGTATCTGCCCCTTGGAATATGCTGTCGTACTCATTAACCAAAAGAACACAAAGCAGTATACATGCACTGATGCATGAATGCATAGTTCAATCTTTGCAATGTCAAAACAGGGTCGTCGTCATTGTCATTGCCGTAGAAGTTGACATCATCATATGCCAAAATGCCATCTATCTGGGGTCAAATTTTTAGCTATACTTCTCCATTTAAATCATAAGGTCAATCACTCCACCATCTAGCATATATTTTTTTATCCGTTCCCTCCACATTTTCAAAAGTCTACCCTCTACTCTTCGTGCCTGCAATTTGTAACCTTTGAACTATCAAAACTGGAGTTGTCTCTGATTTTATGTTTACTTGACCAAACCATCTCAAACAAGTTTCTCTCACTTTGTCCTACGCAATTTTTAAATTGCCCCCTAATATAGTCATTTCCAACTGCATCTTTTAAAGTTAATCCACTCATCCACCGTAACATATGCATCTCCATTACCCTAAATCCGTCTATTTGTCTTTTCTTCATTGCCCAACATATTGCTCCATAAAGCATTTCAAGTCTGATAATTGTTCTGTAAAATCATTCCTTTAAGCAAAATGGGCCTCTTTTACCACACAAACCTCCACTAACTTGCTTATATTTTGCTCACCCCATTCTCATCCTATCAGTTATATCGATGTTGAATCCTCATGCGATTCTACTACAAAGTCCACTTATCTAAACTTATCACAATGCGATATTAAGTCGTCTCCATTTTTAATCAGATCACTCTCTCTATCTTCTGGTCCACTAAAAATACACTCCATGTATTCTATTTTTGTTCTAATATATCATAAAATGGTGAGGGAAAAAATTGTGCATGGGAAGAGCATACCACAGTATTGAATCCGGCTGAAGAATGTGCAAGTGGCTTATTGAAGTAGGCCTGTGATGAGGGTTTAACTTCAGGAAAACCTTGATTCCCTGGAGATAACGACAAAGGTGCAGTGGCTGAAGAACAAACAGGAAATAATGCAGGGCATGTTGTTGGGGGCAAGGATGCAGGTTGAAAATGTGATGGAGGTGGCACAGGTGGTTCTCTTGAACCCATGCTGCTCCCAGTAGGCATGAGGGAATAAGCTCCCTGTCTGCTCAAATTTCGTGCATCATTTTGTTCAGCTTCAACAGGCCTTTGAATGTTCTCAAGTACTGCACCTTTACATTCATTTTGTGTCCTGACATCACTCTTCTGACCATAAAATGCAAGCCGGTTTTCTACACCGTGCTGCATTGTGTAAGGTGGCAAGGCTGGTAGAGTATTTGGTAGATGGTTCTCTACTGGCAAAAAAGAACTTTTCTGCTCCTGTTGTTGCAAATTTGGCACCTGCCAAGCAGCTGTATGAGGATATTGGGGTTGCTTCATTGGGATGCCAGCAGAATCCTCATTTGGTTGGACTGGAGGTTGATCATATGCATGATAATTTTCATAAGAGCCTTGGTGATCATGACCCAACAGATGGTGAGCATGGTCTTCTTGACGATTGGTTGCTGAATCCTTACTACTCTGATGAACTTGTTCCCCATATTTTTTACCAGGCCCGTGGTACTGGATGTATTGATCATGATGATTATGTTCATTTAGCAAATTATAGAAAGCAACCCTACTGTTTTCCTCTCTGCTCCCATGAGCACGTTCCACTTCTGAATAAAACCCATCCCTATTGTCACTTTGCATTCTCTGCTGTCCATTTCTTGTCCCTTCACCACTATGGAACTCATTATTTTCATAGGGATTCACTCGATCACCTTGGGAGTTATAAGCTCCAGGAAAAATGTGATTGGTACCATATGAATCAATTTGCATAGAACGGTCTTCCTGCCTAAATGCCAGTTCTGATGGGAGAGCAAGCCCCTTTCCAGCGAGTGCACCAAATACTGAATGACTTCGCCATTCACTACCCAAGTTCCTTTGATCTTGAGGACTAACTTGGTGAATGTTATCCATGTTTGACCGGCCCCCAATATCAGAAAAACCTGGATGACTGAAGCTAAGTCCAGGTTCAAACAATCCCATCCCAACTTTTGGCAGCGGTTTGCTCTGTCCCCCGTGATCACGAATCAAGCTTAATCTCCGCTCATCCTCAGACGAGATTCTTGCCACACTCAGGGCATAATCGTTGCGAACAGGCAGGGACTGAGTAGTCCGTGTAAAAGAAGACCCAAAACCCACATCGCCTACCTTGTTTTTCTTATGAATTCTTTCATCCAATTCTTCGGGGAATGTTCTGCCCCTACAGTAATCAAAGTGCATCGGCAGGGATCCAGGCCTCGTAATTGAAGAATCTGTGAATTGAATTCTGTTCCAAGGCTGCGAGGTATCCATAGGGCCAATGTCATTTGCGACAATCGGATCCGGATTCGGGTTGAAGCGAGGATCCGCTAAATGCGGTATCGAGCCAGGCATCGGGCGATTGCCGGGAAATGGGTCGTGAAAAGGTCCGTGGAAAGCGGGATGGGTATCAAGCAAGGGAAATCGGGCTTGAGGGAATCCGGATCGGTCCAAGGGACTGGATTGAGGGCAGAAAGGAAAATGAGAAACAGAACAGGTAGGACAGATGTTACCTTGGATCGGATGAAAACGCCATGAATTTTCCATCTCCAGCTAGGGTTTGGATCTTCAGATGTGGAAGAAGATTCCAGAAAGGGATGGAAGAATCAGAAGAAGAAGAAGAAGAAGATTTGGGCTGGGAAGGGAAAAGGCTTAAGAAGTTGGGAAGAAAGGAGATCCTAGGGCTTTGGTTTTGGATCTTTCTCTTTAGCAGTTTCACTATCCGTTTTTGGCCCAGTTTCTCTAAAGTTAATTGGGAGTCAATTTATGGGTCAAATAGAGTTGTGGAGTATGAAATATCCTATTATTAAAAAAAAATTAATTTAATTTATATTTTTTGAATTTATATGTAGAAAACGGCATGAAACCTAATATAAGATCCTCACGAATAATACCCACTGTTTTTAAGGTACATCAGATAAAGTCATAGAATAAGAACCTAACATTTTCTGCTTTCTGAGACATGAAATTATCACAACAAATAATTTCTCACGAGAGAAGTACCCACATTTTATAAATTTTAGTTAAAAATTTTCAATCCAATCTCATGTCAATATCATGTGATATTTTTAAAATGTGCTGATATGGAAAAATTTTCTCTCTAGGCGGACCCCTTTGCAATATCTAGGAAAATTTCTCTCTAGGTGTACCGAAGTGCATATGATCAAAACAGAAAAGGATTGAATCTATGCTGGGAGCATTAGTTAGACATTGTGAGGTCGGTCCTCCACTTGTAATTAGGGTCATGCACAAAGAGAAACGATATGGTCTCCCCAGGCCCAGGCCATAGCAACCTCTTACATTTTATTCTTTTATTAAAAAAAATTATCTTTATCTTTTATCTTTTATTTTTTATTTTAATTTTGTTGAAATCTAAGTTTAACAAGTAGAAAACACAACCAAGCCCAGTCAGATCACCACTGCTTCTCTCACTCTGTAGTCTGTATATACATATGAGTTTGTATGAATACATACGCTACATTCAGATTGGGCTTTCCTTTCGTCAAGCAAAGTCCATTTATATTCTTTTAAAGTCCGAACTGGTTTGTTATCCATTATTTTATTTTTTTCTTAAGCTAAAGCCCAAGACCAATTGTTTGGATCGATGAAATGCCCAACACTGCCCATTAGAGTCTATTCACTAAATAATATATTTAGATAAAGTGAGTTTAAAGTTATACACACTGTCAATTATATCAATCACATTAAAAATATCGAAATACTCTTAAAAAATGATAAGATAAATTAAAATAAATAAATTTTAAGGGAAAAAAATTTAAATTAACAATTACCTTTTAAAATTGAAGAACTTGTTCAAAACTTTCTTAAAATTATATTAGTTTTAAGATTCAGTCTGTAAAATAATTACAGTGATTTTAAAAATAAAAAATAAAATGGCCAATAGGAGAGCTTCAAATCTCGGTATCGGCCTATATCTGGGCTGAAAAATTTCTCTCAGCTAATTTTCTTTTTAATTAAAATTTGAAATATCGGCCAATAGTATGCTATTTCAGTTGATACATGCCAATATAATGTGTCCAATACAATATGTATTGACCTTACTTTATACCCGTATGGCTAATGTTGAAAAAAAAAAAAAGAGCTTGTTCCAAGCAAATTCAATGAGTGATTATTTACAAGAAATATCATCCTAAAATATTTTCCAAAGTCACTCCACCCTGAATTATAAACCCCACCATTCTCGGCCTCACAGGGCCCAAGAGCAAATCACCCGTGTAAAAGTGACTTCCAAACTCAAATCATGTATCGGGTTCTAAATTAAGTACATATCAAAGGCGTTAGTGATCCTACATGCAGAAGGCTAAGCACCAGATCAGCACATCGAAAAAACTCTCTCGACCATGACAAGGCAATCAATGCACTGAACCAGAGTGAAATCACAAATAGCTATAACAAAACAGTAGATCTCGAGCTTAACAGTTCTAACACCATTAAGTAGAATGAAAGGGGAAACTTTAATCACTATCCTCAGCTTCAAATTCTGACTTTTCCTCAAAAACCCTCTGTCAGCATGTACACCCGACCAGCCAAAGATGGAGGCAATGCAGAAACTGCAGCCTGAAGTTCCTGGTAGACATCAACAGATACGGTAAGGATAATGGAAAGAGTTCAAGAATATTTTAACTCTGGCCCTGAGAGAAATCTCCAATACCACTCACTTACATCCAACTGGTAACGAGCCGAAAATGGATTAGAAGGATTGCTTTGTTTTCAAGCCTGTCTGCATTTCTTACCATATGTCCAGATACATGCACAGAAAATCGTAAGCAGGTTGCAACCAGGCCATTGAAAGTTGAAGTTTTTAAAAGGCTCAAACAGACCAGCAGTTCAAAATCTGAACCACCAAAGCTGGCCCCTTCACAGCCCCAGTACTGCTCCATCCATGGATGACGAATGGAAGAACTTACCATCTCTGCTCACCTTCTACATATCAGCCCCAGTTTATTCGTGTCTTCATATTGTCAAGTCCGTCACTAAGTCGAATCTTGCCTTTGGAAGACCTTCGGAAGATATTGCCTCAAAGTTAATCGAAGACCAGATGCAAGCTATGGACGTCTCTCTATGCATTTTGGCAACCACACAGGTAAAATGACCATAGTGGACTATAGGTTGACCCAAACAACCTTAGACTAAATGACCATGATGAATAATTTTTTATGGAGCCTAAAATCCTCAAAGTCAAATTTATTTATTTGTCCTACAGGTTTGAGTACTCGAGGTTAGTCTTGAGTCCTCGATGATGGGCTATCTGAGAGCAAAAAAGCTTTACAGTAAAAACAACTCTCAGGTTCAAGCTCTTGAGCCCTTGAGAAATTTATGAGAGACCATATGTTTTGACAATAAATATCCCTCTCGGATTCGAGTCCTCAAAGACTAGCTGCCGTTTTGCCTACCTGGACTAGCTATTGTAGGTTTGGAGTCCTCGAGGAGTAGTCGTTTACACAATATATTATATATACATGTCTCGTTTCTCTAATGATGATTAAAGAGAATTAACAAAGAATTAAACCCTAATCTCTTCAGACTCTCAAAAAGGTTCAATGCCTTTGCAAAACTCCATGAACCTTTCTTAAGCTTCTCCAATTACACCACTAAACATTTATGAGAAATTCAAAGCTCTTTGAGCATTTGAATAAGTGTGATTAAGAGAACATCACTCTAGGATAACCTATAGAACCTTATCCTATCCTAGAAGTCTAGAACCAGCCTCTCTTACGGTTGCACGGACATTGGAGCTATTTCAATCATCGAAGAACGCAGATTGGAGGCATCACTAAAGAACACACATCAAGATCTTAGCACTGATCCAAAGCAAGTGTTCTTTTTCCAATTATTTTAAGCATTCTAAGGTGGATTTGACTTTTGCGATTGAACTACCATAAAAAATAAGTATCGAATATTAGAGTTTGGTGGTCGAACCTCTTTAAAATTAGGTGTGTATTGTTAGGGTGTTTGACACTTTTATAATGTGTTTCGAATAGCCCTAGATTGAGTGATTTCAAGATTGGACGTATGTTCGTTTGAACCGAACTACTATAAATGATTGTGCATGTGTAGTTTGCTTGTTGTCTACTTGTTCTTTATTATTTTGCATATTGATTGATTATTTCATTTAAATCAATAAAAAAAAAACAAGTCCTGTTCACTCCTCCTTTAGGACTGTGCATAATTCTAGCCCAGACTTATGGATATGTGTGTTTTTTTTTATAATTAACTGTTTATATTCTGTTTGTGTTGAGAGCAATAAACCCGTGATAGAGACAATTCCTACAGTATCAGTAGGTGGGATGGGTCGTGGCATAATCAAAAGCTTAGAACAACTGAGCTATAAGAAATTTAGTTAAAACATTTCATTTCCATATAAAATCTGAATCAAAGCACTCTTGTGCAACATTTTGATCTGATTCAACCATTTCATACGGTACATAGAATAGTTGCAGCGAAAGTGATACAAGAAGCCTAGTTATAATTCCATTAGTCGAAGTGTTTCATTTCCGTATGAATGTAAAGTGAAATACTTTTCTCTAATTTTAAAGTATCTATTTATTTCGGTTTATTAGAGTCATTTGAACATGCTTCGTACATTAGGCAGCATAGTTGCAGAAGAGAGAGGTGGTAATGGTAATGGTATGAGGAGGAGTAGAGCATATACTGTCTGTCTATCTGTATGGAATAAGACTGCATAGAGAAGTCCGCTTCTTACAGCTATGCTGAAAGCGAAACAAATTCCATTCACAAACACGTCAGTTGACCAAAACCAGGCTTCCATTGCGACCAAACCGAGGCTGAGGCTGCTCTTCCTTCCTCCCTTCCTTAGTGCCGAGGAGAGGACAGACAAACACGTCTGTTTCTCACTCAGCAACAAACGACAACACAGCCGGGTTTTCTAATCCAAATTCCAAAACCCATCGTCGACTCTCTCTCTTGTCTTCTTCCATCTTCCAACTTCCTCACTCCTTGTTCTTTTATTTCCTTTTCGTTTTTCTTTTGGTTTTGGAATCCTACTCACTTGTCCGACTTTGTGAATCAACTGAAAAACTTTTAATCTCATCTGTGTTCAGCTAAATTTTATAGACTTTAAAAATTATATTTTTTACAAAATAAAAACTCCAACTTGTTATTATTGTGGCATGAGCTCTCATGACTCGGTTTGATTTTAACACTGTGTTTAGTTTTTTATAATATTAATTTTATTAAATTAAAATGTAGATTGTAAGTATGTTGATTTTTTTTTTTTAAAAAAAAAAAAGCATTCAAACATGTTTATTCATTTGATTTAAGTAAAAAATTAACAGTTCTTAGAAAGCCCCACCTTCATTATATATTTTATTTAGTATAAATTAGGTGCCTTTATATTTTTAATGGTTTTCTAATTCTCACATAAGCAACTATTTATTTGATGTTGTGAGGTTAATGGACCTCAATTCATCACGAGATATTATTTTATTTTAAGTAACTATGTCAAATTAACATAGTTCTATTTAAAATGATTTATTTTAATTGAATTTTGATACATTTCTACACATTTCTTATATTGATACATTTCTTAATAGTGTAGCCTATTTGAGTCATTTTTAGAGATGAATTATAGTTGGGACTTTTCAAAGACTCACTACTCTCTTGTTTGATTTTGAAGGGTGGGGGATGTAACTCTTTTATACCAAATATCTTCTATTTTTGAACAATTTCTAAAATCACAAGATTCATTTTGAAAGACTTCAAAATAACAGAATATAAATCAAGTGAATTTCTTTATTATATCTTTATAATTTTGTAATTTTTTTTCAATGCCATTTAATATCATTATTCTGTGCAGCCTGCTTAAAAAATCATTCTCTCATTTTTTTTCCCCATCAAGTGTGGGGCCTCAAAGCAGCACCTACAATCTGAGATGGGCCCCACCACATGAATTGGGTAATCTCTTTCGCTGCAGTTGGCGCACACAAAAGAAAAAGGGTAATCTCTTTCGCTGCAGTTGGCGCACACAAAAGAAAAAGAGATAATGAGGAGAGAACTAGGAAACTGTGGTTTACTCAGTTGAAATTTGCACGAGTGGCTCGGCTCGCTCAGCATGGGAGGAAAGAAGCGATTCGAGTGGACTGAGTTGGACTCAGTGGACTTGTGAAAAAAAGAGAGAGCGCCTCAAGACAAAATGATATTTGTTGGAAAGAATCCTGAAATTATCGCCTTTCTTTGTCTCATCTCTGCAGAAAACTGATGCCAAACAGAAGAAGGAAAACAAAGCACGCACTCTCTCGCTAAATACGTGTATAAATATTAAATACAGAACATGAATAGGAAGAGAGAGAGCGAGAGATGGAAGCGGTGTTGGTGAAGAGCGAGGAAACCAATATCGGAAGGCGTCGGTTGTCTGCGTCTGAAGCTGAGACACCCAAGTGCAATAAGAGAAGGAAAAGAGAGCCCGTCTCAGCAACTGCTACCGACGATAATAAAGAGCAGCAGCAGCAGCTCGACCCCTCTTCTGTTGCTGCTGCTACTGCTACTGCTACTGCTGTAAAGAGAAGCTCTAGATTCCGAGGCGTCAGCAGGTTCTAAACAGACTCTCTCTCTCTCTCTCTCACACACACACAAGTGGAAGAAACTAAGAAAATAAATGGAAAATGCAGGCATAGATGGACAGGCCGCTACGAAGCGCATTTGTGGGATAAAGGAACTTGGAATGCAACGCAGAAGAAGAAAGGAAAACAAGGTACGTAAAAAGCAGTGGAACATACATTTTTTAAGAATAGTAATAGCGGAATAGAATGGACTGTTGTGTTGTATTCTATTATAATTATTCTTCAAATCAAACATGATCACACATATACTTGATCAATACTGTACTTATTTTTTTTCTTTTTACTTCTTCTTGTACTTCATCTGGGTCTGCGCTATGGGGCTCGATCTTCAAATCGAACAGTTTATCTCGGTATGTATTCGATCTATTTCTCTAATTGAGATCCAATTCTATCTAATGTCGTCAGTATGGCTTTTGTGATTTCAAGCAACAAGGAGTCCCACCTTCCATGGTTTTTTTGGTAATCAGGGGCATATGATCAGGAAGAATCTGCGGCAAGAGCTTACGATCTGGCTGCATTAAAATACTGGGGTCCAACGACGTTCACTAATTTTCCGGTAATACATATTTACATTTGAAATGAATGAGGAAGCGCAATCAAATCAAAAGTTTAACTGGTGCAAGTAAAAAAGATTAACATTGATATTGAAGGATGACAGATTATCATATGCAAATGTTCAGGTATCCGATTACGAGAAAGAAATCGAGTTAATGCAGAATGTAACCAGGGAAGAATACCTTGCTTCATTAAGAAGGTTGTGATTTTACAAAAAAATTGATCATCTACATATATTTGAATATTACCAAGTAAACAGCTTGACATTGCTAGCTTCTCTGTAAACAGGAAGAGCAGCGGTTTCTCTCGAGGTGTATCCAAGTACCGGGGCGTTGCAAGGTATTCATTTATTCAGAGAATCACCAAAATGTTTAAATTCATAAGTTGAGTGGCTACCTGCGGTGCGCTTTGACACGACCCTTTAACTTGGCTCTCACCAATGGTTGGAGCCGTTTGAAACAAGGGTCCATTGAGATTGAGAGAATACTTTTTAGACCATCTCCAACGTCGGAAAGGTTTTCCACGCCAAAGGAATACAAAACTCAACATGATTCTATAAACGGGTGTAGATTAGAAACCTATCATTTATTTACTGTAAGATGGCTCACGAAAAATAATAATCAGTAACATGCAAATATAAAGTTATAAATGGAGAATAATTGGCATATATACCATGTATCATTTGTCCCTTCATCTAATCATCTGCTTTCAATTCTCAAAGGAGTTCTCTTTTGGAATAAATGACAGAGAATACGTAATGACTCTAATCAAGTTATTTTTTGGATGATACGCAGACACCATCACAACGGCCGATGGGAAGCGAGGATTGGGAGAGTTTTCGGAAACAAGTACCTCTACTTAGGCACTTACAGTGAGTTCTCCTACTCTAATTTATTGCTCCTGCTAACCAAGTCTGTTAATGAATATGTGCCATTTCATGGATTTCTTGGCTTGTTTCAGGTACCCAAGAGGAAGCTGCTGCAGCTTATGATGTTGCAGCCATAGAATATAGAGGAATCAATGCGGTGACCAATTTCGACTTAAGCACTTATGTTCGATGGCTAAGACCAGGGACCAATGGCTTGATCACCACCGCTCAAGAAACACATCCGGATGGACAAGTTCAAATGCTGCCGTCACTACCTAATGAGAAACCACCACCCACATTCTCACCCCACAACACCATCTCTGTCACAGATGATGATATTGGTTCTCCTCAAAAGCAAGAATATAACCTTCCAAGTGGTTTCAACAGGTCGTCGTCTTCCACGGCACTCAGCCTACTCTTGCGGTCGTCTATATTTAGAGAATTGGTGGAGAAGAATCCAAATGCAGCTGACAATGAGAATGGAGTTGAAGAGATGAGAGATGAACATCAGATGGACGAATTCGGTGCAATATTTTATGCTGGGATGGGGGATATCCAATATAGGAATGATGTGGAATTGGCTGAGACTGCTCCTCCCTTTTACAATAGAGTAGAGCAATCCCTTTGGAGCAATGCTATAAGCATGTCTTCTTTGCAATAATCAGCATATGATGTTTGTGTGTGTGAGGAAGAGAGAACCTTTTCTTTGCAATATCACATGGGTCGTCGCTTTTATCATCAAAATATATTAGAAGATTTCTTTTGTTGCCTTTTGAGTGAGACTTGACTAGAAATGTTTGTGGAGCTGAATTCGATCCTTTTTCATTAAGCTTCAGTCCAATTAATCACTATTCAATTGGGTATTCCGTGTTGAGCTTACTAAAAATTTATTTCAGTTTTAGCTCCTTTAATAATGCATGTGAAGAATGAGTTTGATAAGATCAAGTCAAGAAACATTTGTGTTATGGTTGGGTCTTTTGTAACTGACTGTTTCTCTCTCTCTCTCCCTCTCCATAAATGCATAAATAAATACCTACATGTACACATTAAGTGAGTCAAGCTTAAACTCAAGCGAACATCTGAATAAGACAAGATTAAGTTGAAACAAGTTGAAACCCGCTGAGTTTAGTCTGGAAAGAATTTGAGCTTTAACTTCTTTAACCATGAGTTTAGCTCAAAATTGCTCTCGGGATTTTGATTTTTTGTATCCGAACGATGATCACTCTACTGAGGATTCTGGCATTTTCTTGCAAGCTCCAATCTCTCTAACTTCTTAATTGAGCTTGTTTATGTGTTTTGTCTGATTGTGGGACTTTTTGTATTTTGAATTGTTGACCCTATATTCTTTTCTGTTGTTCATATGGCTGTTCTGGATTGGCCCGAGTTGTGGGCTTTTGTTTATTGTCCTTTGAGCTCTCCTTTCGAATGAAACACTAACCTAACATTTAAAAAGAAAAAAAAAATTCTAACAAACTAGGCTCACTCATCAGTCACTAGTAAAACAATCATCAGCTAGAATTTGTTCTTTCAAATAGCTTCATCTGTGGGCTATCTCGAAATTACGGTTCAAAAGTAGAAGAAGGATTGGATAGTTGTTATGAACTGTTGATCAAAGATTTCCAAAAAAGTAAGTTTTTTATTGGACTATGCCAAGTATTTAATTTACCTTTCATACATTGGACCCGAACTTGGGTGATCTATGAGTTGTCAATGTAATATTGGTTATCAAGAAATGTAACAAGGCATTTAAAGGTATGATTTCTCGTCTATACTTTTTTTTTTTTTTTAACGTGTGAGAAACTCAAACACAGTCTTACTAAAACCCTCACAGATGAGTCCACTATCCCTAAGACAAACCAAGGTTAGACCATGGGGGTTCGAACCTGCAACCTTCCACTTCCTGAGATGGGAAGCAACCAGAATGAGATGTCGCCTTTACCTTTCACCGGTGAGGTTTAGTTTTCAAGTGGTACTTCACATTTGAATTTTACAAGGTCGGGCTTGCCTCCTCATGTGCAATGCAACATACTTTTTTTTTTTCTATTCTTACACACGATGGATGGAATGTTAACCGGAGAGCTTTTCTATAAAACCATACTCTCTGTGTCTCAATTTAGTTGTTTGATATGAATTTTGGAATTATCCTAAAATTGTTGTCCCATTTATATTGGAGTAAGATAAAGTGTGTTGGAAATGGATAAGAATTACCTCTCAGCTGGGATAGTTTAAAGTCAAATTCAAATTCCTTAAAAAATACAAATGTTTAAAATGAGACAAAGAGGGTATTACATAAATATCTCAAATTCTCAATAAGTGAGTTTTAGAATAGATTATGGCTGATGAGCATGGGGGGCATGATGGTCCTAATGAGCCCATTTAGGGCTAGGCTTGGGAATATGGTGCGTTGGCATGTATTTAGACATAAAAGCTTTAAATAGGTTATGGGAGCACAAGAAATATAATCCCATCCATATTATGGCTGTCAGCCAGCTCTAGATAGAAATAGATAGATGGTGTTGAAGGACGACGATGTTGATGATGACCAACCATTGAATCTTCAATTTAGGTTTCAGATAAAATTCAGTTGATTTCTAAACGTAGTAGTCACGAATACAATTTAACATCGAAGTCCAAATGCGTAAATGGGATGGGCTCAAGTTTGGCTGGGGCTTTGAAAATTTAAAGAGGGTCCATATCAAGCCAGGTCTTCTAATCATCTTAGTTTCCCCAGGCCTACCCAGTCCATCACCAGCCCTGCATGTGTAAGGTCCACATCAGCCTCAAACGAACATGTTCCAAGTTCCGAAGGGAAGGTCGTGTCCATCATTTCCACATAGCCTTCTTTCTTTCCACACAACTCACTAAACAGGAATAAGTACGTACCGAATAACTGCAGAAATGCCAAAAGAATGTTCCCTGCATGAAAAAGTGCTAGCTAGCCTAGCAACACCAGTAGTTTCCCCATCAGAGTTTTAAGTATTGCTGCAACTATTCTTAGAAAAACATCGTTTTATGGGCATTGGCAGTTGCGCCAACACGGGTGCTAACTTTCCTCCCCTTCAACGGGATTGTACAATCATGTATCAGGGGCTTCAAAACCAAGAGGCCAAGTTCTAAAACCATGTTTTCCACCAATTTGACCATGAAACATAAATCAACATAACCAACACGAACAGATATGGAAGGAACAGAGCAATATTTGTGATCATTGATTGATTAGGACAAAGAAAAAGAAGCAAGTCTTCAATAGAGAGCGCATGTGACTTGAAATTCACTTCATTTATGAAAGATGCCAATAATGGCAAACTAAAATCTGAGAAAGAACAAAATACCATTGCATGGAATATGCAAATAGAACAGTAAGACAACATGTGCCTTATATTTAAGATATTGAAATGGAACAGGACACCTTGCAAGCGGAACAAGAACACCATGCACCATATAATAGACCTAAAACCTGTTTTGCTTCCACATAACTACACGTCAACCAGAACATTTTCCTCCATGCAAATTAACTAATATTGCTTTATGTCAACAGAAACTTGACCGAAGCAGTCCTGAAAAAGATCAAATTTTCAGGAACACTGGCATCAAATCTCCTAGAATGAAGAGATATCTAGTGTTACAAAAACCTAAAGGATATAGTCATATAAAGTTAGGAAATCAATTCAAACCTGGTCAAGCTTGTTGCTTTCTTATCTGAGCTATCACTTGGCATGATAGCATCTGTTTTGGAATCCGTAGTCCCCGACCCTATGGGATCTGCTAGTTGCTGAAGACCCTGGAAAAGAAGAGAATGATTTTAAGATCAAAACAACAGAAAGTATGTTGCCTTCGCTTTTGGTGCCATTGATGATAAATGATCTAGTGCAGGAGACAAAACTATCATATGGTCAGGCCATGCATCTCCTCTATCCAATTGATGGTGGAGATGTAGAACCTGACCATATTATGGTCAGGTCTCCTGCATCTGATCATTTCTCTTCCTTGATATTCTCCACACAGATCAATACAAGTCCATTTTGTTTTAAACAAGAAAGATACTTGTCCAAATACTGTAGTTTTTGAGATGTAAGCCTAATAGTAGTAATAGAATAATAATCAATATACTGAACTATTGATATTATCATCATTATTGTTTTTATAGCCCCAAAGTTTTTTTTTTCAAAATGATAAACAAGGATTATATATTAGCAAGAAAAATAATACAAAAAAACCCCACAGTTTTAAGGAAAACAAAGAGCCAACAGAAAGGGCCCACCATTATTGACTACAAGTTGATTATGGGATCAATACAAAAATGGGCCCGCTCCCTGGAATGAAACTTGGAACAGTGACAATTCATGGTGATAGGTGCCCCTCTTTTTTTCTTTTTTTGTGTGTGGAGGTGGTGGGGGGTGTTGGAAATGGTGACTTCAATGATAGAGAGGGAGAAAAGAATACATCAAAAGATAGTATTTATGCCCTCCCAAAGGGGCCAGATAAAACACAAAGCTAAAGAAAATAAAGCATGATGAACTTAATCATGTATTTATGCCACAATACTCTTGCCAAGAAAACAAAGTCTAAAATAGAAATGTGCAAGAAATTTTGCATCATAGTCACTCATGGTGCAACTTGGACACGTGATGATGAGAATGGATGCATCAGATTCTTTTGTTGCTTTCTTCCCAAATGGACTGCGGAATTGCAGGGAGCAATGTTTCCCATAGTGTGGCATTTGGCAGTAGTAGTAGTAGCAATGGGAATGCATTAAGGAAGAAAGGGAGTTCGGCATAATCCATGGCACCCTTAAGAGTGTGAAAAGTGGATCCACATGCTTTAAGAAAATCAGCAATGAATCAGAAGATGATCAATATTTTCTCTGGTGTTGAGACAGATGCAAGAAACTAACAGTGGAAGGCCAATCGTGAATGAGATAATCAGCGGTTAGGAGCCAATGATACAATGGCAGGACTTCACAGTAAAATTGTCACTTGTATCAGCTGTACAATTTTTTTTTATCATTGCGTGATAGTGTAATGTGGATGTTCTAGAGCTCACAGAGTGGAGAACTTGCAATTCCTCAGGTTCTAGAAGATACCTATGGAAAATGTGAGACAAAACAGTGAAGTCACCCACACCACAAAGAACTCAGCAACAATTACATCAGGATTTCTGGTGATGGTAAAAATGATAGGGATAAATCCTAAAGCACCCAAACAACAATATTGCAAATGAAAAAGCTGGATTAAAGAAGGGCATGAGAAAGAAAGAGGTCGGTGGGGAGCTGTTAGGGTTGGGGTTGGGTTGACAGTGTAGGGTATGCAATTGCTCCTTTATTATTTATTTTTTAGTTGCAAGGTATGCAAAACCAGACGGCTATAGTGACTGAAAGTTTGAATCATGAACAAAACACATGCAAATTCCTTAATACAGCAGAGAATAAAGATAAGAGTGCTGTGCGCATGCACACACAAAAGATTGGAACAGGAAATGGAGAGAGAAACCTTGGGACTTCCGGTCTCCATAGATCCAAGGAAAGCACGTTTATTAGTAGGTTTAGGCAGCCGCTGCAAGAGCATGTTAAAACAACTAATTAGACAACATGGAAGAAATAAGATAGCAATATCTGAAAGTCAACTCCAGAATGTTCTGTTTGAGTACAATAAGGGAAAATACAGGGAGCAGCATCAGGGTTTTTTGAAGATATAAGACTACAAATCTCTACTTGTATATATCATTTAAATTTTTAGTTGATGAAAGAGAGAATCTAGTCATGTATAGAGAAACATCACAGAAATGATTTGTCATGCACCACAATAGCTACAAAGTCCAACCTGCAGAAATTCGGGCAGTTTCCCATCTTTTGCACCACCAAGAAATTGGCAGATATACCACACTCCAGCATTTGCGAAGTCCTGTAGTCATCAAAAATCATTAGTGTATTTACAGGACTAAAGAGAAAAAACTACTGTTCATGCAACTTAGCCTTCAACATGATGTGTGGTCAAAAAGAACAAGAAGAAAGGAAGATGTGTGTGTGTGTGTGTGTGTGTGTGTTGGGGGGGGTGGGGTGGGGGGGGTGTCAAGTTCGAGCCCTCATGGCTTATCCTAGTGTACCCTAAGGGCAGTAGGTATTACATGTGGGGGTTTTACGCTAGGTTTTCCACAAGTAAATTCAAAAAAAAAAAAAGGACAGACCTGTACTGGCAAATTAAAATCCATACGAGCCCCAATGGCTTAACCTAGTCTACCATAAGGGCTGTGGGTAATACCTGTGGGGGTTTTACGCTGGGTTTCCCACACGTAAATTCAAAAAAAAAAAAAAAGACAGACCTGTACTGGCAAATTAAAAATCCATACAATATTTATAGCAGATAACCAATGAGAAGGTGCCAATCCTTTTAAAAAAATAGTAGTAATAACAGTGAGGTGGAAATCACAGCATCATAAATCATAATACACAGCTTTAAAGCTAATGACGTAACTTGAGCAACCGACAATATAATGTATACCGGGGACATAAGCCACGCCTATGCAGGGTCGGCTTTCCAAATTCTACTTTCCCACTCAACTTACCAACAATCATGTTCTCCATTAATTGGCTGACTAGAATTCTCAATTCAGGAACTCAAGTTACAGAATTGAAAAATACTGTTGGTGGGGATCTAGTAGTGAGAAAATTTTGAAAGATAATGAATGAACTAAGTTTCATCATTCGGAATAGCATGCTCCCATAGAGATATGATTGTTTCTTCATCACATACAAAATTAGGAGTGCAAAAAGCATCCAAAACATCAAACACCAATTGTGTTTTGAGAACTTCCCCATGTATATAAACACCAAAAGACGAAAGCTAAATAATAAAAGGAAAACAAAGGAAAATATGAAACATAAAGATAAAAAGCATTCAATCCATTGTTTGACATGAATCTGGATTCAAGGCTCACCTGTTTATCTTCCAAGGTATTTATCTTTCCATCCTGGAACAAGAGGACCAATTTTCATGAACATAAGAGTGCCAACAAAATACAAATATCTCAATTGTGCTAAAGTTACCCTTGTAAACAAAACTCACCAGCCCACAAACCATTTTCTGTAAGGCCTCTAAATCAAACCCAATTTGAGAAAGATCAGTACGAACATCAGTAACCTGCTTGACAAATAACTGTCAGTTTGAACTCTTGAAAAGAAAAAGAAAAAAGGAAAACATCATTCAATGCATCCTGGCTGTGCCTTCATCAAAATGTGGACTTTTTTCTCATTGTTAATGAAAATGAATTACTCCAAACCACGGTATAAAATGCTATAAAATATATGGGAATATACTACAAAACAGAGAATACTGACAAGAATCAAGAAACCTCTCCCAGCACCCAATTACATACATATATTGTCTAGAAAAGCTTTTTAGAGAAATCATTCACTGCTTCAAAAAATTCAAAGAAGATGGAACCAAATGGAATCTCTAAATTTTATTTGTCTTCATCTTCTTCTTCGTCATGAAATGATGAAGCTTGCAGATAACAGGAAATTAGAGACTGAAAAACGCAGACGTACAGCCTCTCAGAAAGGCTGAACTGTATGTCGCAAACTGTAAAACTAATTGTTAAACAATTTGTTGAATATGGTCCATCTAATCCATTTTGGCACATGTTAAAAAGGAATATTATGCATCAAGTTATCTTTTTTCTGGATAAGATTCTAATGCAACTTAGCTCAGATGCTCACTGCAATCATATTTAGCATGTTATCCATGGAAGTTGTGGCATCACTTCAAGGAAGGAGACCCTAACCTCAAACAGTTTTTGTAAGTTAGGAATTCTGAGCCTTACACAATTGTAAACTTCTTATCACCAAAAAGGTAAAAAACCCATTACTTCTTGCAAATATGAAATTATAACTTGCTGAAGCATGATCATGTTATAACAGCATGCATGCACAACCAACATACAACCAACATGATGCATTTATATCAAACATGGACACTTGATTAACACTATGATGTAATCCAGCCAAGTATATGGGCCCACCTTTGACAATCATCCAGATGACAGAAGACACAGTATACAATACCATTATATATAAGCAACTTTTGTTGTAGGATAGGTCCACATGGTCTTGAAACTATCTATTAATGGAAACTGCAAATTTACACACCATGTCCATATTTGGTTCAGTTGAAAGCTTCATAGGGTATGTCCTATCTACCACTTTTGGGGAACCCTGTCAAAAACTGGAAGATATAGTGGAGGAACACGGTAACTAGGGGCTCTTCAGTTAAGGTAATTAAAAAAAATCATATCTTTTTTGTCAGAATTATTTTCTTTACTAAGCCTTTGTTGCAATGTCCCTTATTCTTTTGTGTAGCAGACACCAAAAAATACACCACAGTATAGATATCACTTTCCTCCCTTTGAGAATTAGAATATGATATAATTTTTTATTTTCTGTTTTGAAGTGGTTATTTTGTATCTTCTTTCTCACAGAATTCTGTTATGGCGTAGGGTGGGAATGATTCAATCATCAAACACAGACTTGGCTTGGCTCAGCTGAGAAAATCCCCAGTTACGGTGTTAGGCATGTTCTATTGTTGATCTCTGACCGTGTGCCAGAGTCATGATGCACAAAGCAAGACTCCAGGGGTGGAGCCTCGTGATTTTGCTGCCTTCATCCCCACATCACATTCAGAGTAATATCAAAATGTAAAATTAGCAAACAAATGAAAGCAGTCATAAAATTACCTCATTCTTAATCAATTTTGATATTTCCTTCTGCTCATCCAGTTTTCCATCCAAGTTCTCAATTCGCTGTGTCAAATGCCTTTTTGTAGCCTGAATAATGAAACATTTAAAAAGTATCAGCAATTGGGCATTAACACGACACTCAAAGAATTTCAATAAAATTGAATAGTTAGGATATGTTTGGCAACAAGGGCATTTTGTGCCTAGTGATTTTGAGCTTAGAAAATTAGGGGAAAATCCACTTAGAATGAAATCTCTTTGTTTAGCCATCATTGGGGGAAGGGGATATCCATTGTTATGGAGTGAAAAGGTTCCATGAAGATGAGAGGGAGCTCTCATCAAAATACTTAGTCTGAGGAGAAGATTTCCTTGTACTATGAGAATTTCCCACTTTCAATGTATACTTGATCCTATATATAGCCAGCCAAAATGCCAGGACCGAATGCTATTATTTTTTGGATATTGAAATTTAGTAGTTTACAATCTCCAAAGACTCTTGGTTGCCAAACAGTAAAATTGGAACTCCATATGGAAGGGAAACTTGGTTCAATAACAACAAAAATCTTGCTAAGAATCTTGAACCAAGTCTCTATATATGGGTCCCATAGCTTGTTAATAAAATACTGTTTTTGAAAGGTATTTAATAAATATTTACACTTAATAAATACAATGGACTAACATGGAAGCCCAATAGTCAACTGAAAAATAAATTGTTTTGAATGCTTATCAACTAAAAAATAAAATTAAAAAAAAAAAAACACAGAACTTATTTTATGACAAGGAAATACAAGCCCATAAGAATGATAGTGCCTCCGTTGCCATTTCAAAGAAAATTTGTCAATGACCTCCTAATAAGAGTGTTTGTCATCCACCTCCCATCCACTTTACCATCGGATTCAGATCCAATGGACGTTATAGAAAAAATACAAACTCCTAGTCTTCAAGATATTGCATAGAACCCCTAACAATGAAACACCACACCCAGTTTGACACATCACTAACTTAAGAATAAAATAAATAAATAACATTAAATCACAAACCTACTGATACTCGCTGCCCGTATGGATGTGACTTCGAACGGTTCGAAGTGTTTGGGCTGGGCCCAAGGGCTCGAGTCTTGGTGAAGTAAATCCAGTAAAACATTAAATCACAAACCTCCATATAAAGAAAAAGGAACCTAAATCTGTGTCCTCCAAAATAAAGCGGTGTAAACCACCTCCAAGCCACTTTTCCTTCAGTTCAAATTCTTCGGCCCAACCAATCATATGTAATTTCTTATCTAAGTCTTCAGTAACTATTGGGAAGATCAGTCTATTAACTTACATTTAACTCAACGATATCATCTCCAAAATCAAAGTTTAAGACCAATACAGATCCGACAATGAAAAGGCATTTTAAAACACACACAACACTACGGCATCACAATAGGCATCCCTACTCATATTAAAGAACTTGACTCCTAAAGAATCTTCCTTCATATCTTTAACATGGGTAAAGATATGGGCCATTTGTATCAACTCTATTGTAATTCAGTGGGTAAGGAAATGAAACTTACAGCAAGAGCAGCAGATACTTGCTCCAAATGTTTGGTCATGCTTGAAACAGCATTTGCCATGTTGCTCTTAGTTACATACATAAGATCCGTAAAGGTGAGTCCCTGAGAATTTAAAAAGTTAACAGATTAGCCCCCTCTCTGAATTCAGAAATAACATGGGCATTTTACTTATGAAAAGACAAATGGAAACTAAAATGATGGTGACCACAAAATAATTAAAAGTATGATCTCAATGGTCAGACATCCATTTATTAAAAAGACTATATATGTAAACAACAACAAGAAATCCAAGTAATGATAGAAGTTAAAGGCAATACTTCTTGAGCACACATTGCCAGAAATAAAACAAAAAGTAAAGAAATGGTAAGAGGAAATGTCATTATGACTGTTTAATCGTCATTTCAGAATATGTGTGCTTGTTCCATTTTTTTTTTAAAAAAAGACATGCGTGCATTTATTTAAATATGAAACTCATGAACACCAAGAGATTAGCATTTACCTTCCACCACATGTAACCATAACCCAATGCTCCCAAGGCTGCAGCAGGCATGGCAAGTGATGCTATGGTGCCTGGTAGAACAAACAATAAATGGTCAATTCCAGGAAAACATTTCACTAAAGACAAGGCCATATGTCTAATAATGGGTGTGTTTGGCAATTGGTAGATTCTAAATTTTGGTGATTAGGAGAAAATCCACACAAACTAAAATCTTGCTGTTTGGCTGTCATGGAGAAGGGAGACATGGTTGTCACCGGCGCTGAAAAGATCTATAAAGATTAGAAGGGGTTCTTCCACCCTGAAGGGTCACTACTCCCCATAAAGTTACCCGGTGTGTGTGGATAGGGAGGCTTGCACATGCCCGAGGATTAGTCGGGTGCTCTAAGAGGCCTGTACAACTTGGTCATAAATAATTTAAAAAAAAAGATTAGAGGGGGTTCTTAATATGAAAATTAAAGAGGATTCTTAACAGACTAGTGGAATTCTATTGCTAGCCAAATGCTTAGATTCAAATCTCTGATTTTCCAGTGATTGAAAATTCTAACCTCTGTAGATTCATAATAGCCAAATGCACACTAAGCACATCTCTTGACATTGCCAAAAAATACCTAATGGCTCAAAAACTGGCAAATTGTGTCTGCATATAAATTTTGCAAAGATAAATTTGACAAAGCTGAAACAACTAGTGGAATGTACCGCCTCTCACATGCATCAGTCCAATAATAGCCATTTGGCACAGTATAGCACGAAATGAAAAAGAACCAATGTATCTCAAATGCTTGCAATAGATAGTTCAGTGGAGGCAAAAAAAGTACCCATTTGACTAGAATCTCCATTCATGATAGTTATTGGCCGTGCAGAGGCTAGTTGGCGGACCTCCGTTGCTAATCGACGGACCTTAAAACAAGAGGGGGAAAGAAACATACACAAGTTAGATAGGATTATGACTATCAATGTATAAGTAGATGGAGAAAAACATTAGCTTTTTTTTTACTAATAGAGATCTTCTCTACATGCAGAACACATTCCACATGGAAAATAAATCACAAACTTCATAACATGCAAACACCAGATGCGCAGATGATGAACATACAAAAATTTATCTAGAGAGATGTCCGCATGGGCCAAATAAAGCACAACCTGGAGGACAAAAAAGGGCTCCTTGTGGTAAGTCCAAGCCGCTTTCATCCCCTAAATGCTCCCTGTGAAAAGTCCAACCCCCTCACATCCACTATCTCCCTATAATTTATCATATGTCAACCTCCTATATTATACTAGAATTCCCCACCTAAGACAACCTACTTAGATACGGTAAAAGCTTAGGTCGCTTAAATCATACCCTAGACCAGTCCAATGGGGCTGAAACATCATAGATTCCTGGATGAGCTTTATTAAAAGGAAGAAGAAGTTGTGGAATGCAAAAGTTCACTTGTTTAGAGACATTGAGACAAAGTAAATATGTAGTCGCCGATTAAGACTGGTGCATTGTGCTAGAGCATTATTTCAAGAAACAGTACTAAAAAAATGTATACGAAACCACAGTGAGGAATCTATTAAATCATTTTGCAACATCCACTCACTGTCCCAACTGAATATTTTTGGGCCATATGCAGTTGGATCCCTAGCTAGAGGAGAAAACAGCCCAAGTATGGCAAGGTCCACAACACTGCATGGCATTAATTACTCAGCCCAGCATCCTAGGTGAGATCAATGCCTAGGCTCTAGTTTGTGCCTTGTGACTCAAAGGTATCGATTAGGATGGTCCACAAGGTTTTAATTCGTGATCTTCAGAAGAATATCAATAGTGAAAATGATTCTTATAGATACATTGATTTATGCACTGATGCAGAGAGACACACTGTGACCCAGTTCCATGGCCTAGGATATAGAACTATTTTGCAGTATATAACCAAGTTAGGGAATATTTGCGGTGGGTATTGAGGACTAGGTTATAATGGATGGGATTGAGTCCTTTGAGGGTGTTCTTGTACATTTTGGGTCAACATAATTTCTTGCGTATGGAGTTTGTTATAAGGTATAAATTTGTAACATTGACATTATCTCTCAAAAAAGAAAGCACAAATTTGTTATACTTGGCAGAACAGTTACTGTATCTTTTCATTATATTGTGTGATAATTAATATATATAAATATTTAGAGAGAGAGAGAGAGAGAGAGAAAGAGTAGAAAGAGAGAAGGATACCTCTCAAAAAAAAAAAGGAAAGGGGTGGAATTACAGAAGAAAAGCTATAGTTTATGCCTCATATCTTTGGATTTCTAGACAAACAATTACAGTTGCAACAACATAGTAGAAAAGATCACAAGAAACAAATCACCTGGGCTGCAAGAGCGTCGGAATAATCAGATTCCGATTCATCTTCTGATTTTTTCAGCAACGTCTGCACCACCAGCAAAACAGCTGAGAAGTGTGAGAATATCTATAAAAGACCAATGAGCTTAACAACAAGACAGAAACTGGAGAAAAGGGGCATTCCATCTATTTGTTCTGCCTCTCCAAATTTTCCAAATAGATTCAGGATTAAACGGATCCTTTCATATCACGTAGAACTTATAACTTTAGAAAATTTGTCAATGCGTAAATCTAAATTCTAAATGCATCCCTAAAATTCTCTTAATCCTTGGCTGAAGTGAGGTGGATAATTTGTAGATGCAAGATAAATGGTGGAAAAATAAAAAATAATGGCAAGAATTAATGATAATTTATAGATCAAAACCACAATTTACTGAATTTCAAGTGTAGGCTAAGGAGGACATTGACAGACCTGAAGCTCGCCTAATATATCGGATAGGCGACCATTCTTCATCATGATGGATCCCGTATATCCTAGATTGATAATAAGAATGACAAAAACAATCATAGAAGAAAAAGGGAAGTAAACAAAAAACAAAAAGAAAGAAATTTCAGTAGACTGCATGTGAGGAGGTGTGGAGTGAGAAGGGGACTGGGCGGAGAGAGAGAAAGAGAAAAAAATTACCTGCTCCGATCAAGATTATGATCTTGGAAAGCCCTATTCCAGATTGCATCGCCATCGTTCTCTTTCAAAATCGGAAATCCTGATCCTCTTTTGGCAGCGAGGAGGAAGAAGAAGAATGAAGGGGGAGAATGGGTAGATCCGAGAAGGAGCCCTTCCACAAATCGGACTAATGCGGCCGTCAGCAACCTCTCTCCGTCGAGCTTTGGTCGTCTGTGTTTTTACTTTTACTAATACATCTCACCCGTCCGAAAGGGGTAAGTACCGACTTCGAATTTAGAAAAACCTATCGGAAAATATAGAAAGTCTTGAATAATAATATTTTAACAAATTTTCAATGAGAATGGATTTTGCAATAATATTTTACCATTGCTTTTTTATTTATTGTGATAAAATAAATATAAAATAGAGAAGATTTTCTGTCTTAATAAAAATTTCAGAGTTAGATATCAACCATCTTCTTAAATTTAGAAAGACTTTACTAATTTTTAATTTAAATGGAGCAATAATCACGTATAGTCAACAATATCATACTATCAGTAGTATTTACTATCAAATTTAATTTTAAATTTTTATTTAAAATGACAGTAGATATTATTGGTAGTTTGGTACTTTCAGCATTGTGTGCTCATTTCATATAAAAATATAAAGAAATTGTCAAAAACATTAAGTAAATGAAATTTAGCTCTATCAATATTTTAATTTGTCTTTGAATTTGAAATTTAACTATTATAATTTGTTGACTTTTATAAATTTATCTTACAAAACAATGATAATTAGACAAATGAGTTTTTACTTAATTATATTATTTATAAAGTTCTCTTTATCCATCTAATCATGTCATAATTTTGTTATAGATGTGTAATGTCCAAAAAAATAATACTTTAACTTCTCTAACTTTTTATTGTTTTAAAAATGAGATTAAATAAGTTAATCAGAAAAAAAAAAGTTAGTGGATTCACTCGTGGAGATTTTAATAGAATTGTATCTGAATTTTCTACACGTACATAAAAAAAATTAATTTTAAAATATATTTATTTTATAAAACTTAAATTAACAAGTACTTTAAATTTTTTTCACGAGAGTGAAAGTTGACATGCTAAGCTCAAACGCTTTATATAATTTAACTAAAGTTTGAAAATCAGGCTCATACTGTAGGTATATAAATACAGGTCGAGTTCAAGTTTAATTAAATAATTTGAATTAATATGGATTGAATTCAAATTCAACATAGCCTAGACTCCAACATACCAAAAAGCTGACCCGACCCGCTGTATTTGCCACCCTGTTTGCCTGATTCATTTTCTGATTTAAATAAAAATAGAAACAAGAAAAGGCACGAGAGACCTCCCCAAATCCCATGTTTGAAGGTTAGTGTATTATCCCTTTTTTTTAATAATTTTTTTTTTAACATATTTTTTTATTAGATTTTTTTTTATGTAGGATTGGGAATGATTACTTGTTAATTTGTTATAAATCAGACCCTGCCTGCAATTGAACCAGCGCTTCAACCTGACACCATTTCATGTCTCCGCAGATGGCAGTCATCAGTGTTTTTTCACTTGGGTTGTTAGATGATTTTGTGGATTATGAAATTCTTTTTATCGTATTATTGGAGGAACTTTTTAGAAATGATATTGGAATTTGGTTGTTAAATTATTATATTTTTAGATATTTATAATTGTGTTTATTTAAATAAAAAAAATCTTTTTTTATAAATATAGTTTTATATGCTATAATTATGTGTTTTGTTCTTTACATTTTACATGTCATAATTATTTGTATTTTATTTAATAATTAATATTATTTACAATTTTATACTGATGTCATATATTTGAGTGAATTTAACTATAGTTGAACTTTATTGAATTCAACTTTCCGTTGAGACAATTTGAAGACAGTCAATTTTTAAAACAATGTTCATGGGTTAATTGGCCTTTTGAATTTCAAATCCAAAGCACCAACATAGTCTTATCCAATTCATTTTACCTGAATAATTTCATTATTTAGCAACCGGTGATGTAGGATTGGAGAACACCACCTCTCAAATGGTGAATCGTGTATGTAATGAGATTGGTGAGCTGTTGTGATATCTCATGTGGTCTACTGTCTACATTAAGCGCCCTAACACGTGAGAAATCAGATTCCAGTTCTTGTCGTGGGCTTGTGGCTGGCAAACCACTGTCGGATGGATTCGAGAAGAGGCAGCAACACCATGCTCGGTGGCGAGAGCGGAGAAAGGAGCAAGAAAGAGAAGGTCATGGAGATAGAAGGGTACAAAGTGGAAGGCAAATCCATTGGAGGGCAGGAGACGTGCGTCATATTCCCCACACTCAAAGTAGCCTTCGACATTGGGAGATGTCCTCAGAGATCCATCGCCCAGGACTTCCTCTTCATCTCCCACGGCCACATGGATCACATTGTCAGTCTCTCTATACTCTCAGTTCTCACTTCTTTGTTCTCTACTGGCAGCTTCCACCTTCTTCGTACATTGTATTGAATTGATGGGGTGTTGATGTTTTGCACACCACGTGCTCGACTTATGCTCTACCTGAGGTTTTCAATCGAAAGGCATGGGTTGGCGAATGGTGCTGTCCTTTATTCTTGGATTTTTTTTTTTTCTTTTTGATAAAAATTGCATGGGAATTGAGGGGTGCACTTCTATCTTTTTAAAAGGAGAACCCTCTAGCTCATTTTTAATGACGAAAATAGTTATTGTAAAATGCATGTTGTCCAAAATCTTTATTGTAAAATGCATTTTTATTGTCTAAATGGAACGTGTTTGATTCATGCTCAACCCCACATACCACTTCCCATTGAATTTATCTTGCGTGTATAGATTGAGAGGTTTACACATGTCTCTGAGACACCTTCATTAAAAAAAAAAGAAAAACATGATTGTCTCTTGCATTAAAATTTTATTGTTTAAATTAGAAAGAGATCTGTCATCATCAATCCCCAAATGACATTCCATTTAGTTTATCTTTATTTTTCTAACAAGATTGTTACATGTGACATTTTTTGGGGATGATAATGAGCACACATAATGTTCATCACTAACTATGCCACAGGCTACTCAGACTACTCTTCTTCCCTTCCTTTTAAAAAAAAAAAAAAATCTGGTACTTTCGACTTACCCGGTGTGTGTGGATAGGGGGTTTTCACATATCCCGGAGGACGCACCCCTAGACACCTCCGGATCTCAAAAAAAAAAATCTCTGGTACTTGATTTCAAGTTAAACGACAAAAATGCTATTTTGAAATGACAAATATGTCTTGCACTAAATTTTAATCATGAGATTTTTTTGTCATTTGCATAGTCACATGATGTCTCCTCTTATAAAAAGGGGGTGTCCCATCACTTTCGCTATTCTTTTTTTCCTTCAATGCACATAGAATGTTCACTTTTTTATTTGATCACCTATATTTGACTCTAACTAGTTAAATTGATTATGCCAGTGTTATTGATGGTTGAAAGAGGGGAGAGACAAAGAGGACATACTTTACTTTGCTAGTGTTTGCCTGGTTGACAATGATTCTCCCACCTCCTACCTTATAAAGTATTAGAGTACTCAGAAAATGAAGACATGGCTGTTGTCATCTTAGCACGGTTCCTCCCATCCCCAAAATGCCTAATGGATGACATGAGGCTAATCAAACAATTTCTATCCTTTCCCTTGGCACGTGTTTTCCCAGTTAAAACAAAGAATTTTGTCTCCCCTTTATTTAAGAGAAAATTCCTTCAAGAATTATACATCCTCTAAAGAAACCTTTGACGAATCCATGGTCACTGAGAAGAGCATGAAGTGTAGATGTGATGCGGACATCAGAGAAGAAATTGATGAAGAAATTGGCCAATTGACACTTATTGAGTATGATCAATTTAATGGAGGCAAAGATCCGCTAATTCAAGCTCAAAAGCCCATTAAATTGATGGAAAATCAGCCCAAGGACATGGTATATGGGTCTAATGGTTAAAGTCAAGTGTTTCTATGCACAATTGGCCCATTTAGAGACTCAAATACAAGGGGTTAGGGTTTATACATATTTTAATGCTAGCACATGCTTGGAATAGTCCCAAATTACTTCATTAGCAAGAATCCAAGTGAGGAAAGGAAGAAAGCAAGGCAACATCCCTTTGGGCGTGCACAAGGTCGGCCACAAAGATTCCTTTGCTATTTTTTATATTTTGTATCAATGGTTAAGATGTAATCCTTGTAAGTAGGTCACACATGTCATTCATCCATGGATGGCAACTCTTATAAATATTTTTTGCAAAATTACTATAAATAGAGGCCTTGGCCGTGTATATGGAGAATCCCAAGCAAGAATTCTCAATTGCTTTGAACAAAGTTTGAGTTCTCTCTTTTTGTGGTAAGTGTTTTCTTGATTTTTTAGTTAGCTCCTAATTTGATTTATTGTTATAATTCTTAAGAATTCTAATTCAATTTTTGTCGATCTCTTGGTCAAATTTTGCTTTTAGTTCTTGGTGAAATTGGAGTTTTGGTTCATCCAATTGAAGCTCCGTTTGCCCGTATAATCGGAGTGAGTGGTAAATTGGCGCTTCGAGTCAACGAGGATCCGAGGATCATCTGAGACTTTGGGATTCTTTGAGTTCGGGTTTTTTTGAATTGCATCAAGTTCAAGCTTGATTTTTCGAATTCTATTTTCTACGTTGAAGGCATAGAAAGGTGTTAAAGCCGAACCCTACCTTTCATCAAGATGCAACTGCTCGTTCTTTCAACCATAAAGATTCTAATCTGGTTGGGGGGGAGAGAGAGAGGGAGATCCTTGACGGAACTTCCCAAACATTGTTATGTGAGGTTGAGACAGAGATCCTTGATCTTTCTCACTCGTATTGGTTTTTGACTTGAGCTTACTGTTTGGGTTGCTTCACACTCCTATGTCTATTCAGAGACTCGAGCTTGTTTTCTGGGTTGTTTCACACTTACTAGTCAGGGACTTGAGCTTTTTTTTTTTTTTCTCACATTACATGTCTATTTGGAGACTTGAGCTTGTTTTTAGCACGTTGGAGACTTGAACGTCTTGTTTGGAAAGTTATCTTATTGTGCATAATTTCAAATTAGTATTGATTAAATGCTCCTTTATGGATGTTAGGGTGGACTTCCCATGTATGTTGCCACGCGAGCTTTGTACAAGATGAAACCACCAACCATTTTCGTTCCAGTAGTCATCAAGGAAAATGTGGAAATGCTACTTGAGGTGCACAGAGCAATGGATCAATCAGAATTGAAGTGTAATATCATAGGATTGAATGTGGGTAAGCCTTTTCTCTTTCTTTAATTGTAAAGCAAGGAACCAACTCCTGCAATGTATTTTTTTTCCTGTTGACTTGCTTCAAACTTATTATTTGGTTTGAAATTTTTAACTTTATCTCTGCAGGGGAAGAGTATCATCTAAGAAAGGATCTGAAAGTGAGAGCATTTAGAACTTATCATGTTATCAATAGCCAGGTGATGGCAGAAGTTGTTAGACTACTACATTTAGGGTTGGACATGGGCTCCAAGGTGACCCAACCTGAACCCGCTGTTAAATAACAGGCTCGAACATGCGTGTTTGACCGACGGGCAGGTCTTCAGCTCATTTAATAAGCGGGTGGACTTGGGCTTTTAGGTGAAGCATGTGAGAGCCCATCAGTTTTTTTAAGCCCATTTAGGCAACTATGAGTTCTTATATAAATATGATAATTACATATATATTATTTCTTACAAATTATATTAACCCTCTTTATCTCTCTCTCTCTCTTTCTCTCTCCCTCTCTCACACACACATCAAACTCCCATATAATGTAATCCCCTTCCTTGCTCAAAAACAAAATCCTCATTAAAATGTGAATTTGGGCTTTTATAATGGGTTTTAGATTCACTTTGTTGAAGGATGTTAATCACACATGGGCTCCAATAGGCATGCTTGGGCTTTTCATCTTTCCTAATGGGAAGGCTCGTGCTTTAGCTTTGAAAAGACCATTGGGCTATGAGCAGGCTTGAGCTTTGAAAATATAAATGGGCTCAGGCTTGAGTGAAGGAAAGCCCTGCCTGAGCCCAGCCTGTGAATGGCCGAACAACCTTAACTATATTTTATACTTCTTTTGTAAAGTTTCCGTAAAAGCCTCCTTTGTCATTTCTGACTTGCCAAAAATTTCCATTCTATTTTTTGTCAGGGTTATATAATTTATTCTGTAAAACAGAAGCTTAAGCAGGAGTATGTTGGGCTTTCAGGATATGAGATCAAGAGCTTGAAGTCATCAGGTGTGGAGGTCTGTTTTAGTAGACCCGGAGATGGGATTTCAATGTTGCACTGTATTACTGAGGATATTCTTTTTAATCTATTTGCTCTGAATGACTGCTTCCCTTTTCTTCATGGTTGGTTTTCATATTGGCAGATTACATATTCTGTGACATCACCTGAGATTGCTTTTACAGGAGACACCATGTCTGATTTCATAATAGATCCAGACAATGCTGATGTCTTACAAGCAAGGGTTCTTGTAATGGAGGTGGTTGGACCTATCTTTTTTTTCTCCAATGCTACTATCTTTTTATTTTTATTTTTTTTTATTTTAGTTGTTTTAGAGGTTTCTGCAATGCTGTTCAATATTCTTCTGCTTGTTGTTTCTAGCAATATTTCCATGCCACTCTTTCCTCAGTTTCTGATTCCATTGAATCATAAATAGTTGTAACTGTTGTTGGTTATATTCTTTTTCTACATTTAATAATACTTCCACAATAGCTTGTAGTTTTTACAAGGTAGTTGTTATTTTTACTAATAATTATTATCTTAACGATTAGGATGCAGCATTAGTTTTGTTTTATTTTATCCCAACAGTAAAAGAGATTTAGGGCAATTTGTGAGATCATTGAACTCATGGTAGGTGTAAGACATAGAGGCTATGAACTAAGGAAAAATATATAAAATGCATGCGTAAATAGAGTCTATAGTTGGTTTTGGACAGTCATTTTAGTTACCGCCTCCTTTTTTTTTCCTTTTTTGCAAACACAGTTGCTTATCGAGTGGGATTTACCATTGTGAGAAGTGCAGTAAGAAGTCCCTCCACCCTTTGAATGGTCTGGAACTCTGAAAGATGGGTCCAACCTTACTTTTTGCTTGAGCAAAGTGAATTGTTGATTCTCTTGGGAGTTGATGATCTTTCAGAGAAGCATCTTTCATTTTATAGTTATCTTGTCAATGCTGCAATGTTGGATCACAGATAAAGGTGCCTTAAAAATGCAATGGCTTTAAATAACATGTTGAGTAATGTGGTTTTGTGAAGTAAACACATCATCATCACCACATGGCCACTAATCCCATCCGTTGGGGTTGGCTTTTACTGAACTCCCATCAAGTGAAGCTATAAAATTGGACTCTGAATTTAATAAAATAATCATTAACTTTTCTTTCTTATAGTAATGACCTTTGGCTCATCAACTTTTTACTTTTATAAGAGACTATTTGTTGGCAGAACCTGAACTTCTCTAACTTGCAATATCCTCCTCCATGCATGCTATATTGTTTTTGAGAGTCCATCTATTTATATAGTTTATGAGACTTGTATTCTTTTTTATTCTGGAATTTAAGAAGGTCTTACTGTAAAGTTTAAATTTTTCATTTTTGCTTCTATATGTGATACCTCCTGTCGACATGTACACTGATTCCTATATCTGTATGGATGTGTCAAAGTAGCCTTTCAACATGTTCAGTCACCAATTTTTATGTTGAATTTGTGATATGCCTGCAAGATTGCATGGAAACCTTACATATTATATTTCTATAATTTAAAGTATGCTTTTCAATTAAAAAAGTATATTTTCAAAATATATATGTATATACACATAGCTAAACTTATATTAAGATGCATTGACTCTATACATGGCTGTATCCTTGTTATGTTGGTTACTGTTGTTAATGGTCGTGGGAGGTTTTATCAACCTGTGTTCTGTATCTCTTCCTTTTTTTTTCATTTATTATTTTTTAATTCTGCCCATGCAGAGCACCTTTGTTGACAACAGGATTACAGTAGAGCATGCAAGAGATTATGGTCATATCCACTTATCTGAGGTCAGTTTCTGAAGCAGAGAATCAGATTCTTTTTGTGCTCTGCGTTTATGTATTTATAGATCTTTGGCCTAATTGTGCCGCTACCCATCCCACCTACTTGCTGGACTGTGATACTGTGGGAATTGTCTCTATCATGGATTTCTTGCTCTGATCACAAATAAATATAAAAACAGTTAATTATAAAAACCAAACATATCTAACCCAAAAGGGTTGGAATGATGGCCAGGAATCCACCTCATGAAACGGGAGTCCTGAGTTTGATTCTAACTCCACCACAAAGGGCCACTTCCCGTAGAGTTATCCGGTGTGTGTGGGTAGGGAGGCTTGCACATACCTTCATGATTAGTCGGGTACTCTAAAAGGCCTGGACACCTTGGTCATAAAAATAAAACTAAAAACGTATCTTTGATATGTAGAAGGTGAGCATATATGGTTAGTTATATATGGTTTTTCTCCATTCCTCATCCATGGAGGAGCAGTACAAGGGCTGTGAATGGGCCAGCTTTGGCTGGTTCAGATTTTGAACTGGCTGGGCTGTGTGAGCCCTTTAAAGACTTCAACTTTCAATGGCATGGCCTGGTTGCAACCTGCTTACAATTTTCTGTGCATGTATCTGGACAGGTGGTGAGATATGCAGACAGGCTTGAAAACAAAGCAATCCTTCTAATCCATTTTTCGGCTCGTTACCAGTTGGATGTAATTGAGTGGTTTTGGAGATTTCTCTCAGGGGCAGTTAGATTATTCTTGAACTCTTTCCTTTATCCTTACCGTTTCTGTTGATGTCTACCAGGAAATTCAGGCTGCAGTTTCTGCATTGCCTCCATCTTTGGCTGGTCGGGTGTACATGCTGACAGAGGGTTTTTGAGGAAAAGTCAGAATTTGAAGCTGAGGATAGTGATTAAAGACGACCCTATACCATCTTGTCTGTGAGGTTCATAGCACCCTACCCGCCACCCACCCTCCCCTTTCGCTTTTTCAACATGAACACAGGAAACCTACCAAGAATTGGGGGTGTAGACTGTATAAAAGAGTTTAAAATAACATAGGACATTTTTAGATAACTTCGACTATAGAGTGAGCAAAAGGTTATAAACTAAAGGATGATCTGGACAATATTGATTTTAATTTTTTAGATAAATATAGTTTCCCCTTCCATTCTACTTAACAGTGTTAGAACTGTTAAGTTCGAGATCTTCTGTTCGGTTGTAGCTATATGTGATTGCACTCTGCTTCAGTACATTGATTGCTATGTCATGGTATAGAGAGTTGTTTCTCAACACAAGGAAGGATGTGCTGATCTGGTGCATAGCCTTCTGCATGTAGGAGTAAGCCTAAATGTGGTCCGTTGCAATGGATTTGGGGGACCCATTTAGTCCTGTCTTCTTCATGTCGATCCAATGGCCCAAGCTACTCAACAAGAGCCTGCATAATAAATGGTTTTACAGGGTCCCAGATGGTGTATTTGGAGATCAAACCAAGGTCATATGAGGGGGCATACTTTTTTCTGTCTCCTGCAATTTTCCTTTTAATGAGAGTTGCCCGAATCCTGGCAATGCATTACAATCTGTGATTGTCTTAATTCGAGAGGCAGGTTTGGCAGCCCAAAATTCTGCAGGGGAGATTTTGAGTGTCTTATTAGAGAATAAAAAGCCCTACCAGGTTTTTTGGTCCATCATTTGGCAACATTTGTGTCTTTTAAAAGAATAAATGGTTCTTATGATCAAAGCAATGAAGTGAAAATGGTCAAAATGGACAAGCATATTCACTTTGGAAAAATGGAATCCAAGCATTTTTTGTTGTACTTGTTATTTTTTAAAATGAATGAATTACCTTTGTTACTGCCAAAGTATATATAACCTTGTTATGTGGAAAATACCAAATGCTGCCAAGCTCATGGAGGTAAAAGGCTATAGGTTAGTATTTGATTGCTTGAGCGTCTGCAGAATACTTTGGTACGTAGTTAATTTAGAATCCGAGACATGATTTGAGTTTGGAAACAACTTTTTAGCCGGGTGATGTCGTGAGGCCAACAATGGTGGGATATAATTTAGGTTCACGAGTGAATTTGAAAAATATTTGTAGGATGATAGATCTATAAGTCTTTTAATACTCAAAAGTGAGTGTTTAGGATCCATTTATAATCCAAATGGTGGGATCATCCCAAAATGGATTCAAATTTTCAGACAATTTATGGGGATTGATGGGTGTGAGAAATAATGTGATCTAAGATCTCCCTTGAGTTTCGCATGGGAACCCGATTGGGAATGTCACTTATCAGCTGATTTTTTTTTTTTTTTTTAAGTTGGTGGGATATACAAATACAAATTTTTCAGTCCAATTCCCTCTGATGACGCAACTCAACATTATGCTAAATGTTAAGAAATAGTTCAGTTTTAATAGTTTTAAAAATCATCTGTCATAGCCTGTTAAAATTACTCTCTTTATTATTAATATTTTATTACTGATACGTTACATGTGACCAGGACATTTTTTTACCCTGTTATAGACACACATGGCAATTGTCGAGAGACTACAATATATGGCCCGTGGTGGTTCTCATAATCTCTTAGTGTTTCTTGTGAGAATTTTGGATGCTAACAACAACTATTTATTTAACTTGGAATTCAAGTCTCCCACCACAATGAAAAGGAGGCTATTAAAGACATCGAAGATAAAAATTTCAACTGAAAATTTGTGATAATATTTCTATTTATAACTTAAATATTGATATATTTTAGATATTTAAAATGTTAAAATTATTATAGTAAGATCATATTTATGTGGAAAGAAGTGAACAACATCTTGCTTTATTTGACACTCGACATTTTTAAACCTCTTATCGATGAAAAAATTAAAATGACACTCGACATTTTTAAATCTCTTATTGATGAAAATTTTGTAAGAGCTAACATTTTATTATCGAGATGTAATTCATCCACAATTGCTCTGGGCACTAATTACTCACTATATACTGTGCATTGAGTCATTGACATTGATGATTCTTTAAAATGACAATTAAAATTATATTAAAACTTTAAAAGTCTAAAAACAAATTACATAAAAGTTGAAAAGACATGAGTAGCCCCGTAAACTCTTAAAAGAAACTGTCAGTTTTTTTGGAGTTGAGAGTATAGTTGATTCTTTAGAAAATTTCATATGAGAGCTCCGCCTGTGAGATACTCCGTGAAGACCAAAGCCACCAGCCCCAACATGGCAAACCTGCCGTTCCACATCTCAGCGTCCGGCGTCATCAGCCGGCCCTTCTGCGCCTCCACTCTCACACCCTTGAACAAAGGCACCAACGACGCTATGGAGAGCAAGATGCTGGTCCCCACGAACCATGGCACCCCGCCGTTCATCAGCTGGGCCATCACATCGTCGCCTTTTGCCAGCTCAACTCCCAGCGCCGCGACGAATCCAACCATCGCCAGCCTCCCATTGATCCTCTCCGGCGCCGGGCCGCTGAAAGCCAGTATATCCGAGAACTTGGTGCTGACCTGTCGTCATCCAAATACATGCATTAAATGTGATGACGTACAGCCATAAAAATCATCTGTGACTAGTTGGTCCAGAATGCAGATGGACCAGTGCCTACTTTTATGCCTAATCCGGTTAACTCGGGTCATCTGCTTCGTAAGCGATAGAAAACTCTCTCTCTCTCTCTTTATTTACTATATCAGTCAAATTTTAATGTATAATGGGACATGTGCCTTGCCATAATCACGAAGTTTTCGTGAATCATTCTTTTCTGTTCTTCTTATTATGATTGTAAGTTATAAAACGCCTTTATTCAATTATTTAAATGTTAAAAGTAACTATCATTTTTAAAAAGCAAAAGCAATAATTTTTTAATTTAAAAAATAATTAACTGTTAAAATTCATTTGATAAATAGATAGGCGGCCTCTTTATATATAAAATATAAAAAATAAATGTACATAAAATAAAAATATATGCATTTATACATTAGGGGTTTCACATCAATTCCTTTCTCGGACATGAGAAATTTAGTACTCAAATTAAGAGTGGTGAATATTGAACAAGACATTTAAGTACTAGTTGATACACACCCAATTAAAGAATTTAAAAAAAAAATATGGAAGACAATCGAAGCTTCTTGACGGTGCAATGGATTCATGATAAGTTGATGACTAAATTAAGCCATAAATTACGTGTTACATGCCCTAAAATCAGCTGAAATTGCAGCTCACTATCTGCGGTGGAATTCAATCTAACGACTTAATTGTAAATATACCTTGGGCGTTGGTTTTGGGGCCTTGGGTGGTTGTGACATGGGTGGCGGCGGCGTAGCTCCTGCAGCCTTGGGCGGGATCGGTTCCTCCGGTGAGCTATTCTGCCAGTTCAGAAAGTCGAAAAATGTCACTTTAACAGTAATCACAAGGTAACAACCGCATTATCTATTCATGAGAACACACCGACTTGTGAAAAAAAAGAAAGATAATTAAGCATAAAATATGATAATATCACTCAAACTTATAAGGACGCCCGAGGTCGATGATTCCAATTGATTTACGAATTTTACAGCAACAGTGAAGAGAAGAAGTGCAAATGACAAGCAACAAATTAACTTATGTAAATGAAAAGTGCAAATGACAAGCAACAAATTAACTTATGTAAATGAAAAGTGCAAATGACTGACATTTCATTTCAAATAGAATTTAAATCATACCTCCACCTGACATCGGACCTGCATGAGAGCCGCCTTCTGCTGGTGTTTTAGATACATGGATGACCTACGTGGCACGTGACCTGCCACGAGGGTTTGCAGTATAGCAGACGTGGCCATAGGATGAACTGAGAAAGAAGAAGGCGTAGACAAGTTGGGAAAAGGCTTGGAGTCGAAGTTGAAGAAGGACTCTTTCTTCTCTACGAGGGCGATGGAGCTTTAATGGGCTGCGGGGTTTATATAGAAGGGAGTTTGTTGAGATAGACGGCTATATAGATGCCACGTCACCTTTTGGACTAGACCGTGGAAAATTGAGATACGTGGATGGGCTTGTTATCACATGGACGAGAGCGAGGCGTGGCCCTCACATTGGCCTGAGAATGGGAGGAACCTTCTGGAAAGAAGAAGGCCGGGATTGTTCCAGGTTTGAGTTACTTAGTACTATGCAAACGTTGCAAAATCTTATTAGATTTTTCTTGTTATTAGTTATATGTAGATTAATTTTTAATTGTACATAATTAAGTGTGATATAAAGAGAGCCATGTAATTATCATGTATAAAAAGTTTAAATTTTATTTAATTATTCTAATCATTGATTTTGTATTTTAAAAAATGTGGATTTGCATTCATACAAAATTAAATAGTTAAGATTATATATCTTGAATAATCAATTTGTACTCAAACTTTGAGCCTTCTATAATCCATATCTACTCAATCATCTATCTAACATATACAACTGTAAAGAATTATTCAACAAGTCTCATTTATAAATATAATAGGTTGAGAATGGGTTAGGTATGGGTGCACCAGGGAAGTGACCTCCAACGTGTCTGAATTTGGCACATGTCAAAGTCTGCCATGTCTTCAATTATTTAGGGAAAATGTGGGCCACTTAGCATGTTCCCATCTTTTAAAAACTTAGGGAGTTTAAGCTCAATGGGCAAATCGATTTAGATCCAATTTCTCTTAAAATAATAACACATAATTTTAGATTAATTTCTACATAATTAAGAGTCAATCAATTTTAATTTTAATACTAAATTTGACATTTAAAATGTTTCTTCTTTTTTCATGAATTTAGAGAAAAATATATAAAAAAAAAAAGGAGATACAAAGAATGACTTCAAAAATTAACTAGATAACAACATGGTACATGCATAAATATACTGTGTGAAGTTTATCTATCATTTAATCATATCAACTTTATGATTTTGATCGCTAGATTTTTTAAATATTAAATGATTTTTCATGACTCAGTTGATAGGTTAAGATAGTTGGAACGGAATAAAACATATGCATCCTATATGGATATGGATGTGATCCTTTAATAATCTTTTAAAATCATTCTTTTTATTCATTCTCATGACACTGTTCTTAATAAAATACAAGATAGAATCCAGTGTATATGAATTAAAATATTCAAATTCCTAACCTTTTTTTTCAAATTTATGTTTGAGAACCGATAGGAAACTAAGGTGATACCAACTACTCTTGAACCTTTGGGACTCAAATTTGGCAACTTCTGCTTCCTGAGATAGGAGATTAACCAGTTGAATTACACCCATATGGGTTTAACTTTTTTTAGATATAGTTTCGTAACTTTATACTTCTTCTCTCCTAATTTAGTTGTCTTATATGTATTTTAAAACTCTCTCAAAATAGTTGTCTCATATGCATTTTAGAGAGTTAAAGGATGTTGGAGAACAATTTATAAGCCATTTGAGAGCCCTTCATTAAAAAATTCAAAATTTTAAAATGGGACAACTAAAATATAATAGAGGGAGTATTTTTTTTTTTTTAATTACAAAGAATTTCAAAACTCTCACATCTCTTTAAATACGAGAGTGTTGAGTAAAACTTCGAATGCATGCAACTCTTTATTAGTCACAGACATTAGATCTATGGGACCTGAATGTAATTTTTTATAATTGTTTAATTAATTTAGTTTGATAATTAAAATACTTTGATCTTTATAAAATTTTATATATATATTTCAATCGCGACTGATCAAATCTAATAAATGTTCTATCCACTAACATTTAACCTGAATTTATAAAATAAGTCATATCAATAATGGGTAGCGATCCGTCCACAGGAGATTTATGTAACTAGACATGGGAGTTAGTTGATTATCGATTTTCCCCTTCGCATGAACAGTATAATGGAACATTTCGCATGAACTGTAAAATCTCGACTTGCCGATTACTGTTCATGCAGATTTCGGCAGGTCGATGTTACTGTTCATATGAATTTTGAATAACCGATTTACTATTTATGGAAATTTCGGTGAATCGGTTTACTTTTCATATGAATTTTAACAAGTCGATTTACTGTTCATGTGAATTTCGGCAAGCTGATTTACTGTTCATGTGAAGGGTAAAATCGGTAATCCACTAATTCTCGTATATGATTACACAAAAAACTCGTGGGAGGATCGCTACCCATGTGCAATATATTCTTAACGATAGTTGATGGTTTAATGAAACAAACTTTTAATGATAATAATATTAATAATGATGATTATTTTTATGTTATAATAATATGACCTATAAATCATTTATGATAAGGGAAATTCTAATAAGAATATAGTTGAATGTGGTAGATAGAAGATTTTATAGATGATATAAATTAAGAAAAACTTTTTAAGTCAATCGCTTTGTAAATGAATTAGAAAAAATCATAGTTTTATATATTAAAATTTATAAAATTATAAAACTAAAATAATTAGAGAGGCTCAACCTAACAAAATATATCCTTGCTAGAGGTATCGTATAATCAAGGCGACCAGCGCTTACATTCTATAATTGAAGTGAATCGTCAAAGTCATTCCTCTACTCTTCTAATTCTGAAATTTGAAAATCTAAAGCTTCTTCAGCTGTAGCTTTTATTTGGTTTAAGAATTTTCACAAACAGAAGAGGCAACGGCAGAAATGGAAGCGTCTCTCGCTCCATCAGCTCTGGAAATCCATCGATTCGATCGGTTCCCTTCTTCTTCCGAAACTTTCTCATCCCAAATCGAATCCATGAACGTTCCTGCGGTAATTTAACCAATTCTCTTCTCATTCATCCTCTAATTCCTCTATTTCTATCTCAATCGCGTTTTTTCATTCCCTTTATATGGTTTTCATCACTCTCTGTCATTTCAAGGTGTTTGATGGCTGCGTCAAGGATTGGAAAGCTTTCTCCAAGTGGAATCCTTCCAGCGGCGGTCTCGACTATTTACAGGTCTCTCTCTCTCTCTGCCCAAGCGTTTCCACAAATTTTCCTACACTGCATAGCTTTGGTTTCGACATCTCCATAAGTAACCTATCTTGGATAGACTCATCTTAAGCTAACACTGATGTTTTTGGTGTGATTCTTAAACTGGCTTGTGCGATACGGAGCTTAAATGAAGACAAACCATCAGTTTTGCTATCTCGAGGTTTAGATTGGGAGAAAGTTTATACGAGAAAGTGTAGAGAATCCCCTACTTCCTCCCGCTTTCTCCCAATCTAAAAGGACCCCTAGTTGTATAATCATTCATTTCTTCCCGTTCACAAAAAAATAGTCCTGTTTTCTTGTGACACCTTTCAATGCAACGGCAATGCATATTTTTAGTCGTGATTCTGAGATTATGGGCTTACCAGTTATCATCACTTCTGATTCTAAGCCTGTCTCGAGTTATTTCCCAGCTGGTGTCATGGGTTGATCTGCTTGATCTTTATCCAATGGTGACAGCTCAACAAATTTGTGATAGTGACCTTTCAAGTTTGATGTTTTGCTAACTCAACTTCTATGTTTTGTGTTAGATGTGAACATTGCAATAGACAATTCTCTTTCCATTAGCTGGTGTTTACTTTGCGGGTTCCATAGATTTGAAGTAACATTGCATTATTGCACTTGTCTTACTGATTGTAGGAACAAGTAGGGTCCTCTGTTGTGGAGGCTATGCTGTCAAGATCTGCACCAGTCTTCTATGGGGATATTAGAAGTCATGAACGGGTAGAGATTTGTATACTATAATGCTTCATCTTGGATTAAAAAATATATATTATATATTTCCGTTGAGATGTGGTTTATCTTTCATTTGTTGTTTCGTGTTTCACATTCTGCGCAATTCTTGATTTAGTTGGCTTGTGTTTGTCACATGGTGCACCTTTGAAATCATAGGTTCCATTGCCATTTTCTACTTTCATCACTTCCTGCAAACGGTCTCTAGAAAATACAAGTGATGGTTCTAGAGTTTGTGTTGAATCAGAAGGATGTACGAATGCAGAGATTGGTTCAGGAGAAGTTCGTTTGAGTTCTGCGGATGCTCACCAAGTCTATTTGGCACAGGTCATTCTATAGATATTTGAATGTGAACTGCTGTATCATTTGTATCTTTAGCACTTAGGCTCAACTTTTTCCCCCTGAATAAAAGATTGTTCTGTTAAATTAAATTTAAAAATTTAGTTTATGAGGGATAGCATCAAAGTTATGATATTGTCGGCTCTAATCCATGAACACTGAACTTCTCATAAGGTAAACTGTTGGATATTTGTGGACCTGAATACTCCTTTTTATTATTCACTCTTGCACTGAACCAACCCATAGGGTCTGATTAACCCATTGCCAAAATTTGCATGACTATGTTGCAGTCTGATATGATATTGCCAATTGTAAATATACAGGACAAAACATTGTCTCGTAAAATGCTGCTAAACTCAAAAGATGTTTCTCCCAATATTTTACTGTTTTAATTTATGTCAAGATTGATCAGTTCTAATACGCTCTGTCTCTCTCCCTTTTTCTTTCCTTTTTTTTTTTTGGTTGTAAAGACAGAAGTTTTAACAATAATTTTTTTTAAAAAAAATTCCCCTTTCTTGTGGATCTATTTGAAAGAAGTCTCAATGTTTTCTAAAATTTTAAAAATCCCCTAACTTTTGATTACCTTTCTAAATAGCACCTTAACCATGTTGAATAAAGTTCAACTTCTTTGTGAAAACTATTTGTGGGTGGGACCAACCCAAGGAGATGTATATAATGTGCATTGCTTGGGGTTGAGATTGTTTGGCGGGGGCTGCTCCATTCATGGGATTGTGTGCATGTGTGTTGGTGCACCATCTTATAGAAGATTGAAGGTAGGGATTTTTTTTTTTTTTTCTCTTTTTGAAAGGGAAATATAAACTTTTACTGGAATGTGAAAGTAATTTTGAAAAGCAGAACCATTTTCTAGTAGAGAAAGAAAATAGAGGATGTTTACTTCAAATAATTTATGTATTTCATACAATTGTCATTGTAGTCAAAGGCATGCCTTGGTTGTGCCTAGGTTGCACCTAACCTTGACACTCATTTTGTGCTTAGCCTAGCTTTCAAGTGGACTTACCTTAATTGAACCCTAGCTTTCAAGTGGACTTACCTTAATTGAACCCTGTTTTTAAAAACCTTTTTTATAAATAACAGGCCTATATTTTTAAGTATTATAGTTAACATCAAATAGTTGCTAGTAATATTTAATTAGTAACTCTATATACTTGTGCATGTCGATATAATACACTTGGGTATGTATCTAATACATAATTTTATAATGTGTTTGGGAAGCTTAATTGCCAATATATTTTGGTGCTTTTGATCATGGGCGTTAGATAGGCAGCCATCCCATGAAAACTGTTTGCCAAATCCAAATATAAAGGCCGACCCTAGATTGATGGGGAAAATGACTTAAATGATGATGCTGGATTTGGTTCTTTTGATAAGTAGCATTGTATTTTATTAGGTGCAGTTATTTAGAGGCTCTTTGCATCTAAATGTGCAACCAAAAATGTGCTTTGCACCTTAGGCTCCAGGACCCCTTGCCTTGATTGTGTCTTTCATCTTGACTGCTATGAGCCTTGTGCATGTAAAGAACTCCTCCACTCTTGCTATTACACTGAAATTACACTTTGTTAAACCTAATAGGAGAATACCTGAATACCCTATTTTCTCAATTTTTTGTTTGATAAGTATAAGATTTTGGAGAAGGCAAAGACTTTTATAAAAAGATCAAGTGGATAAAAAACTTAGAAAGGAGGCACATACCATTACAGACTGCAACATGTGGCCATATAACACCTTTCCATGCCAAAGAGTCAGCCTAAACATTAGTTAGTCTTGTTACAAAAAGGACTAGAAAATATTGATACATCAAGAAACATTATTGTCTGATGAACTAAGAGCAAAGTCGAAGAATTAGTCCCTACAATGACATATTTTAGTAAGTGGCCACCTATGAATATCTCAAATGATTGTCCTAATTATCACAGTCTTAGTTTCATTGGACAATTTTTTTTTCTCCTTGCTTCTTATGTTGCAATTTGTATTATGTGGAGGCATCTATTCTATAATTTGATATTTTATTCATGTTTAATGTCTAAACTGATATTTAATGCTGTAATTATCTTGGATAGGAATGCACTCCAGTTTGTATGAGTTTTGACTAGTATGATGAAAAAACTGCTTGTGCAGGTCCCAATCTTGAATATCGAGAACAAAGAGAGATCTTCATTGGAAACCCTACAGAATGACATTCAAATGGTTTGAATATTTCTCTTTCAGAAAACTTTCTTGTTTAATTAGTTGATCTTTTTCATGTTTTGACTACCATTATTTTCCTTGCTTCAGTACTCAATATGGAAGTAAGTCTTATACAATTTGTGGTGCTCTTTACCAGTGTTGGTAAATGCTCATAGTTACAACCAAAAGTTTGTGGGGTCGAGCCATGTCACCATCTAAAAAAAAGAGGAAAAAAATTCTTGTGGTGCTCATTACTTTTGAGGATGTTTGGGTCCTTATAAACCTCAAATACTATAACTCTGCTGACACAATAACTTTATTTTATTTTATTTATAACTTAGTTTTGTTGTCTGATTGTCTTGAATCCCTCAACAATTCATTTGTTGGCTGCTTGTGACCAGTGTATCCTGGAGACTATGCAACTCTATTGGAAATCTACCCTTTTGCGATTCATAGATTGTGTGCATGCATGTGTTTGCGTGTGTGTGTGTGTGTATGAGTGCATCATTATCTACTTGTCTCACTGCATTGTGATGATTTGTCACATTGTTTGTGCATGCGTGAGTGCGTGGATTGTCTACTTGTTTAAATGTATCAAGATGTATTGCATTACATGATGATGATTTGTCAAATTTTGCATGTGCATGTGATTTATGTTGTCTCAAATGCTTCTTCTTGTAGTACATCACGATGATATGTGAACCTTTGTTGTCCACATTCTAGCCAATCCAAATCCTGCACACACCCTACTTGATGTGAATTATTGTTGTACTGTTAACACCTATTTGGGATTCTCAGTGTTGTTCTTGGAAATTTATTGAGCCCTATGTCGAGGATTGGGATAATCAAATGGGCCTCTTAAGATAGTTGAGACCTACATCCCAAGATTCCACTTTCTCCAACTCATTCGATGTGACAGTGTGGTTTCACCCTTTGAATGGGTTGTTAGAGATTTTTGATATACTACAATATAAAGTACCCAAGAACTCTCATCCTTTGGTATGGACTATCTGATGCTTTGAGGTTCTTGGGTAATCAAATATCCATTTATTTCCTTGTTTGACGTGCCATGTCTAGGGACGGGCCCTACTTTCTGACATTGCAAATGGTTTGGATGGGTGAGGAATCATGGGAACTAGGTGTTGATTCAAGGTGGCTCCATCAGATCATCCTTAACATTGACTTTAGATCTCTAAAGTTTAAATTATTGATAAAAATGCCTTACTTTTGAGTGTTTAATCCAGTTATGAGATCAATCAGATATGTGTTTGATGGTGCAGCTTGCTCAGTTTGAGTTAATTGTTTGGGAGTAATCAGGATCCAAACAGTCCCTTTGGGGTTCTCATTTTATTTCATGCTGCAGCCCACTTTCTTGGAAGCAAAGCCTTTAGCCTCAATCAATTTATGGATGAACAATGCTCGATCTAGATCCAGTACTCATTATGATCCACATCATAATCTTTTATGCATTGTTGCTGGATGCAAGCAAGGTAATTCTGTTGCTCAAAGCATGCTTTTCATTCTCAATTTAATGCAATTCAGAAGTTTTTCCCTGGAGTGTTGATGTTTTACTTGGCCATACATTTAATAGCCTTAATGGTTCTCATTTCCTGCAATGTGTCAGCAAGACTTTATAGTACTTTTCTTCTTGTGCATGCATCTTTTTCTTAATCGAAAGTTGAAGGTTTCACTGATATCCTATGTGTGCAGTCTCCTGTCTGAGATGAACTGTTTTAGTGGGTCAAAATAACTTTTTTTTTAATTTCTCTATCTAATTACATGGCATTTCGTGCCAAGTACCTCTTGAAAGAAGAAAAAAGCCTTTTCGTGCAAGGATCCCTTTCAAATAATGAATAAAACCACTTTAATGAGTCTGAAAGTATTGGATTGACTATATATATTTAAGATTTCTCATTTAAATTGTTAACTGTTCTTTCCAAGTATTCCTTCCAAATGATATGTATTTGAATTAAAGTTTAATATTTAATATGTGATTATTGTCGACTGTAGTTAGCTCATCACAACATGTGCCTGCGCTTTTGCATGAAAAAAACTTATTTTTATTAGATTTCAGTTGTCAAGTCAATGTCGTATGTTTTTCACGTATCTCACCATTTGTATGGCAAAACCACTGGTTGTTGATTGATGGTGCATCTCAGTTGTTTTATGGCCTCCATCAGCATGTCCTTTTCTCTATCTAATGCCTATATATGGAGAAGCTTCCAACCATAGGTATGTTACTTTTCATCAGTAAAATGGCTCGTGTATCTGTTTAGAATGTGACTTGAAAGTAGGAATGATTTGTGTCTTTTTATCCTTGAAACATTAATGTTTTTGTTATTGTATTCTTTTTAGTTCTGTTGGCGTAGAAAGCCCTGATCTTTCAATCCACTCAAGAGCAAAGCACTCCATGAATTATTCCCAAAAGATCATCCTGCATGCTGGCGATGCACTTTTTATTCCTGAAGGATGGTATGTTGCTGGATCCATGACAATTCATTTTTAGGCTATTCATACTTAATTTTGATCAATATTCTAAAAACCCTAGTACTCTCAAAATTCCCTTTTCAGTTAACCTGATGTTGGCTCACATCTTTTGTAGCAAGTAAAAATCACATCTATGTTGTGAAATATTTAAAGTCAAGACTGATGCACTTTTATTCCGGAAGGATGGGATGTTGCTGGATCCATGGCAATTCATTTTTAGGTTATTGACATACTTAATTTTGATCAATATTCTAGAAACCCTAGTACTATCAAAATTCCCTTTTTTGTTAACCTGATGTTGGCTCACGTCTTTTGTAGTAATTAAAAACCACCAGTATGTTGTGGAATAGGTAAAGTCATGACTATTTATGTTTGCTATGCAATGAATATATAATTTGTTCTTGATTACTGGGTTTTCCATAGGATGTTGAGCTCTAATCAGGGTGATTTTTGCTATCGTGCATTTTGAAGAACTGGCCTCACAAAGTGGTTTGGACTTTGATAAGTTCTCTTGATTATTTACCCTAATATCCGCAAGAAAAAAACTTTCTGGTGGTGCCATTCTGGGTTTCCCGTACTGGGTTTTGGTTTCAGTTGATCTTGCGTGCTCACAAAATTTTTCTCTGATGGTGTGCCACAAACTGTTAACCCTTTTGAAGCCAAAGCATATACAGGCAAAGTACGTAATGTGAAGCATGATTTCCTTGAAGGAGAGTGAAATAAAAGGGTACTTTTATTGGATTCATCACCATCATTGAAGCCTTTGATCCTATTTATTTGGAATTAGCCCTTTGAGTTCTTCTCTTCCATTCTCCATTATATTCTATAAAAAACCATTCCTTTGGTAGAAACATTAGATTAAATTAGAATAACATTAAAATGAGAGTACAACTAGTCCACAGAACACAACAACTGGGTTGTAGTCATTGTGACACACATAAATAAAACATTCAGCTTGACTCCAACTAAAGGGATGATGAAAATAGACTATGAAAACGTAGAATATGTGCACCATCTCATGCAGACTCCCCATCGGTGGCACTTGTGCAGACTCGATGTACTAGTGGCATATCCTCCTCAGGAAGATGTAAAGGGGACATAAACCTCATCGCCCAACTTCATTCTTCTGAAGGAGGTTAAAGTAGGTTATACCTTGCTCAATGAAACAAGACTTCTGCAGATCGATTATGGTTTGCGTGAAGTTCTTTTTAACTGGTTTTATAGCATCCGAGGTGCCTTCAGAAGAATTGAATTTCTTCAAATGGATTGGCTTCAGGAGTTGCACCATCCTCCTATGTCCTTGCTGCAAATACATAGGACTGCGTCGTGGTCGCAATTTCCAAATCCTATCTCTTATCTTCAGGAACCAGATTAAGATTTCCTTGAGAGATGGAAGGAGGATCATCCAAGTTGTCGACTCCCCATCCTTTGATTCTTACATGCCAACTAAGGGTCAATAGTGCTAATATAAATAAACACACACACACACAGGCACACACACATATACAAAAAATCCGATAAACCCGGGTATAGTCAACACCCATTCCACATCACACAAGAAATTGATATAACTATAGATATATATTTTTGGTGTGGTGGGGGGGTTCTCAATAGGACAGTGACAATTGGGGTGCATTCATGTATGCTTTTGCCTGCAGGGAACTAATCAGAGTGAAGTTCATTTTGAAATTTGATGTGATTGTTCATTTTTTGCACTTCACTGAGTCAGCCTTTTTCTAGCACGTCTTACAGATTTTAGCTTTCTAATTAGCTTTTTAATTCATCAAAAGAACATTGATATTGTGTGCAACAGGTTTCACCAAGTGGACAGTAATGATTTGACTATTGCTGTGAACTTTTGGTGGCAGTCCAACGTGATGTCGGGCATGATAGAACACATGGATGCTTATTATTTACGCAGAATAATAAGAAGGTTTTTCAACTTGTGGCTTGTTTGTCTCTAAATCTTTTCTCTAAGAGTTTCTTTGGAGCTACGGCTGTTTCTGTTTTCCACATGTTGGAGATCTTCTGATTTTCTTTTCCTCTGTAAGCAACTGACTTTTATTTCTTTTGCCTTTCATGTTGAATTCCTCCCTGAATCCCATGATCCATACAAAAGATTGATAGACAAGGAAATGGTATGCATGCGTTTCTTGGTCTTTTGGTTATGATCAAGTCTTTTAAGAATTATTAAGATATATTAGATAGGATGACCTAGCAAAATGCACATCTGTATCATATTCTGCTGTAGAATACCTTGAATACAACCAAGTATAGGTGCATTTATATATCTGCATTTTCTTTTTCTTAGATGCCCATGTCTGCATCTTCTTTACTGGTCAGATTTCGCAAATTAGTCTGGTTGATCTTGTCAATGGTAGGAAATCCAAACTTTCTTCTGAGGTGCTTCCTAAGAGGTTTTTTCCCTCTTTCCTAATGATCAGATTGCTTGTGTGTGCACGTGTGTTCAGAATGTGCTTATTTGGTGTAAGCGGCTTGTGGCAGTGGCATGCTTGTGAGATCCAAGCCTTGTATTGCATTGACTATATTTTTAATATGTCCTCTCTAAGAAATTTGCCTGCTCTAGTTATAACCGATCATTGGATCATACTTGTGAAAACCAAATGGATGATTGGAAGAAAATACCTCGATAGAATTCAATGTGCATCTACAGATCACCTGATAACTGCCTAATTTAGGAAAGGAGAGCTTTCTGATTTGGATGCAGCTTGTCATCAGGTTTGGGTGACACATTACACAGCTTTGAGGTACTTGCAGGCACGACAGCAGGTTTTGCTATGCATTTTTCTATACTTGAAAAAACATCTGTAGCATGAAAAATATTGTTTCCAAACTCTACTACTTAAGATTTTTTCTGAATAAAAAAATAGGCATATGGACACCAACGTGATATGCATGAACTATCAGTTGTTTGCCTCAAACTCTAATCCCTCAAGCTTTTTCGTTTTTCTATTTTCTTGGGATTTCAGGTTCAATATGGTTTTGATGATGATTATGATTTTCTCATTATTCCCTGCTCATATTTGGTTTGGTGCTCTATGTGACTTGGGAGTTGGCATAGATAGTGATTGTTATGATAAATTGGCAACAACAATGTTTGAAAACCTGAGATTAGTTTGTATATGTGTGTTTGTTTAATTAATTCTTGTATTAGAAGTCATTTTGTGTTTCATTTGATTAAAAAAAATAATGCTAGGTTTGTCTCTCCTTTGATAATAGGGCAGAATCAAATGTTGCACCCTGGATCGTGTGGTAATATGAAAGATAGGGGAGATACACATGTGCAGCTGATTGATAGAGGTACAGGGCTGTTTTTTATTTTTTGGGTGTAATTCTGGTTTTAAGCATATTTTTATATTTAAAAAATCCCACAGAATATTGTAATTATCTTGGCACACCTTTTCTTGCAACGATTTGCCAGTGTTTGAGACTTGAAGGAAGTCCATCCTGAACTTGTAACATCGGTTGTTATTTTAGCAACAGCAGCTTGCAACGATATGGCAGTCTTTGAGACTTTGAGGAAGTCCATCCCGAACTCGTAACATTGATTGCTAATTGATTAGCAACAGGCTGCTGCTGGTTATGAGAATTTAGAAAATTTGGTAATCATCCAGCTAGATAAGAATCACATTAGTTCTAAATGTTTTTTTTTAATCTGGGGAGTTGGTGTATGTAAATATTGTATCTAAAATAGTTAAATGAAACATTTTCTGTTTTTACATGAAGCTTGTTTTTCCCTATGTTTTTTCGTGTTTTTGAATGCTAGTTATTTTATTAAGAAAAGAAAAGAGCAGCTGAAACTAAAGGACATGGAAAGAACAAAAACTTGATGTACAATAATGGAGGGCACAGTCCTAACAACTTAGGCTCTTGGGACTATAATGAGCAAAGCTGAAGATACAAACTACTAGATCCACTCTTCCAACCCTTCTGTGCTAGACTACCTACCTCTCATGCAAAGGATGTGTTTTTAGGTCTCTGCATTTGAGAATTGTTTCTTTGTTTGGACTCAATCTTCATCACCTCATCAGTAAACCTTATGTTATTCTTGGCTTACAGTTTTGTTATGCTAGAATGAATTATGTATGTTGTCATTACTGTTACATTATTTTGTGTGAGCCCATCACCCCACCCCCGCCCCGCCCCCCTCCCCCTCCCCCTCCCCTCCCTCCCTCCCTCTCCCCTCCCTCCCTCCTCCCTCTCTCTCTCTCTCTAACATACGCATGTAGAATAAAACTCTACTACAATTTATACCAGACATTTAAAGTAAAAACCATACAATCCGCTATCAATTAAAAGCTTTAGATACATGTCCCCAATGATATCATACATTTGAACTCGACACTAATAGATGCTAATACACACATTGAATTGAGACATGGAAATTTTGCCCCAAAAATAACATTGGGTGATTTAAATCATTTTTGGTGGTGATGGTGGGTAAGCATTACTGGCATGAATACTTCTTGACCTGAACTCATGATTGTCATGCATCGACATGGGCATTCCAATCAGATACACTGTTTTGTTTTTTATGATGAAGAACCCCAAGACCCCACCTCTTCCTAAGTATGAGGGTGTTGTGTAAAACTCCGGATGCACACAACCCCTCACAAGCCATGTGCATATGGTGACTACGGGACTCAAACTTTGGACCTGGGATATACTGTTTTTAATGCACATCTAGTTGTACAAAGGCATTGCTCATGAGGGATTCTCATTGTAAGAGTTCTTTGATGGACTCGCCTGTGACTATGAGTGTCTTGTTTAGAAATATCTATGTTTGGATATGGAACATTAGTAACTATGACCTAGCAGCAATCAACTTGATGGAATGACTAGTTGTAATTTTCATTTTTCAAGGCCCCATATATGTATTTTATCAAAGTTTCCTCCAGCATGGGATCCATTGGGGTGGCTTTTTCTTCTTTGGACGTGTGTGTGTGTGTGTGTGTGAAGTGGTTAGGTCAAATGGGGCTTAAGGTGGGCCCACCATCTGGTTTTCATGGTGCTCACTCTCAATGGGCTACCAGATCAAGATACATGCACACATATATGAGGAGGTCTAAAAGATGTTTGAGTGTTAAAGCTTGGATACTCTTAACATGCTATGTTGGAGAATGGGCCTCTCCCTTTGAGATGTACAAAGGGATGGATGATTTGGGAATTGTGTGGACATCATATATAATTCTAACATAGGCCTTATAAGATCATATTAATCCTTGCTTTTTTGTCATTAAAGTTGAATTGTTAGATAAATATTAATGCTGTAGATATTACAATTTCCTCTAGCAGCCATTTCACACCCACCATTTGGAGATGGTCATAGGGGAGACATATACATGACTTGGATGTCCTGTCTGCCAAGTTTGGGACTCATCCAATAATCTTAAACTTGATGTTAGGGTTCCAAAGTTTTAGCAGGTTGAGAATGAATGTTGTTGGCCTAAAAGTTAAATCTGCCTCTCATAAGTCAGACTGAGTTGTCAATTCCGTGATTGTGCCCGACTGAGTCATGAGTTGTCAATTTCTTTGACTGAATTGTGACCGTTACGTGTCCAAGATTGCATTTCTAGAAGACATGTATAGTCAAATCAAGCTTGAAACTTCAGAACATACGAAAATTGAAAGGCAAATTTTGGAAAGATAAATTGAGCAAATTTCTAGTGATCATTCATTAAAGTGCCAAATATTTAAATAGAATTTAAAATTCCCCATAGTCCTATTCACCCCCCCCCCCCCCTCCTCTTCCTCTAGGACTATTCTAAACATTTGGCTAGTTTGACCAACAAATGTGTTACATCTAGTGGGGAGGATTGCTTAGGTGGGTGTTGCGGGAGAATGCTTGGGGTGGAGTGAAGGTTGTAGAGGGTTGGGATTGGCAAAAAAATGAACCTGATGTTTTTAAACATGACATAGGATTACATGCTCACATGTGTACCCTAGACAAACATTGTGCATGTGTTTGTGTGTGTAGATGGTCGGGGTTGGAGAATAAATTCGGCCCACTTTTTGAAACATTATATGCATTGTGTATTTCAGACAGAGAAAATTATTTTTATTTTTTGTTATCCAGTCATCATTTACCATGATGTACTGTCAAATTATTCTGATTTTAAATATTAGTTGTTCATTGACATGTCTCTCTTTCCCAAAGTTTAGACTGAATCCCATATTGATAGACCAGCCTTATGTCAGCTGAAGTACTGAATCATGGATGGTTTCTGGTTTCTTTGTTAGTTATTTGCAACCCTGACTCTGATAACAAGACCTGCATCGAGGATTCAAAGTTGCATGACCAAAGTGATGGGATGAAATTGCAATATCTGGAACCTGATGCGCTCCAGGCTCTTCATGAACTTGTTTCTATTGTTCATGAATCAGTTAATGTTTGTTCCCAAAGCAAACCGGAGGAATCCACCAGCATAGAAGGAGTAGCAGTTAACTTGAAAGGTAAAAGCAAGCAGGATGCCACAGCTATTTTTCGTTTGGAAGATGATCCTGTCGCCAACATCCTTTGGACCCTTACACCACCTATGCTTCAAAAGATCTTCTTGGCTATGGTGGTAGGTTCAAATATCTCCATGAAATTCTGTAGCTTTCTTGATTTGAAAATTTTCCCCTTAAAAACGTGATTTGAACCAGCAACCTTTACGGTTGCAACTAAGTGCTTGCTGACTGTGTTATGAAATTATTCCTTGATTAGTTTTTTCTTTGTTAGCTGTGCCAAGCTATTCCTGGCTAAAATGGAAAAAAAATGCCAAGCTATTGCCTTGTTAACTGTGCCAATCTTGGTCACATCATATGGAATTAGTTGTGGCAGTTTATTTCTAGTTTTTAGTATAGGTCTAAATTTTGTATTTTATATATTTCTCTTTATCTCACAATGATTGTAAGGAAGGCTGTAATGGTTTGATTTTTTTTTTGAGCGGTAAAGAAGAAATTCATTAAGAAAAAAAAGAAGAAAAGTACAAAAAAGAACAAGGAAAAGATATAAAAGGCCTACGAGAATTAGGCCAAAGAGAAAGAAAAGACAAAAGAAAATTAAACCACAACTACAAAAGAAGAACGCCCAAACTTGGCCCATCAACGCCGTTTTTAGCAAAAAAAAATCTACCACTCATTTGCCGTTCGACTAATATGATTGAAGGAAACCTCCAAGCCCGTAGATAGTCCCTTTATCTCCCTAACAACTGTGATTAACCTCCAAGGAGGTCTCCTCAAACCCCTAGCCCATTTTATAGCATTGGCAGAATCACTTTCAATGACTAATTTGACTCCCCCTAATCTTTCACCTAAGGACAAGACTCTCCTAATACTAAGAAGTTCCGCCTCATTAGAATCCTTGATCCCCACCGCTTCCGAGAAAACCACACTAATATCACCCACATGGTCCCTAAGAACTCCTCCGATGCCCGCGGACCCGGTTTACCATATAATGCTCCATCCACATTGAACTTGAGGAAACCGGGAGGAGGGGGGGGGGTCCACTCATCATGCTTATGCTCTTTAACCATAGAAGTGGACTGCAAACAAACCTCCCAAGACTGGCACAGATCCCCAGCCCTAAAATCATTAAATTCCTTATTGGAACACAACCACGTGCACAGCCTCCATTTTACTTTTTGAATAAGATCATTAAGTTCCGACGACTGCCCTTCAAAAATCTAGAGTTTCTCTCCTTCCAGATAGACCATGAAACCACAACTGGGATCAAAGCCCAAGCAAGCTTCCATTTTTTCCTAACACGAGGGGATGAACCAAGACACCATCAAACGATCCCAAGAGCCTGGGGCAAACCCAAGCCACTCCCATAAGATTCAGGAAAAAACTCCAAATGCTCCAAGAGAAAGGACACAAGACCAGAGATGGTCAATAGATTCATCGGCGCAGCTACACAGGGGGTACAAAGTAACACCATCCAAGCCCAAGAGTCCCCTTCTCCTAAGTTCCAACCTTGTCAAAATTTTCCCTTTGGCACAACACCAGTTGAACAACTGTACTCTAGGTGGAGCAAGACTGCACCAAACAAGAGGCATATATCCAGCTGATCCAGATGCACGTTGAGACACAAGTTCAATCATAGATTTAACCGAGAATAAACCAGAGAGATTACCCGTCCACACCAACTCATCGTCACCATCTGGTACCAAAGGGAACTCACCCAATTGGGCTTTGAGATCATTAACAATTTCCACTTCAAAATCCCTCAACTCCCTCCTGAAGTCCAGTTGCCGCGAAATAGCACGATCATTTGAGCAGTACAAATCTTTAATCAATGCATCTTGATTTTTGGCTGCCCTAAAGAGCCTAGGGTATCTATCACTTAGAGGCATGTCGCCAAGCACAAGTCTTTCCAGAAGAAGGTCCTGTTGCCCTTCCCGACTAATATACGAAGGTTACTTTTGAACAAAACACTAACCTACGACCGACCCTCGCAAATCTTCCTCCAGTCTTTAAGAACCCTAGAGCCTGATCTAGCCGCCTCATCTCCCAAATTCCATTTGTTAACATTCGAAACCCCGTATTTAGCTGAAAGTAAGCGAACCCAAAGAGCGCTTGATTCCCTACTGAACCTCCAACCCCACTTACATAAAAGAGCTTCATTCCTCAGCTGTATTGGCACCAAACCCAAACCTCCTTTGTTTTTAGCTTTAGAAACCTCTTCCCATGCCACTAGATGAACTTTTTTCTTTGCCTCTTGGTCACCCCAAAGAAACCTCCTAAACAACTTCTCCATCGTGTTAGCTACACCTTTGGGGACTTTAAAAATAGACAGGAAATATGTGGGAAGATTAATCAAAACTGATTTCAGAAGAGTAACCCTGCCCCCCAAGGAAAGATACTTTTTGCCCCATCCGGCCAACCCTCTTTCTATCTTCTCTACGACCGGGCACCAGAATTTCTTATAGCTTGGATTTCCACCAACAGGAAAGCCTAAATAAGGGAAGGGAAGTTTGCCGACACCACATCCCACTTTGGTTGCCCACTCCTTTGCCACCGCAGTTTCCATTCCCACCCCAATTAGGGTACTCTTACCCAAATTTATCCTTAGTCCAGACACCAACTCAAAGCATGTAAGGATAGCGGTTTGATAATTATGAATTTTCCCTTGATATTTGAATGTGTTATGTTTTTTTTTGTTTGTTTGTTTAAATTGAGTGAAAGACTATAGCCACTTACCAGAAAGTGGTGATAGTATTCATTCTCATGGTAATATACTAATTTTCTCAGCATAATTTCCCAAGAACGTTGGAGGCTCTTGTCCTGCATATGCTTACACCAGTGGGGGCAGAAGTTCTTACACGCAAGTTTGATGAAATGGATCAACAAAGTACAAAAGAGGAACAGTACGTAAGAAACAAAAAATTCTCTCTCTCTCTCTTGTTTTGTGTTTACTGTAAAGTTTATCTCCTTTATGGACAAAACCCACCTTTTACTTTCAGGAGTGAATTCTACCGGTTGTTCTATAGTGTCTTTGATGATCAGTTTGCAGCAATGGATGCAATTTTGAATGGCAAAGAGTCGTTTGCACGCCAGGTACATGTGTAGAATATTTTCGACACCTAGCAGCTATCTGTTTCCTGAGTAAAATATTTCCATGTTTGTTTATTATTTTATTACATGTGCCAATACAAGAAAAATAACTTTATAAACCAGGTCTTCATGTAGAACTTATTGACACATCATATTACAAAAAAATTAAAAATTATCTGTGATGCCTGAGAACTTCTGATGGAACCAGGTATGCCTATGGATGTGCTTAGCTGCATGAACATACAGTATGCCCTTAGCCTTCTTATGCATCATCTGTACTTTGATTGATTTCACCTTTTAGTTTGCCCCATTCCATTGGTTCATTTAATGGTCTTTTTTTTTTCTGTTTTTTCTAATTTATTTAATCATTTCCTCATGCCCTTCATCCATGCCCATGTTTCCATATCAAATATGGCGGGTTTTCATGCAAATCTACTGAGAATGCAGTCATTATATTATGGGGCCTACCTTAGATGGAAGATCGTTAGGTAAACAAAAGTTCGACCCCATCTCATCATCATGACAAAAATATAGTATCAAAATTTAATAATTATATAGGCCTTGAATTAAATGTAATTTTTTTGCTTGAAAATTCTACTACTGTAAAAGGTAGATAGGGTGTCAATTTGGGATCTATACCAATTCATCGGTAATAGGTGAGTATGAACGGTTTGAATTAATCATTAGATGAGCTCACATAGAAGTCTTAACTTGAGAAGGTTTACCCATGTATGTGTGTGTAGGGTGAGCAGTTATTCCCATCTAATGATTAATCCAGACCATTAAGTAGCGCAATCTCATCAGCATCAATAGCCATGTTTTGCCTATTTGGATATGCTTCTTGAGTTCTACATTTTCATTCAGCCCTATAAGATATAACTCTCTCCATCAGTCCATCATTGTCATCCCTTTATCCATCCATCTAGCCTCATTTAAAGGTTTCCTCTTTCTCCTTCTCCCTTCCACTTGTAACCTTTCGATTCTTCATATTGAGGCTGTTGTTGGGCATCTACATCTCTTAGCTATAAATTTTGGCCCAATTTTGAAAAATCGGTGTTAGTTTGATAATTTTGAAATGTCGCTGATATTTTCAATTTTTTGCCAATTTTTTTAACTTAGCTAGTATCCATGCTTGAACCATCTTAACTGGCTTTACCCCATCTTCTCATCCATTGGAGCTAATCTAAAGGTTTTTCTAATGCAGTCATTTGTGGTTCAATCAATTCATGTTACTTCACTCATCCACCTTTAACATATACATCTTTATTACCGCATTTTTAATGTTCTTTTAGTGCAACACTCATCTCTCTAAATTAAAACCTGCCGGCTTAATCAGACTTGAATCGGATCACTGTTGAGTATTAAATTTTCTTTTCCAATGATCATTGCATCAAATTTAAAGACTAAATATTTATCTAATCTTGAAAAATGAATGAAAATTTATCGAAGAGTCTAAATCCGCTTTATCAAGCTCATTGTTCACTTGATTTTATGTCTGTTCATCTTTTGGCCATGCAAGAGAATAGGCCCCACCCCTCACATGGCTTGTAAGTTCCAGGTTGGCATAGCCACATCCAAGGTTTTAGACATTGGACGAGTCCAAATTGTATCAACCAAGTCCAACTTCGAATTGGATGAAAATGATTTGAATTGGCCCAAGCTGTATAGAAATTAGACATATTGATAGGATCAACTGAGTTTGAATCGACTTCGTCAATATTTAAAACAATGGCCATAGCCCATCATGTGTATTTTTTTTTTTTTTTTTGATTGTTTTTAACATACAATTTTTTGAGGAATCCAAACATTATAGGTTCCAGTTGGTGTAAACATAAAGCTAATTAAGATGCTGATTTTGGTTCTTACTCATTGGATTATGCTTGCAGGCATTCAAGAATGTGCTGGATCAATACTTGGGAATGAATTTGAATTCAAGGTCAGTAACTGGTCGGTGAAAACAAGAAGTAATTTGAGGCATTCAAGAATGTGCTGGATCAATACTTAGGAGTGAATTTGAATTCAAGCGCAGTAACTAGTCGGTGAAAACAAGTAGTAGTTTTGACTGTAATTGTACTTGCTTCTGTGGCGGTTGCAATGGATCAGTACTTGGGAATGAATTTGAATTCAAGGTCAGTAACTGGTCGGTGAAAACAAGTAATTTGAGGCATTCAAGAATGTGCTGGATCAATACCTAGGAATGAATTTGAATTCAAGCGCAGTAACTGGTCGGTGAAAACAAGAAGTACGCTGACTGTAATTGTACTTGCTTCTGTGGTGGTTGCAACAGGTCGATTAGTTTTTATGGATCAACCATTTACATTTTAGTAAAAATATAACTGATTCTACTCCAATACCAACAAAACTGAAATAAATAACATAATTATACATGTGTACGTCATGTAGGCAATTAATTAGTATTTAATTTCAAAGGTAAGAAAATTGCAACTCAGGTGACGTTTGTTTGACTACCTCATCCAACTTGAATATTATCTTTTAGATGAGTTCAGATCATTGCATTAGTCAAGTGAAACCATTTCATAGATAAATGGAACACAGCAGTCGTATTGGCCACGAATGGGAATGTTAGATTTTAGCGGCCAATACAAAATTGTTGAATGAAAATAGACATTTTGTAATGAAAACCAGTGTAAGTTGTTTTCCATCTTTAATTGCACAGATAAATTGCCTATGAAAAATGGAGGGTTTGGTTACAACGCCGTGAAAGAACTTCATTATGATTTTCAGACCATTGCAGCATGGACTTGCTGAGTTCCAGTTTATTTTCAAGTCAGAATGTCATCGTTGGGTGCTAAAAGGCATAGCAACTCCTCCACACTGCCCATCTTCCGATCTAAACGTACGTTGGACCAGTAGGACCAAACTATGTCAAGATAAAATTTTACTTATCCATATTCTCGTATCGACAGCCAACCAAATGTTGTTTTATTCAATACATGGATATATCTATCTATATTCACTTGAAAAGGGGGGAGTTGAAGCAGCCCTCGACATTGCCAGGTTCATATATATCATCATATATTAACATAAAGAATGACAAGAATGCTTTTATGCTACTTGTTATGTATGTACACACAACTCTAAGCTGCAACATGTCTGCATGGCCATGGCCAGAATTAGACATTGACTTCCGCTGTCTGACTTATATCTGCTTTCTCCCCTGCACCAACATCCTCCTGCTCCTGCTTTCAGCATTTTCATTAATAAAGAAACGTGCAGCCATGGAATTACGAATGGAATCAAGAGAATACAATGCAAAAGATAAAAAAAACCACAAGGCATCAAGAATTGTCAATTCAGGTTAACAGATTCATTCTAGATTAGAAAACATAGGCTTCTCACTTGCAAACTACTTAGCAAAATCGTGGGGGTTAAACAATTAAATGCGTGCTCTCATTTAATCATGAGATTCACTAGATTCAGGCCAGCTACTTAGCAAAATCGTGGGGGGTAACAATTAAATGCCTGCTCTCATTTAATCATGAGGTTCACTAGATTCATGCCAATCACTGGTGCGTGGTGGAAAGTAATTATACCTTTTAATTTGTGGTGGACTTTCAGCTTCATCTTTGTCACAGCCACAAATATTGGGGTTTACAATTTTGATGGTTAACTCAAATAGATGTTTTCACGCAAGAAAAAAAATCCAACGATCTACAAGGGGATAGGTGCAAACTAGGGATGCTTACCAACTTACAGGGGGTAGGTTAATTGTGAAAGGATTTGATTGAAGATAGGAGGGCTTCATATCCATCAATTTGAAATCTCTTTTGATTATGGGTGTAGGGCAAATTATGTTGAGATAACCAGCCTCTACTAAATGAAGGTCAATCTAGATGCATGTCAAAATTTCCAATTCGTCTTCATCATGTCATCATCTCCACCAGAGCCATCTATACCATTTCATTTAAGATCGGTTTTTGAATTCTACTTTTCCACATAACAGTAAAAAATAATGTTGCTTGCCACTAGACAATTTATCATGTCTTTTCATATCATATCAATCTAAGCCTTTAATAGCCTCTCCCTTCACCTAGTGCCTTGCAACTCTAATCCTTCAATTCTTCATTTGGGGCCAAACTACCTTAATTAATACAGTAACAGCGGGAACAAGAAACTTTATATGAAGATGATCCAAATACCAATAAACTGCAAGGAAAATACTTACTTCCAAGAGCAGATCGGCAGTGAACAAATTTATTGCAGCAGGATCGAAACTGAAAGCACTGAAGAAAGATGAAATAGGGAAAAAATGAGCTGAAACTATTACCACATTTTGAAGACATACCAAGTATCAGAAAACAAAATTAAGCAAAACAATGGATATATTGCGGTTATCATTATTTTTCAAGAGACTTTTTATTGGGAAAAAAAAAGGAGAAAAAACTGGCAAATGAACTTTGAATCAAAATGCTATATAGCTAGTGAAGATTCATAAACACAGAATATGTTGGGCAGTATGAAAAAGGGTAGTACTCCAAAATAACAAAACAGAGAATTAGTTCTGTAGTTTACAGAACTGACATAATCTTGACTTCAACATGCACAATATGCAATAGAAAAGTGAAATCATTGCATAACATTTTGCTGCCAAGTAACATAACTGCTGCTTGCATGGTCAAGTATTGGATTCGGAGAGAATACCTCTGAGACAGAATTAGCTGCCACACATAAGGGATAAAGAACTCTTCTGGATGATTCTCTTGCTCGTATGTAAATCTTAATTGAGTAAACATCTTCCAAACCAAGAAAAGTAAATTTAGTCATGCTATCTTGGAACCAATATTTTCAACATCAAAACTATCAAGAGGAGCAATTAACCTTCATTCCTTCACCACGCCATGATCGGCAGTTATTAACTATGACTTGGAGGACCTTCTCCACGGACCATTCACCTTCCATTTGCTGTGCATCCATGCGACTATTGAAGAAATCTAATACCTAGAAATGAAGATAACAATGAGTCTGTGGTGAAGTCAAGTTATATTGGAAGAAAAGTTGAAACTCATTTAAGAAAGAATAATCCTCCAAACTGTATGATAGGCGTACAGTATAAATATTTTCAAGCAGCTCATTAAAGCGTGGATGACCCTTGAAAGGATGGAAGACCTCTTGTCTGTGCATTATTGCATATACAACCTGCTCCAGTGCAGCATGTCAGCATAAATGAGGATCCCTGAATACATTCCAACATAAACAAATACGACCATTACTGATACAATAGTACCTCAGGATTTCGAGGCAGCGCATATGTTAGAATTGCATTTATGATTTCGAGAACAATTCTGAGGAAGTCGGTGTAAATCTGCAACTCCGTTGACTGCCAGAAATTGGAACTTTTTTCAGTAAAAAGAGGAAGACTACAACAATATTAACATATACAAGCCCATTTTGTTACAGAATGTACCATGTCATCCACTACGCTCTCCCCTTCTATCAAGTTGACTTTGGTTTTAATAATCTTATCATTTCTTAATTCTGCCAATTTAGTATACCTGGAGGATATAATTGCAAGACATATAAACAGAGAGCACCAAAAATAGAAAAGATGAAACGAGAGAACTTATGCAGGAACTGCTAAAAATAATTTGCAATCATAAAGCTTCCATACAAAATTAAATCAAATAAATAATAATCATTTCCATGTGACAACAAATCTTCAAGATAAAGCTTAAGGCTGAAGCATACTTGCGCGAGAGCATGTCGAAAAGGCTAACCAGCCTCTGTGACGCATAGGCACTTAGTCTGTGAACGTGTGGTGCCATGTTTGCCAATGTTGCAAGGCAGTTTGTATGGAGGTAGACATCCTGTCAAAAATGTCACGGTACAAAGTTCCAAATGAAATAAATCATTATTTTTTATTTTTGAAATGGAAATGAAATAGATCATTGTTAAGGATAACAGGTAAATGTCTGACAACTGCAAGGCTCTTTAGGTCAATTGAACTCCACAACCCACTTGCCACATTATACAAAAAAATTAATTCCAGTTGAGTAAAACAGCATGGGGCCACATGTGTTAAGGATTCTGATGCAAATGACTTCTTTAACAGGCTTTCACAAAGACATTGAGTAATATCCATATATGAAAAATGTCCCAACAAATGTTTGTTTCAATACGCACCCGCAGCTTAGAAAGGTTGTACTTCATAGTCCTTATGAGTATCACAACCATCAAAGAACCAAGTGATGTGTGGTGGAGAAGGCGTTCTTGGTACCATGGGACACTTGGCAATATCTATAAAGACAAAAGAAATGAGTGCAATGAACCCACAAATAATAAATCCACAAAGACATCCAACAACAAACTAAAGAAGCATTTCTTACTAGCTTATGAATGCTGGCATTGAATGATGAATCCTGGCTCAGGATGAGAAGAATGATCAGCAACATATAAATTTGATTAGATGTCCTCCTCGATGCATTATAGAGCATTTCCAGTATAGGCATCAACTGTCGATCCAATTGCCACATGAAGATATAACCTCAGATTTTGAAACTAAATTACATCAAATGATGGTGAACTGTCTCCTCGATTAAAATGTATCAACAATGGAAGGACAACTAAGAATTAGTATAATATGAACTACAGGCAGTGACTAGTAAGATTCCTTAGAGAGAGCAGCTATCTCTTGTGGATTGGACCCCCATGGTTTGGTGAGACGGGTAGCAACCACATGGATAAGAGACATTGACTTTCACCCCTCCAAGCATCCTAGCCTCGTGATATGACCATGAAAATGATGGCTAATAATAGTCAAAATATCAAGGGAAAAAATTGCATGATTAGGATGAATCAATGGAAGTGAATCTTCACCCCTCTATCAATGTCGTTCCTAACACATGCAACCTAATCATACATGGAACAGTCCAAATTTTGACGGGCAGTCTTCTTATCTAGGAGAGTTAGCAGTCCCCTTGCTCCTTGGCACAGCTCAAATAATATAGCACAATGAAACTCGAGGCAGGACATATCATGAATGGTTGGCATGCCTCACACAAGTGCGTGAGCGCCCCACTGATGATCTTCTACCTCTTTTTTTGTAAAAAATCGAGAATATCTTCCTATTTTAAGCCACTCTTCTTGTAAAACAACAGGTTTACTGATTAGAAAAAGGTTCTTCCAAGTCAAAATAACAATGCCAATTTTCATATTTCTAAAACTACAAACATAAGTCTGCTGGCTCGTACCAATGTATCCAAATCAGTTCGTACTAAAACATATTCCAAAAAGTCAGAGTTCCCATGAACCAATGAGTAGAGCAATAGTACAGAACTTTCATCAGCTAAGCACCTGCATGGTTGAAGCAACAATAAAATACACTTAGAAATCCAGATGGAACATCAAGATACCACTCAAGGGTCAAAACATCAGGAAGTTATACTTCAAATGCATATCAAACCTCGAATATCTGTAACCAATTGCCATGGTTGTTTTGTCCTAATCTATCCTCATGTTTATAGGAATCCAGTGCACAATTTTACTGCATCATTATTAACATATGCATATACAAACAGGTGGAATGATGTCGAGATGTGGGGAATAGAATTCATGGTTCAAGGTGGGCTCTGTTTGGTCCCCACCCCCCATCCCACATGAGTCTCCCTCCCTCCCTCTAAATATAGTTTTATTCAGGTAGAATGAATGGGGAGACCAATGTTTTTTATAACAAGTGACACCAAGCTTGTCCTTTTCTCTACTTGTCATCATCTAAGTGGTAGAAAGGTATGCTGGTGTCCCTATCACTTATGTATTCCAGAAACATATTTGACAGTTTCTAGAAAGTGTACAATAGTCATCAGATAAAGAATGCTTACATTCCAAGGGTGTCAAACAAAGAAGCAAAAGGCAGTCTGACAAGTGTTGCACTGTGAGCATTTCCCTCAATATCTACACGATCAACTGCAGGCAAAGGGTGCACTTGATAAGAAATCTATATCATAAGAATAAATTATTAACAATCTATCCAACAAAGAGATGATCTCACATTCAATATCCCTAGCATTTTCTAAGGTCTTGCAGTATGGGTTCTCTGAGAAGTAAGTATTCTCTTTCAGACTAGAATCAGAGATGACATTATCAGTTTTATTTGATACTGACTCGTCCAGCAAAACACACTTTCTGTAGTGAATGAGAACAAGTAGAAAAAGTAAGCTGTTGTCCGCCAACGGGCCTCTTGAACCTTCACCGCTTGAACTGACCAAATAATTGAAAGTGTAATATGGCAGTAGCACAAAATTCGCTGCAAAATCAGTACGAGAAAATGGGTTATGAGTAGCTTCTACAAGGTAAAGAAAATAATTGAAAGTCAAGATTAATCCTGAAAACTTCTAGAGCATGACCTTTAGAGGTTTGGGTCCATTAGAAACAAGCAGCGTGTAAAAGATAAAATATGAATCCTACCCTATATTACTCGACTTGCCTATCTTCCTTACGATGCCATAGCAAAGCCATACATGGAAACAGTGCCATTAATGCACATCACATGTTCTGACTGGCTTGAATATCATTCATTCAGATCAGAAGTCATGTTCTTGACAAGGTGGCCTCATATTTTATCTTGGACTGGAGGTTAAATCAACCTGATGGAGAACATCAATGATTTCAGTCATATTCAAGCCAGCAATAAGAGCATGGTCCTGGGCATTGTTTTGAAAGATAGCATGGTCTAGGGCGTAATCCAACCCATATTTGTAACTTACGAACTTTTTTATGTATATGCAAAGTCATGTAATTGCTCTCAAAGTTTGACTTGTAATGGATTGCTAAGCCGGAATCACAATGAGAAGCCATTGTCTTCGTGTTTAGATCCATTGTGCCCATTTACCATGCAAAAATCAAAATATTTAATTTATGGACCTTTACTTCTCTCAATTCCATCCCCTCATCATGGCAATAAGGTTGGATGTCCTACCCACCTTTTTTTCCTTTTCTTTAGATGGTGACATAACTTGAATCCAAAACCTTGTGGTTGTAACTATGAAAACTTGCCAACAATGCCACAGGCTCTTGTCATGTCCCTACCTAGCACTCCACTTTTTCTTTGAGAGGTAACAAAAAAAATTATCGAAAAGATGAGGATAAGTACAAAGGAAAAACAGCATAAACCAAAACAAAAGAAAGCGGTCTACAAGGATTAGACCGAAACCGAAGAGATACAAGTAAAACCCTTACAATCCCCTTCCTCAAATAAAAAAAACCCTAGAAATGGTATCGCTGATCCCGTTTTTGCAAGGAAATATGTCACGCCTTTGCGACTGATGTGAATAAAGGACAAATCTAAATCCGATGCTAAGCTCCTAATTTCCCTTGCTATGGTAATCATTCTCCAAGGGGGTCTCCTTAAGCCCTTGGCCCATTTGTCGAGTCCCCTTCAATTACCAGTGAATCATGTCCGTAGACTTTTCAAATGGTCAATGCTCTCCTAATACTAAGGAGTTCCGCCTTGTTTGAATCCCTAACCCCTATTGACTCCGTGAATACCACTGATGAGAGGCCACAATGGTTTCTAAGCACGCCTCCTATCCTTGTCGGGCCAGGTTCTCTCGAGACTCCATTAACATTGAATTTCATGACATCTTGTGGGGAGGACACCATAAGACTGTAGGTCTATCCTTCCTAGCCACATCACTAAGACTTCCCTCCCAACTACCTACCACTTCACTTGATTTAATTCCTTCAAACTTTTGCTCCAAAACCCAAAAGGGTGGGGTGCACAGATGTATTTATCATTAGGAGTGGGATAGATTCCATATTTTGGGATTCTATTTCATGTAATGGTGCCTAGAAATTCCAATAGGCAACATTTCTCCCCCACAGCACATTTGATACTTCGCTTTTTATGCGTAAAATTTCGCATCACACCATATCCATCCTGTACCCCTGCACATTCATGCCGTATCTCGTCATCATAGGTTTCTTGTTTTCTAGCTTGTGGTAACTTCCCTAGTTTCCTATAGCTATTTTTTGGTGATTTTTTTAAATGAAGTGAAAAAAAAAACCTGAGTATCTATTGTTGGAATTCAAGCTAGGTCATAACCTTCATAGGCTGCATAAACTTTGATTTCAGAGTTGGCTGTCACATACTCTGGTACTACCGCACTAATATTTTACAAGTTTGCATTGAAAGGGGGAAAATACTTGATGCATATATGGGGAAAAGTACTTTAAATCAAAGAGCACCAACAAGATGTAAGCAACATACCAGCTGCAGATCCAACCTTTTGTAAAACACCAGGCTGACTTTCAGAAAAAATGGGATAAGCTGCACCATTTGAAGGAATCCGTGGTCGTGTAATATAGTTAAGCAATAGTCTACGAACAACAGAACCAACCAAAGTGCTTTCCTGGGGTAGGGAGCAAAATGTAAAGTCATTACAGCTTAGTCTCTGAACCTGTTGACTAGAAAATGAAAATCAAATCACTTTCATCACCTGTTCCATTGCTGCATCAATGAATGGATGTACATCTTTGGGCCCAGGAGATGGCCCAGAACGAAGCTGAGTGGACATGGCTACAAGCATAAAGTTCAGCAGCTCATGATGAAGGTGGCATGTATGGGGACTTGCAATGAAAAAAATATAAACAAAATTAACAGAGCAGGATAAGATGATACTAAAGAATAGGGGCAACTTTTTTCCTTCTTTTAGTAAGGATACAGAAACTGTTTTGAAGAGAAAATACAGATGATACCTCACATCTGACATGCCAATGAAACTAAGCACACCATGTGTAACAAAGCTTGCAATATTTTGGCCTGCATCACAAGATACCGATGCTGTAATGCCCCACAACGAATGATTATTCCAAACATTACCAACTTCCTAACTAGAGAAATTAAAGGTCCAGCATATTAGCAAATGAGTAGTTTGCAGAAACACAAATTCATTCATTTGGATCTCATCATTTGATGGATGTTCATAACATCTATAACCAATGAAGTCAAGATAAATTACCTCTAGGAAAATCTTTTTGTCCTGCTTCAGTTTCATCAATACAGAGATATAGTTCTTCAAAATTATCACTTTTAGCATTTTCAATTAAATACTTCAGGAATATTGATGATATGTATGCTGCATTTACAGCCTTCATATAAGTTGTTGATGGCCCAATGGAAGTTGTCATAGACTCTTGCAAACACCAAACCATATGAATCAAAATCTTCACAAGATGCCTCGTGTCGTAGTTGTTCTGCGCTGCACAAGCATAATGAAAAGAAACTAAATGAGCACTTCTGCCACAAAAATGAAATCAACATTCAATCTCTCCAAAACAATGGTTGGAAAAAGGGTAGAAGGATGTAATATTGAATACCATTTCTTTACCCAAAACAATTTTGTATCTAATATTTTTTCAAAGGTATGTTATATCTAATATAGGTTGTATCTTTAAAATGTATTGTTTTCACATATAAAATGACAACGACGAGTTATCATTTGTCATCATCATAACAATCACCTTAAGCATTCAACAAAGCAATTCATGATTCATCAACAGGCAATTCATAATCATCGTAACTATTCATGATCCATCTATCTATTGATCTATTCTTAACCATGACTTCATCAACACCCTGCCATTTTGTTTTGTCCATTCATCATCTATTCCTAGGAGTCTCTTCAGATTTCCACATACAAAATGTCGATCTATCGATTTCATGCCTTATATTAGATGGGCTTGACGTTTCAATGTGCTGATTTTTGGCATATTGCTAATTTAAAGGGCCTCACATTTCATTTGGCAGAACTGGTGTGTCTCACAAGGATATCACGAGTGTACCAATCCTTACCTAAATGAACTACTGCAGTTTTTTTGTGATAAACGTTTTCATGAGATATAACAAAGCTTTGTTGTACATGTGTACTACATCATATTAATAGTTTAAAAGACAAAATATCAAATAGATAGAGGAAAGGGTTGAAAATATTCCTAAATCCAAAAGGCCGGCCAAGCCCATTTGTCATTATAGCCTTTTGATCTAAGAGGTGATAAAGTGAATGGTTGAATTCAAACATAAGAACAGTTCAAAACAATAGCCCTAAATCAGGTTTGACCAATTAACTTTTGTTCCTTTTTTGAATATCCATCCATGAACTCACTTTGAATTACCTCTGGCTATTGGGCATTACATGCCATATGTTTCAAAATTATAAATTATTTAATTATTTCTCAATTATTGGATAGGTATCAAGGAGTTGTTCGAAACCATAGTATGATAGTGCCACAACCCACATAATAAAAGGAAAAGAAACAGTCTCCATTCACACCTGAATTACAAATTTTGGTTGGCATTTGAAAATTTCACCTGATATTTCCAAAAAATACTTATTTTGGCCTAGGCCCAGACCAAAAAATCGCGACCAAAACTTTGTTACTGAGATTCATGCACAGTAAAGGGGTATTACACGTCATTTGTTGTACCACTTTCTTTGAATAGAATCATGACAATGGATAATTGGGAAGCTATAAATTTCTACTCTCCCAGTTTATGCTATCTTTGATGGAAGAGTGAGGAGTTAGTTCATGCTTTGTTCCTCCATTGTCCTTATTTGGCCAAGTACTATGTAAAATGGTCACTTTGGTCATTGTGTGGTTCATCTGGTTGAATGTAATCTGAGGACCTTTGAGGTTAAAGCATCTTCCAAGTCGCGGTAGTGTGTAGGAGTAAGTCCAGCATCATTCCATGGGCATTAGCTTCTGATTCATTTAGTGTTTCCCAATAGAACGATTCCATCTAAACTGGGATGCGATAGCCTACACTCTAAGCTCATCCTTCCTTCAATGTGATTTTTGTTTTGTATTTTTCTTGCTTTGGCCCAAGATCTCACTAGGCCTAAGAATAGAAGTACGTCTCTAAAAAAAGAAATTAAATCAATGTTGCATGGACACTACAAAATGTGTGATCTACCCACGTTGAACTTGCGCCCTTGCAAGACATTACACAATGTTCTTCATGGACTCTTCTAGAGTTGTTTAACGTTGTTTTCCAAGGTGGCTAAAATCTTACACCACCTTTCTCATAATTTTTTCAAATATGCCAAGAGATGGACAAGTTTCCAATAGAAGTTGGACTTCACCGAGGATCAACCTTAAGCATGTATTTATTTGTCTTAGTAATGGATCAATTAACATTAGTTATTTAATACGAAGTACCATAATATATGCCTTTTGCAAATGGTCTAATTAGCGAAATAAGAAATCAATTAAATAAAAAATTGGAATTATGGATGCAGATTTTAAAGACGAATGGGTTAAAAATTAGAAGAGCAAAAACGGAATACATATAATGTAAATTTAGTGGCTTTGAAAACATAGAAGAAGAATCAATTAAATGAATTGGTTGCATGATGTGAAAATTTGAAATACTTAGTTGCAAACATCAAACCAAATGGAGGAATCAATTTAAATATAGGCCAACACGATGGGAGTAGGGTGGGCAAAGTATAACCAAGTAGAGTACCGTGCAAATTGAAGGGACAGTTCTATAACACGACCATTAGGCCAACAATGCTTTATGGAGCTAAGAGTTGGACAATTAAGAGAAAAACAAGTAGACAAGGCTATGGAGATAGAAATGCATATTCTAAAATGGATGAGTATAGTCAAATTAAAACATAGAATCAAGATAAATGCACTATAGAAACATTGAAACTAGCCCTAGTAGATGAGGAAAATAAGGGAAAGTCGTTTAAGGTGGTTTGAGCATCTACTAGGAGACTAGAACGACTTTGAAGAAACATTTGAAACGATGCAAGGAGAAGGAAGAAAGAGTGGGAGACCTTTCAAGCAAGTATGAAATGGGTAAGGAAGGATAATAGGATATGATGGAAAGAGACTCTTCAAATGCCATTAAGTGGGCCCTTGGGAAGAAAGCTCCTCCTTGGAAGCTCATCCCAATTGTCAAAGAGATTCTACAGCTATCGGACCCTTTGGATGTACCCTTCATGCATGTTTGTAAATCGGTAAACGGTCTAGTAAATTTTCTTGCTAAGTCTAGAATTTCGATATTGGATTTATTTTTGGATTTGTCATTCGATTGAATTTTTCCTTGTTTTGTGGTTTTCGTCATTTGTTGTTGTGTCCATCTCGGTCACTCTCTTTCTATGATGCACAAACACGTGCACAGGCCCCATGAACATGTGCATATACAATACAGGGACAGGGCACGCACGGGAGCGCAGTGAACACTGGTCCTTTGATGCTCCATTTTTCAAATTGAAAAAGAAATGAAGAAAAAACCTCAGACAGAGAGAGAACACGACTCTTTGATGCTCCATTTTTCAAATTGAAAAAGAAAAAACCTCAAAGAGAGAGAGAAGGCAGAGACAGTCACAATTACCTTCTAGCATAGGCCTCTTCCGCCGCTTCTCAATAACCCTCATTGTGTTGCATCTTTTTCTTTTTCTTTTTGATAACCGAGGGGAACCACGAGGCAAGGGCCCCCTTAACCCCTCAGGGGAACGCCCCAAACCGACACAAGGTGCCCGCAGTTTACGCTGCTACGACTCGAACTAGCTATCCTTTTTCATTATGTTGCATCTTTCCCTTACAAAACCTAACATTTCACTTTTCCTTCATTATGATTTTCCATTTACCCACACCATTTGATTTTTCACTCTTCAATTATTTATCTTTCCATTTACCCATACCTTTCACATGTCAAAATGAGTTGTCTTTTCCACATCTCGTGGGTCTACTTTCAATATTGATGGATCATCCTTTTTATTAATAGTTTAAATTTAAAATTTGAATTACAATACCTTCTTGACCTAATTAAATAACTTAAATATATTGATATAACTTAAAATTATGATCTAAGATAACATAAAATTAAATAATATCACAACCAAGATGCGTGCAAGACAGCAAAGAAGAATGATCAAAGATCTATAGCATGTGGTCAGTGAAGGACCAAATGATCAATATAGTTCAAGGCATTAAGACAAAGAGGACAACCATTGAGACTAGTGCTGTGATGCCTTTTGAGATTATCTTGGGTTAGGATTTTTCCAAGGCCCTCCATTCAACAGAGCTGATAACTCTAAAAGAAGCTAATATTTTCCAAATAGAGGGAAAATCGGCTTAGGACTATCATTTTCATTCCACATTGAGCACGATTGAACCGTGAAGGAACTCGGAGGATTTGGCCACCAATTTCTTTTATCAACACTATCTAGCATTAACATTACACCTTCCAGATTCTACTGTAACTCAATAAACCTTTTTCTTAATAAGAATAACTCAACAAGCTTTCAACCTCTTCATTTCTCAAATTGCATCTAAACTAGGGACTCTAGACTGATATCCCCCCTACGTTGTTGTAGCTGTCCGCAATAAGTTCTTGGTTGGAGGCTACAAAGAAAAAAATAAAGAAATTGTTCCTTGAAGAATACTACTACACACCATGCATCGTTCCAAAATTTGATTCCAATGATTACCATATATTGTAGTTTGACACCTTGCTTTAAAGTTTAAACAGTTAATGCAAGAGCAAATAGTTCTCAACATACCTGAAGCCCTTGTTGAAAGAGAACAAGTAACTGCTGCATCCAAACTACAAATCTTGCAATTTAAGAACTTTCTAGCAATGGGTTTTTTTCACAAAGAGTGCATCCAAAACCATGTCTTTCTTGTAACTTTCCAAACAAATAGATCCAAGTGCACTAATGCATTCCTGTGCATCGAAAGATGAGAAAACAACAACCAAAACTTGCGACTTCGATGCATGTCATGGCCCAAATATCAAACTGATTATATGACAGTAAACACTGAATGAGTGGCAATTGAATGAATGACTAGAATCAAAATTATTATCAGCCTGAGTTAAATTGAAGGGAGGAAACTCAGAAGCTGAAGAGGACCTAGTGATCAGTGAGAAATTTAGAAAAGAGCCATACACAATATACTCATTCAAATATGGAAGCATAGCAACTAATCATCTACCGCCACTTTACAATCAACATCACGACAAATTACCATATAAATCTTATTGTATAAAACAAAATACAGCAGGAAAATGAGAGAAATTATTAAAGTGAACCAAATGGGATGTGCCTACGTTTTTATTGAAAACCTATATTTACACCATTTTTCTCGTCTTATACTCATTACTGTCCCATGAATTGGATCTATACTCAACTTGAACTTATTTCAAGATATGTTCCACCATTGAATTAAGATCAATTCCTATGGACAGTTAGAACTTCTTAGACTTTAAAACTATACTTTGAATGATTTTCCAAGTAGAATTTTTTCAGACTCCCGATTCAAAAGGTAATCTAAAAGTAACTCATTCTCAACACCTAATACATGCCCTATTAAAAAGATAATTTCTCAGGAAAACGATAAGCACAAAATTAAACATGCACTGTAAAACCATCTCGAGATTCTAATACAGAATATTGCTGTTCAAACAAGCATCGATTCAGATTAATCCAACCACATTGCGGCTATGAAACATGACCAGCAAACACTAAAGCGTGAAAAACATAATGCTGTTGCGGAATCATAGGATTTTCATTCATCACGATAATACAAGAGGGGGGAAAAGAAAGAAGCGAAAGGGAACAGGAGATATTGAACAGACCGAACATCTGGCAAGCTTGAAGGACGCGGTGAGGAGGCCATTGGAGAGTGAGCGGAAGCTCGAGCAGCTTCTGCCAGAAATCTGAGGAAATAGGGTAGGATTTGTCCCCAACGAAGGCGCAGATCAGGTACTCCGCCGTGTCCCACTGCCTCGCGCTCTTCCGCGGCGTCGAAGGCACAGCTCCCATCAATAACCTAGTTTCCTGTCCTTTTTTTATTCTTCTTCTTCTACTTCTCAGAACTGAAATCCGGAGATCAAACGCCACGAAAATCTGCGATTCATTTCAAGAGAAACGGAAGAGTTGAAGATGTCGTAACAAAAGATGGCGATCAAGGGATCAAATTCGCTAGGAAATGGGCTTGAAGCTTCGCATAGATCTGATCGACCAACGGAGATTGAGAAGGAAGCGAGAGAGGGGTTGGTTTGGAAGGCGAAAGGGGGTTTTGATTGATTTTGATGTGAGAAAAAACGAAGGGATTTTTGTCAGTCTTTCGAATGCTTGGGCGTCATGGTTTCAAGTTTCAACTCACAGCAACTTTGAAATTTAATTTTGATGATAAGTGGTATTTTAGAAATTTAATAACCCTATTAGATTAGAGTAAAAGTTATTGATAATTTTTTATGAAAATAAAATAAAATAATTAATTAAATAGTTAATCAATTATCTATTTTTATTCAAAATAAATTGATCATTTATGTTTAAAATATTGATTCATTTTATATCTATATATCAGTAACTATTTTTTATTTTGAATAGATATATAAAAAATAATGAATGAAGGAAGAGGGGACAAGAAGAATGATCATAAAAGTTTATTAAAATTGCATATAATTGGATGAAATGTATGAAAGTTATATGAAATATATATATATATATAATTTTTATCTTGTGATCTTGATGTTTAAAATTTTACAATGTTGTAAGCTGTTGATTTATATAACTAATTTGATTTATATAACTAATTTAATGAAGTAGGATAATTCAACAAATATAAAATTACACATATTTTATCCATGTGTTTCTTTACGCAACACATACAACCAGGGGTAAAAAAAACGCCCCGACCGATATATCGGCCGACATGCAAATATCAACCGATATGTATATCGGCCGACATGCAAATATCAGCCGATATGCATATTGGCTGCAATATCGACCGAGAATTTTCGCTCTCCTCCGATATCGGAACCGTGAAAAAACCGTAAAGAACCGTGCAGAACCGTGGAAAACCGCAAAAAATCGTAGAAAACCGTGACAGCCGTATCGGAAGAACCGTGTAGAACCGTGATGAATCGTGAAAAACCGCAAAAAACAGCAAAAAACCGTGAAAAACCGTATCGATTTTTTAAAAAAAATAATAATAATAAATAACTTTTAAATACCGATATTTGTACAGACCAATATTCGTTTTGTACGGCCGATACATATCGTATCGGCCGATATTGCTCGGATTTAAAAAACCTTATGATATGTATCGGCCGATATTTCAACCCTTGCATACAACTATATACTTCAATAAGAACTTTTTAAAATTCAAAAACTATTTACGTTGTATATCCCGCAGTTTCTCACAAGTAAATTCAAAAAAATAACTTTTTAAAATTATTCATTTTTCTTACACTTGCTCTATATAAAAATTTCCACTCCAACCAACATATAATTTAAATTATCATAAAAACTAAGTTATGCTATTTTAGTGTGATGTTTTTTATTTAGACATATTAAGGTGTTATTTTGATTCATGAATTTTCACAATTTAACTTAAAGTATATGATATCAGATATGAATAAAGTGGAGTTTAATAACTCTAGAAAATTGAAAAATAATTTTTTATTTCATTAAATTTGAATTATAAGATGCTTAATCGAAGTAAATTTTTTTGTTTGCCATCAACTTTATTTGTTTTAATATGATGTCTCATGTCAGAGATTGGGTTTAGACAATGATCATGAAATATATAAATAAATAAATTATTATATTGTAGAAATAGGAGTATTGATTAATATGTGCGCTTAATTTTTTGATTAATTACAATGTATTAAATAAAAAATTATAAGAATTTACAAGATATCGGATTTAAGATAGGATGGTCTCCAAATTGGGCCCTGATGGCCGTTGATTTATTTAATCAAAATTGAATGTTGCGAACTTGGCAACTCAGGTCCGATCGGAGTTTTTGTTTTGATTTAGGATGGTTGATGAGGGTGCTTAGAAAGACCAAAATAGCCCTGATGGTTATGGAGAATCGTAGGTGGACTGAAAACGCGGTTTGCTTAGAGGTGGGGGTATTCTTGTACTGTTCTATGGGCCATTTGGATGAAACTGATAGACATGGACAGATGAACCACAACTCATCAGTCACTTGGTGTTGATGGTCTCTCGTTTTTTCGTTTAGCAGCTTAACGGAGACTATATACCTGATGTAGGACTAGTTTGTGCTCTATATAATTTGATTGGATGAATAGAAGATTATATAGATAAATATCAATTAAAGAAAATTCTATAATCTAATTATAATAGGTTTATGAGATAGATAATGAAAAATCAATACCTCATAATAATTAAAATTTTAAATTTTAAATCACCAATGACGCTCAAACCTTAAATAACTAATGATCTTACTATTTCTTATATATTTCATCTGAATATATATTGCCGACATTAAACTTTTAAAGAATGATATCTCCAGAGTTTATAGTTTTGTTTTTATTTGGATTGGTGACAAAACGCACATATCTCCTATGGGAATCCAGTCTTTGTGATTTCCAAGATCTAGATTTACATTTTCTTTCTTCTTTTCCATATCATTTTTTTTTTAATTTGATATTTTCAAAAACATGAATAGTAAATTTCCTGTAACTCATACTTGTTTTGGGATTTGTATTCTACATCATATTTAGCATTTTGTGAGGTCTTGTTTGGTTGTTGGTGAGATTAAAGCTACTCTTACACTTACTCGTAGAGGTATGTACTGTATACACATCCCTTTCTCTCAGTGATTGGACGCAGTAGTGATAAATATTGTTATTGTACTGTGAAAATCCGAGAGGAACCTGTAAACTTTACAATTTTACTCTTGTCATTTTGTTTCACATTACAAAATAATAGGACCAATCATTCTAGTATGGAAAAAATCGATTAGGAGATACGTGATAGAGTAAAATTTACCTCTATCGGTATATCATTCATCACATATCAATATACTGATAACACGCCGCTCAATATATTAGTACACCGACAAATGTAAAATAAGAATTTCACTTCTAAACAAATTTTAGCGGTATTTATATGTACAACTTGTACAGTAGAATAATTTGTGTCAGAGACCTGGTGAGTGGTGACAAAGTCTTTTCCAGGCTCCTGGTCAACCCATCGCTGGAATTTTTTGAGGTGGTTGGTAAAGGAGTTTAGAAATAGTTTAAACGTTGACAATAGTGTCATGCATGTAAATTGATATATAAAATCTGAAGATTAAAAAGCAAATTCTAAATCTATTTATACACTGGCACCAACCATTTATTTCCACATTCCATCCCAACAAAAAAAATCTAACCGACAGGACTCAGGTTACCGTTAAATAACTAGATTTCAAAAATATCATCCGACCGTGTACAACTGGAATTTGGAGCACCAATGTTCATCTTTGACAACCATTCTTTGTGCTGAAAAAACATAATAGCATTAGTAGAGGCAGAAAGGAGCTGAGGTAAGGATTAAGAAGAGAAAGAAAAACCCAAATTGCAAACATACTCTAACGAATAGAGGCTTCCAAAGTCTCTCAATTTTCATCAAATGCCTGCAAGCTGCTTAGAGAGAGATTTTTGAGAAACAGGGAAAGAAGTAAGAAAGAAAAAGAAAAGAAAAATATAAGGTTTAAAGGGATACAAATTTCTCAATTATCTCCATTCTTGGGTGTTTCTGCAAATGTACATGGTAACTTCAGCATCTTCTGCCAAAATACAAAAAAAACCCAGATGACGTTTTTAGGTTTACAGAGCTACAGCATTGCATTAATGGACCCAAATCAGAGAAGTGAAACAACTATACCCTTCTTCTAAAAGAGAGAAAGGAGATGGAAACCCATGAAGATGCTCTTCTCCTGAAAAACAGAAACGAAAGTAGAAAGAAGAAACACAAAACAGTCAATTCAAAACCAACTTAATAGACATAGAAAGTCTACTACCACTGAATGAAAGCTGAAATGGAAAGTGGGGAGATCAGGAGAAATAAAGTTCGCACCCTTTTTCCTCACGTTGGGCTAGAACCTATATAGCCCAACCTCTCAGTCAAGAGATTCACATCTTCATCTTCTCCTCCTTCAACGTCTGAGGTACCATTTTCATCTTCAAACGTCTCATTCAGCAGTTCTTCCCAGAACTCATCATCGATGTCTTTATCTTCGCTCTCATGTGTTTGTGCTCCATCATCATCATCTTCTTGTTCACTCCCTTTACTTCTTCTCAGCCCCCGAATTTCCAATGCAAGAGTCTCCAGCTTAGAGACTTGGAAACCGCAAGTATTGTCAAAGTTTAGAGCTTGGATTCTAGCTTGGTCACGACCCCGGCTTGATTCTCCAGCATTTCGGGTGTGCAATTTATCAATGGGCCGCCTTCTTTTCTTGGTCATTAATTGTTCAAGCTCTTCCCTTTTCTCCTTCTGTTGGACTAATTGCTGTATGAAGTCGGTGTTTTGCATTGTTCTAGCCAAGAAAGTCACCATCTGCTGCTGTTTGTGCACTGTTCCTTGTATCCTTTCTTCCATGGCTTGAAGGAGAGCTCTGGTGTCCAGTTGTTTCTGTTGGAGCTTTACCAATTCTTCCGCCAAGATGTGCTTGTCTTGGCGCAAGCGATCAATCTCACTTTCTAATCCGACTTCACACAAGGGCCTAAAGCATGCTGTGTCCGAGAAATTCTGAGAGGGCGGCCTTCTCCGCTTGATATTCTTCAGCAGATGCTTGTGTCCGAGAAATTCTTCATTTGCAAATTCCTATCTATCAGGATCCACCTTTCTAAAGCCCTGCTCAACCCAAATTCTACATTCATTTTGTTGAAATCCAGAATACCTAGATGTCTTTGAGAGAGAGAGAGAGAGAAGAGAGAGAAATTTCAGCCATATATTTTATGTTGAGTTTTACAGCGGAAAAATCAATCACACAATCAATAATACGCAGATTTACGTGGTTCGGCTAAATGCCTACGTCCACGGGCAACAAAGAGAAGAGTTTTCACTAAATCAAAATGAGAGGTTACAATGTGTTGTCTATCTCTCTCCCTTTCCTCTCCTATTTATATACAAGCAGTAATCACATATATAAAAGGAAAGGCTCCTGCAATTATGCTACTGCCCAATGGCCTACCAACTCAGTTATGAGTTAAGTTAAATAGAGTCATAAATACCAACTCAATGGCTGAGTTAAATCGAGCCAAATATCAACAATCTCCACATTGGCGAGATTTGCAGGCCATCTCCTCCTCATCTCTCAGCTATCTCTACCTTGGCATGAAAATCTCACGCCCAACAAACACAAGTGAACAAACAAACTGTGCTGCCTTCAAATGTACCCGAAGGTGCCACGCACTCGAAGGTGCTCAAATATGCAGGACGTTAATCAAGTCCAAACGATGCTTGAACTTGATCCCAGTTACCACCTTGGGCAGCATATCTGCAGGATTATCTGCAGTTCCAACCTTCTGAAGAAGAATAACACCTTCATTGACAACCTCTCGAACAAAATGGAAACGGACATCGATGTGCTTTGTTCGTGCATGATGAACCTGGTTCTTTGCTAAGTGAATAACACTCTGACGATCACAATAGACATCCACGTGCTTTGTATAAGACCCAAATCCTCAAGCAACCCATGTAGCCAAATGGCCTCACGAATGGCCTCTGTCACTGCTATGTACTCTGCCTCAGTAGTAGAAAGAGCAACTGTACATTGTAACGTCGACTTCCAACTCACCGGCCCTTTAGCAAGTGTAAACACATAGCCTGAAGTAGACCGGCGTTTATATAAATCACCAGCATAGTCCGAATCCACATAACCAACCACATGTTGACCAAACTGATCATCCCGCTCAAACATTAAACCAACATCTACGGTATCCAGAATGTACCGTAAAATCCATTTCACTGCTTGCCAATGCATCTTGCTTGGATCATGCATATACCTACTCACTATACTGATAACCTGTGAAATGTCGGCCTAGTACACACCATAGCGTACATCAAGCTACCAACTGCACACGCATATGGAACCTGAGCCATGTACTCACGCTCCTTATCTGTGCGGGGAGACATCAAAGTACTAAGCTTAAAGTGATGGGCTAATGGTGTACTTACAGGTTTTGTATTTTTATCCATACCAAAACGCTGTAATACTTTCTTCAGATATTGTTTTTGTGACAAACACACTGTTCCCTTCACTCTGTCTCTTTCAATTTCCATACAAAGTATTTTCTTGGCTTCCCCAAGGTCTTTCATCTCAATCTCATTTCTCAACTGAGTCTTCAATTTGTCAATCTCTAACTTGCTCTTACAGGCTATGAGCATGTCATCCACATATAAAAGCAAATATATGAAGGAACCATCACGTAGCTTACGAAAATACACACAATGATCATATTGGCTTCTTGTGTACTTCTGTCCTATCATAAACCGATCAAATCTCTTGTACCACTGCCTTGGGGATTGTTTCAAACCATACAACGACTTTCTCAGTTTACAAACCAAATTTTCTTTTCCAGGAACCTTAAAACCATCAGGCTGAGACATGTATATCTCCTTATCCAAATCACCGTGTAAGAAAGCAGTTTTGACATCGAGTTGTGCTAACTCAAGATCAAACTGTACAACTAAAGCTAGTAAAATACGAATAGAAGAGTGCTTAACAACCAGAGAAAAAATCTCATTGTAGTCTATCCCTTCTTGTTGTGCATAGCCTTTAGCTACCAACCTAGCCTTGAATCTCACATTATCTGTTCCTTGAGAACCCTCTTTCTTGGTGTATACCCACTTGCAACCAATTGCTTTCTTTCCCTTTGGAAGTTGTACCAACTCCCAAGTTCGATTCGTGTGAAGAGACTGCATCTCCTCACTTATTACATCCTTCCATTCTACACTTTCTGAGTTTCTCATAGCATCTCTGTATATAGACGGAATATCATCATCAACAACTGGAAGTGCGTATGCCACCATGTCTGTGAACCGTGCAGGTTTTCTAACCTCTCTTCTTGGTCTACTGGCTGCAATGGAGTCTGGCTGCTGTGTAGACTCCTGAACTGGAGCCTCATCTGTGACTGTGTCCTCACCAACTGAATCATTTGTGAGACTATCACCTGTTTGAACAGGTATCACTGAAGTCACTGGAGCCTCAAACTCCACCTGTTGTGGAACACCCTTGGTTTTGTTCTCCTTCTGATCAACCTTATACTTGTTCTGAGTAAACATAACAGATTCATCAAAAGTAACATCACTGATAAGAATTAATTTCTTCGATTCGGGGCACCAAAGTCGATACCCCTTCACACCACTGCTAAAGCTTAAGAATATAGCTTTCTTGGCTCTAGGATCCAATTTACTTTCTTTGACATGAAAATATGTTGAACAACCAAATACATGCAAAGAATCATAATCTGTAGCAGGTGTTCCAGACCATACCTCAATGGGTGTTTTACCCTCATTTGCAGTTGTAGGCAACCGATTGATGAGATGAGATGCATATGATAGTGCCTCGGCCCAAAATGCTTTGTCCAATCCAGCATTGGACAACATACACCGTACCTTCTCCAATAAAGTACGGTTCATTCGTTCTGCTACCCCATTCTGCTGCGGAGTGTCGCCGAATGTGAAATGTCTCACTATCCCCTCTGCCTGACATATCTGCATATATGAATCTGATTTGTACTCACCACCATTGTCTGACCTGAGCCTTTTGATTTTTCTGCCAGTCTGAGTCTCAATCATCTTCTTCCACTGCAGGAACACATCCAAGACTTCACTTTTGCGTTTCATGGGATACACCCACACTCGTCTAGAGAAGTCATCAACAAAAGTAACAAACCAATGTCTACCACTCAAAGATGCAACTCTGGTAGGTCCCCATACATCTGTATGAACATAATCTAGTATCCCCTCAGTGTTATGAATAACTGTGCTTGCCCAGAACACAATGTTCACAAAATCTAAGTTTGCAGGTCTTAGCACCTTTCAACAGTCCTTGTTTTACCAAACCTTGTAAAGCTTTCTCACCCGCATGTCCCAAGCGCATATGCCATAATTTTGTAGTGTCAGAACCAACATCCTTTTTACTATCAGTGACTGTCGCTGCTTCACTTACAATAGTACTTCCTTTCAAGAAGTACAAATTGTTCTGTCGGGTACCTTTCATCACTCCCAATGCACCCATGACAACCTTTAGAACTCCACCTTCCAAGGTAATTTTCAAACCTTTGGATTCTAAAGCACCCAATGAAATGAGATTTTTTTTTAAATCTGGTACATATCGAACATCTGTCAACACTCTGATTGCTCCATCATGCAATCTCAAACGGATTTTACCTATCCATTTTGTTTTACAGGTATTATCATTACCCATAAAAACTGATCCACCATCCAACTCCTCAAAGTTGGAAAACCAGTCCCTGTTGGGACACATATGATAAGTGCAACCCGAATCTAAAATCCACTCCTCAGAATGGTGTGGCAATGATGAGCCAATCATTGTTAACTCAGTATCATCATCTATAACATAAACAACATTTGCTTTTGGATTCTTCTTGTCATTTTTTTTCAATATTGGACAATCCTTTTTCCAATGCCCTTTCTGTCGACAAAAGACATACTCATCCCCTAGCAAGATTTCTTCTATTAGATGATGTTGATGCTCCTCTCGTCTTTGAACGAGACTTAGACCGATTACCAAATTTCTTGTTTTGTGACCTGCCTCTAACTGTCAAAGCCTCTGACTTTGAGTATCTTTGAGCATGTTTGTCCTTTTTTCGATACTCATTATTGATCAATGCATTCACCACAAGTTCAAATTTAATCTCATTTTTCCCATACAATAGGGTAGTAGTCAGGTGATCATAATGGTCAGGCAAGGAATTCAATAACAATATTGCTTTGTATTCATCCAAAATTTCAACATCTAAATTTTGCAAATCAGCAAGAATTTTGTTATAAGCTGTTAAGTGTCCAGTCATAGAAGTACCTTCTTTGTAGTCGAACTGGAAGAGTCTTTTCTTGAGATAGAGACGATTCTCAACACTCTTGGTCATATACTTATCTTGAGAACAGCAGATCTTCTCTATCTTCTGAGATGATAGAGAAGATCTGGAAACCCCTTTTCGAACGGCTCTTGCAGTGTCTGGCTGACTGCCAGTCGCCGCTAGCACTCGCGCTGCTCCTGCGATGGGGCTGCGCCTCTCTGTTTCTGCTCACAGCTCTTCGATCAGATCTGCCGACCGAGATCTGTCGTCGCCTGCTTCTTCTATCGCCTCTGTTTTCTCTGCAGTTTTCTACGATTTTTTTTTCTCTGTAACAGATCTGAACCTTTCTTGATGCAAAGATCAGATATGATTTGCGATTACCTCCGAAATTCCGGCGTTCGCCTCTCTGGCTGAGTCTCAGATCTGGGTGAGTTTGATGCCCTAAGACCATATCTGGTTGTCGACTGCCCTTCTTCTGGCTTCAGATCCGAATCATCTGCCTGGTTCTGCGCCTTCCTCCGGCTGTTACCACCACTTGCCGCTGCTGCCTCTCTCCAGATCTCAGATCTGGATGGGGAAAACCCTTTTGCCGCCACTGCTCGCAGCTCGGCCTGCCTTGTTGCGCTGAAATCTGGTTGGGTTTCGGGTTCTCTGCTCGTCTGCGTGTGATTCAGGTCGAAGCTGAGTTCCTCTTCTGGCCGCTGCGAAACCCCTTCTGTTCTCGGTTTGGAACAGCGCCTCTATGCTGCTCTGGCCGGCTGGCTTGTACTGTGAAGCCCTCTTTTCCAGATCTGGCCGCTGATGCTTTGGGGAAAACCCTTAGCCGATGGATTGAAGGGAACCCCTTTTCCTTCAAGGTCTTGTGTGCGGTATATTTCAAACCCCTACGGCTGTTTGTTTCTCAAATCTGAGAAACCTTGATGCCGTGACTGTGTGATTTTGCCTTGTCGATCCTCCGACGAATCCGACGAACATGGCTCTGATACCAATTGTTGAGTTTTACAGCGGAAAAATCAATTAATAAAATCAATCACACAATCAATAATACGCAGATTTACGTGGTTCGGCTAAATGCCTACGTCCATGGGCAACACAGGGAAGAGTTTTCACTAAATCAAAATGAGAGGTTAAAATGTGTTTTCTATCTCTCTCCCTTTCCTCTCCTATTTATATACAAGCAGTAATCACATATATAAAAGGAAAGGCTCCTACAATTATGCTACTACCCAATGGCCTACCAACTTAGTTATGGATTAAGTTAAATAGAGCCATAAATACCAACTCTGGGCTGAGTTAAATCGAGCCAAATATCAACATTTTAGGCCCCCCAAATCTACAACATGTTTTGTGTGTGCCCTTGTAGGTCTATTAGGCGCATTAAATGTGCTCAAAGTACTTAAAACACCACCGGGCTTAGATGATTTTGTGGATTAAATAAATTGTCTGAAGATTGAACTGTTGACTGAACCATTTTATTCTCACGGCTCGGTCTAATTAGACCCAGAGATATAAATTTACATCATGAAAGGAAATTCAGTGAAGTAAAGAAGAATCCTACTGTTTTTGTTCATCTTCATCTTACTCATCTCTTTGTTCTTTGTTTCTTGTTCTTCTTCTTCATTTGAAACTTTTCGAGTTAATGTGTTTCTTCAATACGTGACAGATCAGAAAAAAAACTCTTAAATGGCATTTGATACTTACATATGTGTTAAGCTGCCTGACAAAGCTAGACAAGTTATTGTGCTTGAAGTATCGCGGAAGGAGAGTCAAGGAGAAGGTGTGGGGATCCCATACAATGAAGCTGTTACTTTCCCTGCTCCAAGACACCTCATTGTCTGTGCTAGGGTCGTCCACTATCTCGTACGTCTTGGTGAGGAAAGGCGGCGGGCCGGAGTCGTGGATGCCCTCCATTGGCTGCAGAGGGAGCATTGCATTTGGGACCTCTCCCGAATAAGAAGAGGAACTTGCTCCTGGAAACTCCTCTTTCACTGAACCTGTTGGGTACATGCTGCTTGATTTATCTGCACCACAACTAGAAAGAGAAGCAGAGATGAAATTCTAATGACGAAACACAAAATAGGTTTTGTCTTTTGATGCTGAATTCAGAGAAAAATGAAGAACAACAGAGAGAAGCGCAAAATGTAAAATTTTCCAAAATGGGTCTTGATAGAAACGCAGTTTGATTGACAATGAAGCTTATAAACAAGAGGAAAAAGTAGCAATCTTTCAGCTAAAAACAGAGAAGAAACCCAAGAGAAGAGAAAGACAGGCATGGAATTTGAGTCCACAAGAGAGAGAAGAACAAGATGCTAAGTTTTCCAAAATGGGCTTTGATGGAAATGCAATTTGTTTGAAAGTGAAGGGTATAAAGAGAGGAAGAACTAGCATCTTTCTAAAATTTTAATTATATATTATTTATAATAATATATTAAATATATCTAATTTAAATTTTTATCTTACGCCCCAATCTTTCTAGTGGCCCTGCGAGTTGGGAGCATGCGTGGCCTTCTGCTATCTTTTTCTATTATTTATTCTATTCTTTTATTCTGTTCTAATCCAATTGCTTTGTGAATATTTTATAATTTTCTCTTATTTTATTTGTTTTAGAAAGGAGGGAAGGAAACTTCCATGAGAGATGGTGCTCTGCAGGTGGGACCCACGTCGATTATGGGCAGCTCCGCAGCTGGATGTTTTTTTTTTAATGTGAATAGTAGCGGTTTTTATTAAAACTGGGTGTTGTTTTCTGGTTTTCAGTTGAACCACCTTAAACTGACATTATTGAGTCTAAAAGTTTCAAAACTACAAGAAATTTGATAATGAGATAGTATTTAATAAATTTACATAATTAAAAAATATAATGAGATAAGAATTTTATAGAAATTAATTTCTTTAAATATATACATATATATGATTTAAATTAAATAAAATAGATGGATGTATAAAACTTTCTAACAACTGTCAATTTGATTTGTTTATATCAAACAAATAAAATATTAAAATGAAATTTAATACAAATAAATACCATGTTGACAACCTATGTTTTAATTTCTAAAGATTATATTTAAAAAATATATATAATTAAAATGAAAATTATAGTTAGGAGTCACCGGTCACCAACAGTTTTCAGGTTTGGACACTATAAATAGAAAAAGAAAAAAGAAAAAAAACTAAAAAGGGCCCCATCGCGTTGGGAAAAGGAGAGGACTAGGCGTGAGGTGTTTTGTCTTCACGAAACGTGGCAGCACCCAGACACCACACTTACCCTCGATTTTGGCTATCGAATGGTGGATGTACACGTAGACATGTTTGAGACGTTGGTCCCCCAATTCATGAACTGAAACTTCTATTGTCCATCATTAGATTTTGTAAGAACTTCCGCAAATTTCATCGGATAAGTGGATCGATCCTAAGCATTGAATTCGTGGATCCCAATCAAAACTTGTTGACTGTTCTCAACAAAAAGGGCGGTCTAAAACAATCTAGGCAAGGAAGGGATTAAAAGAACGCTAGTGCTGATATAAAATTATTTTAGAATTTTAAATAGATTATATTCTTTTTTTGATAAAATATATAAGAACATAAAATTTAAACTTTATCTGATTATTTAGATATCACAAATTTTAAATTTCTATTATTTATATCATTTACAAAACCATCATCTATCTTGTAGAATGATTAAGAACATGTTCATAACAGACGTGTATTTTTGGTATTAAAAATGTATATATCTAAGCCTCCCTACTCATTTTCTCAGGATTTGGTGAGGTGGTGTAGCCCCATTTATAGTGGGACCGGATGGTGATTGGACATCGGGGCCAGTGAGATGGGACCCACACGAGTCCCGGCATGTGATTTGCAGGTGTAAAAGGTTTGCAATTTCTAGGGCTCGGGAGCTACAATTCCTTCCACCCAGATGGGGGCCATGAATAGGTTAGGTCACCCATGACGTAGCGCTATACTTTAATCTCACTCACCTCTTCGCTTGTTCGATTTAAAAAATTTATAGCATTAAATTTTTTTGAATTTAAATGACTAGTAAACTATGCTCACTTTGATTTTTTCAGAGAAGCTGCCGAATGGGCTTTTAAACTACAGACTACTGAGTTGAAAATAAAAAATTGTGCTAAGGTAGATATATAGATAATACTGAGTTGCGAAATTAGAGATAAAGATCATAAAATGCAAAGGTCTGCCACTCTACTTCAAAAGTTCAGGTGGCCCTTCAGGAAGAATTATCTTTTTTAAAAAATTGAATAATAAAATGGTAATTTTCATATAAATTTTTGAAATAGAATGTATTTTTAAAAGAAAAATGAAGTGTCTAAATGGCCACCCTTAGACCTATTATAGGAGAGTATCTCTTAGTAAAAAAAAATTAGATAGATAGAATATCAAATTGCAAACATAAAAATCCACTTTATCATCCGATGTATTATTGCTTTTTAAGATAAAAACTAAACCCATTGAATAGATAATTTTACTTATCACAATCAATTTAACAGTGACGATGCATCGAGTGGATATAAACCAATATTAGATGTAAATTCAAAGAATGAAATAACATTGGGAGTAGGATCTTATACACGATTGATTCTCGTATATAGACCCATGCATTCGGGTGGACTAAATGTCTAAAATGTCACTAGCTTCTCACATAAAATAAATCTTAAATATAACTCGAACAAAAATAACAATGGTACTTAAATTTTTTAGTGTTGTTCAATTTTAAAAATAAAATAGAACATTGTTAGAGACATCTTTATTTTTTAAGGGACACCCCTACTCTTTTACATTGATTTAGATGGAAAAAAAAACCATGGATTGAATTTTAGTACAATGAATAATGATAATTCTAGGAAGACATTTTTGTCCTTTAAAACAAAATAAAGTGATAAAAGTATTTTCTTATAAAAATAGTCTCATCAATCCTCAATAAAATATCATCTATTTAAAATGATTTATTCATGTATACAAGAAAATCTTTGAAGAATCATTTAAATTGAATAATCATAAATACAAAACCGTGGTAATGTCAAATCCTACCACAAATTTTATTGAAAAATCATGCTTCTCTCTCTACTGTGAATAAAAATGCTTCTAAACTCACGAATCGCTTTCAGCTGAGCGCTGTGGATTATGAAGTCGAAAGTCGCTTTTGTATCTGTTGGACTTTACTAGTATGGGATCCAACGAATGGAGATCGGTAGAATTAAATGATTTTTTTTTTTTTATAAAAAAAATAAGTTTATTGAATTTTAAAGGTCATCATATTTAAAATAACATTAATTTCGGATGAATTTTTATTCTAATCATAAAGTTAATTCGAAATAAATTTATATAGAATAAAAAATAATTTACTGAAATAGATGTGTGTGAGAAGGAAAGATTGTGATTTTGGACCCCTAATGGACACCGCATGAGAGTCTAAATAAAAACATAGCTCATGGACACCACAAGGACCTTACCATGATTGTGTCTTGGTCGTCCTTCTCATCATTATCATAAAAACAAAGTACATCAATCACAGAATATATTAACAACTTACAGTATTATAATAAGGTACATTCATCTGAGATGAAGCCAGGCGATTCTAGAAACTAGATTGAGCCACACAGAAACTAGGGTATTCGTAGAATTTATTGAGATCAAAGCTTAAGAAGTAACCAACCAGGGGCAACACACTTCTGTTCTCAACTCTTATAGTACTACTATTCAGACAGCTTCCACAGCATGGTTCGCAGCTTCCTTCTTCACAAATGCTTCAAGGTACACTTTCCTGTAAATGCACAGCCCTTCGTGAATAAATAGAATATCTACATGATCAAACTGAACCCAATTATGGGCTACAAAGTCAATGTAATTTAAAAAAAAACTGGATTTTCCTATTGTCCAAAATCAAAGAACTGTCTGGATGTTCCTATTGTCTCTTCCAACACTCTTATACCATTGGCCACTGTCCATTTTAGCAGGTGCAATTGACAGTCACCACTAAGAAAGAATCTAACAATTTTCCATAATCTGATCCTTGGGTGGCGTCCTCATCTGCTCTGGGTATTATTTGCATAGTTTTGAACTCTGTAATGACAGTGTGAAGCATATGGATTCTCATACTAAAGCAGATGACACAAAAAATTACTCGGAAGAAATAATATATATATATGGCCAAGGGATCCTCCAATCAAGAGGCAGAGAGGATAATGCTCCACGGAACAAATGCTTTTAATATTACAGATACACCAGTACCTAGCAGGAAGATGGTCATGAGGACGATTGAATGGAGTCCAAACTGGTTCTCCTACAAACAGCCGCATTGCCTGCAAAAACACTTGCAAAGTGTTAAAAGAGCCTCAACATGAGTCTCAATTTTATTTGATCCAAATCAAGAGCATTCTATTTCCAATATGAAAGATGGGCAGAACAACCTTATTGTGAAAACCAAATCCAAATAACCCAAACTATTATCACTTTTTGCTGCATTTGAATATTCTCATCTCAAAACCCATGACCACTAGCACTCTTCTCTAATAAATCAAAAGTATTTTTGGTCAGGCACAGATGTTAATCCCTTTTTTGGGCAAAAAGTGTTACAATCTTTTACCGGGTTCGACACAGAAGCAAAGAAGCATGTAATCTATTCATGAATCTACAAGTATTTTTGTTCTCTGTGGGTGGCCACATGTGCCAGTGCAGTGCACCTGTTCTCTAAGGTGTGCATGGGGCCCAAAATGTAGACAGCACCCCAAACTGAAGAGGGTCCTATCATTATGTGTCATACATCTATACTTTGATGAATATTCAATATTTTGTGCCACATGCCACACGTGTATACTGAATGTGGGCCACCAATGAACCTCTACCCAAGTCATCTACAATGCATAATCAACCTGTTCCACAACATACATGTGGTGTATGTGTGCTACATTTACATGTGCATGTGACTCATCTTTGTGCAGGTGTAGGCCTAACAACATCCAGGTAATGTAAATGGTACCAGGTAAAGTAGATAGATACTCGGTAGAGTTCAAGCAGAGCCATTTTTGAGGTGAGGAAAAAGAAACTGGATAAGAAAGGATGTCTTCCACTAACTATGCAACTGACACTTGGAGAACATTCAATGTGTCCCGCAACCAACACGAAACACATCAATTCAAATTTAGGCAGAAAAAGAGTTCCACCCACCACATTCAAACTGGATAAATAATAGAGATAAATGTGTCCTCGGAAGGCCAATAAACTCAAACCATGTTCACATAGTCCATTGATTGGGCATTCTTGTCCATTTGAAAGCTTCCCACACACCCTCATTAAAGACCTATCATAGGCTTGATGAATGGTTACCACATAATTAATGTGCATCATTGCCATTTGAGTTTCTTTGCTGTTTAATGAAATGTTATCAGCTCATTGTTTTGTCACTCTGTGATGCTACTAATACATGTACATGCACTGGTGCTAAATGGATACCTTTATGTAGTTATCAGTATCCAGGGTAAACCGATGATATATTCCTGCAGGTAAAACAATCATGCCACCTTTCTTCACCGCCACACGGATCCAACAGTCATTTTTGTCCCTCACATCAAAATAACCTTCACCACCATAAGAAAATAAATGGAAAAGAGACACATGAAACACCCTTCAGTTCCAGAAGACAATAAATAACCATAATATATGTGAAACCAGGTCAATTTCCAATAGGAGTGCAGAACTCAAAACTAAAACTCTGAGCGAACCTACCACTTCCTTCAAGACAGTATCGGATCTCTTCATCAGTGTGAAGATGCTCTTCAAAAAAGCTTTTTATCTTGGCCTCATAATTTGGCAGCTTCTCTGGACACACCTCAATGATGTCCTGCAAAAGAAATTCAGTCTCTGGTTAACTTCCTATCATTATGAAATGAAAAGTAAATTTTAGCGAAACGACATCCCAAACCATATAGGAATAGCCCCTGGTTTCACGAATTTTCTTGAGCTCTTCATCATTTTCAACATTATCTGCATCCAAGCGCCAGCTAAGTACTCCTAGCTCTGAAACAGAAACAAGATTTCCCTCAAGTTGGTTTGCAGTTTCATACATATCTTAACTAGAATGTCTTGCAGAAAATGAGCACCTGCAAGTTGGTCCAATGAGACAAATTCCTTGGGCTCACGATGATGAGGAAGCCTTTGATCTTCGTCACTGTCATCCATGAACCATGCTTGGATGACAGCCTCCCTTCCATCCTAAACCAATAGAAAATAAAATAAAATTAGACAGAAGGGTCATTGCATGGTTTTGCAATTAAAAAGGGATAATAGTAAAAAAATCGTGATAACGCATGTGAAGTTGGGGTCAAATCCCATGTGCCTTTCAATAATGTGAGACATGATATGTAAAGAGTAATGGGTCACTTAAGATCTACAAAAATTATGATTTAAAATTTGAAAACAGTGACAGTCCCTAGCTTTAGGGTAAAAAAGAATAAGCAGTGACAGTCGAAAGAATTTTTATCATGTTCTAATCAGGCCGGTTCATGAGTTAGTTTCAGGCTGGGCTTTGTAAAAAAAAAGCCCGACTCCGCCAATTAAAGCCAGTTTCTTTTGCATTTGACACCATTTTTTATTAAAAAATATTTTTAAAATTGAAAATTTAACCGTACAGATTGATAATATACTTAAATACCTACCATCAACTAAAATTTCAATCCAAAAAACAATTTTTGATACTTGATCTTGATAGTCAAAGTTGGTGGACGTCCTTGAAAAGATGATGCCTAATGATTTTGACCATTACGATTGAGTCGCTAAAAATTAATTTTTGAGATAAAATTTAAAGATGGTCGGTCTTTAAGTATTTTTTCAACCTATACGGTTATATTTCCAATTTATAAAACAAAAAGATATAAAAAAAAATAGATGGGCCTAAAACCTGATGGGTGACGGACTTTAAGTAAAAGCCCGAGCCCGACTTGTCGGACAAAATCTTGTTCAAGCCTGTTTGTCTAAGTTAAGCTCAGGTTGAGCTTAGAAAAACGAACACCCCTAGTTCTAATCCTCCACCATCTATGGTACTGAATATGATATGCTATTGACCTCAGAGATCCAAGGATGAGCCCAGATGGAGATCCCATGCCACAATCATCACTATAGCCAGTAATCCCATCTATCTAGGGTCTACTTTTTGAGCTCTATCATTCTATTGATCCCTACCAAAGACAGTTTTTGCTGTCAGCCCATTATCCCACAGCCTAACATATCTTCTTGATCCCTTCATTTTAAATTTTCAATACTCCTTGTTCCTTGTAATCTTTCAATAATTTTCAATACTGCTTGCCCATAGCTTAATCCAACTTGATCACCATTGAAGAGGGAGTAATAATTTCATACGTCAAACACCAGCTGCTTCTGCAATCTTGAAGCTAAGAAGCACCTTCTACCATGTTCTTACAGGAGGATACCACATCCATCCCAAAGCTTTGTAATACACTTCTTACTATGTGTTTGAGCTTCCATTATCTTCAATGAGTGGCATACTTCCTTTCTTTTCCTCACTTTGACTTCAGAAGGTAAGTAGTGTCATTTGAGCCCACAAGTTAGAACTTACTAACATGCTACCGGTTCTTGTAAATTATTATTGCTTTCTGTTAAAATTTCCACCTATAGTTGGACAGGAGATCTAGGCTTCTGACGACTGTCATGTTCAGAACTACAGTAAGAACAAAATGACATTGTTCACCCTAAAGAACAAATGAACATCAAGTCAGATGAATGCATAATCCATCTCCTCCAGATGCAAAGTAATTACATTGAAGAAGTCATCAGAGATCCTACAGGAAGAGCCATATTTGGACAGATGAAACTTCCCATTGGATAATTTCTAAAAACATGATGAAATGGAAAATGGTGCAATGGTGCAAACAGCGCTATTCTCCATTGAATTGAGCAAAAAATGGTTTATGATAGGTTATGGAGGGTTGAAATTGGCTAAACAGTGGAATCCCACCCTCTGAGACATGATGCAGGAATAATGTCCTTGGGTAAATTTGAGACAAATTCCTATAATGGTTTATGAGAGGTAGATCCACAACACAAGGAAGTTTCCTCATGAAACAACTCAAGAAAAGTTTTGGGAGGAAGATTTCACATGAATTTATTAATTTTGAGAGGCATGTGATAAGAGTGTCCAGATAGTTGATTGGTGGCACTAAAGAAAAATAAGCATCCCTAACAGATATACCGAGATTATATGCATAAAGTGAGCAGAATGACTGAGTTCCTAATCCCAGCTGGATTTCATCAAGGATCCACTTTGGACCTAATTCACTTGCCAGATGATAGACAACTTGATCATGAAGTTCCTTATAATTGGTGTTTGTTGATGGTATGGTACTAATTGTTAGACAATAAAGCAAGTAGATTATGAGCAAGAATTTACAAAACATGTTTTCAATCAAATGATTAGAAGACTAGTAGAATAAAGACAGAATAGTATCCTTAGTACGTATTTGTGGAGAAACTAAGAAAGGATAGATTAAGGAATGACAATAGTAGCCAAGGCACCAGGGGCCATCAAGGTGCCAAGGATTCTTGGAGACATAGGCACAAGGTGCATGCTTAGGTATGAGACTAATTTTGCTAGAAGCATTTATTAGATACTTTAAATATGAGAAGTGATTTGTGCCCCCCCCATTTTACCCATGGTGCACTCCTTCAATTTTTTTTTCCATATTTGTGTAAATTCATCCGAAGCAGCAAAATACATTGGCAACTCAGCTTCCAAGCATATTATATGAATACATATTATGGACATGCACAAGTATATTATCCAATAATTAGAGTCTCTAATTAAGTATTGTTAGCGTTACGCGCGGAAACAAGAAAAATCGAACGGAAATAAAAACACAGCACAACACAATATTTTAACGTGGTTCGGCCCACCTGGCCTACGTCCACGGAACGACAGAATATTCACTATATGAGAAAGAATATACATGTACAATATTAATGACTCCCTTGAGTCATGAGCCCTAACCCGAAGTCCCGAGCCCCTTTTACACCCAACTATAAGACACATCGACGTCACCTCTCAGTTGATTTGAATCTCTCTCATACCCACAATAGTGAACCCAACTTCTGTGTTCCTCCCTCCACGCTTCCTGCGTCCTACGAGCAATCCCGACATGCTTCAAATGCGAGCGTCTCCGATGATGGTGTGTTCCACACACACAGATCTCCACCTCTGCTCTGGCGAAGGGGCTTCGTCTCTCCAACCGCACTCCTGCTGGCTGCCACTCACAGATCTGACAACCCAGATCTGCAGCGGTATTGCACTGTTGCTTACGCCCCTCTCCGGCCATCGAGCTGTCCTCCAGACAGCACCAGATCTGTGGCTCCTTCTTGAAGGCAACCCACTCCGGCTACATCTTTGCCGTAGTTGGTGTGATCCCCCACACACCTTGGATACCCGTCTGTATCACCCCTTCCACGATGATAACCTCTATGTATATATAGATATTATCAGTCGGTCCCTTCTCTAAGAATAGCACATACTATTCTTGCAAATGCCGTGTACAGCTCTCCTTTTTTATTCTCTTGCCGTGTTTGTATCTCTTTAGGATTCCCAAGGATATTTTCTAATTAGAAAATATTCTCTTGTATATGGATTTGAGCCACATCATCAACAATCTCCACCTTGGCGAAAAATCTGCCAACCTCTCGGAGATGATTGACTGACCTCCACTGCACACACTCGGCCTTGCTCCACCTGCACCACCTCAGCACATGTTGCTGCCTCTGCTCACATGATCTCTGTTTTCTCGACCCTACTGTCGAGAACGTCCATCTGTCTGCTACAGCTGTTGTTGATGCAGCGTTGCACCAACCCCTGTTCTCAGTGGTGTTGCTCCCTCACGCTGACAGCAGCCACTGTCTTAACATACAGCTATGTGTTGTCCTGCTGGTGGTATCCTTTTGAAGCTTGCAAGGCACCCTCCTTCGATCAGTGCTGAATTCTCATACACACTGATGCTCAAATAAAGAAGCCTCCACCTTTTCTGGTGTATGACAGTCTCCTAGCAGACCTCTCCTTGCACGTCCATCCAGCACTCAGATGTAATCTGATGCTTACACGCTACCAGTTGTTGCTGCTTCCAATTTTTAACCAAGTAGTACTTGTTTGCTTCTTCCACACAATGTACAAAGCCATTCAACATCATGCAACTTCACCTCATGCATGTCAAGCACATGACTGTGTGTTTTTATTATCTTCATCTCATGTAAATAAATCATGCATGATATTGCTTTTATCAATTGCTTGCTGCCCACCTTGCTTTCTCTTACCGTGTATATCAGCCACCCCTTGCTGACTTCACAAGCCCACATACACCCCGTATATATGGTGGAAGATCCTCCAGAAAACAGCCAGATCTGCTCCACACGTCTGTAAAACAAAGAAACGTCTCTCCTTTCAGCGATCAGTTCTCCATAGGTCTGCACCCTCCTTCTGGTGCTCACCTGTTGTTCTGCATTCGTTGCAGTGTTTCTCTCCTGAACGGACAATAAGCACAGATCTGTACTGCAACAGATCTAGCAGCCTCTTCTGCTCTCTTGTTTTCTTCCCTCACACTGCACACACGCACCTTCTGTTGCTGTCGTGAATATGAGACAATAAACGGAGCACCACTTGTTCTCTATAACCCAGAGATAAACCCAGCAACCCCTTTTCGCTAGTGTGCACGCTGCTCCTCCACGCAACCTGTCTGGTTGCAAGCTCCACCGTCGCTGAACTGCAGATACCCGCTTGCTGTTTGATCTACCTTCCGATGTTTGCCCAACTTCACCACACGATGCAGGCTTTCTTCCGTTCTGTGCACCGACGATAGAGTCGGTACGACAAAACCCAGCATACACAGATCTTCCCTCTCAGATCTATTAGCAGTATCACCTCTCCAATCAGCCACTGCTCTTGAAGAGCAATCACCACTCACGCCCTTGACGTGCAAGCTTCTCCCTAGCACCGATCTGCACTTCAATTTTCTGCTTTGTATAGCAGATAACAGACACCTCTGCTGATCTGAAAAACCTTCCAATCAGCCCGGCCAGAAGATATCCCTTTGCTGCAAATTTCTCTGCAACCCACGCTCACGTCCCACTCTCAATCGTGAGTATTCTTCTGCAAAGCCGTCTGTCCCGTCGAAGTGCTCCACCTCGAACTTTGTGCTCGGCACTCCTCTCATGCCCATTGTGTTGTATTCCGATCACCCACGAGTCCCTGGTCTCCAACCAAAGCTCTGATACCACTTGTTAGCGTTACGCGGGAAACAAGAAAAATTGCACGGAAATAAAAACACAGCACAACACAATATTTTAACGTGGTTCGGCCCACCTGGCCTACGTCCACGGAGCGACAGAATATTCACTATATGAGAAAGAATATACATGTACAATATTAATGACTCCCTTGAGTCATGAGCCCTAACCCGAAGTCCCGAGCCCCTTTTACACCCAACTATAAGACACATCGACGTCACCTCTCAGTTGATTTGAATCTCTCTCATACCCACAATAGTGAACCCAACTTCTGTGTTCCTCCCTCCACGCTTCCTGCGTCCTACGAGCAATCCCGACATGCTTCTCAAATGCGAGCGTCTCCGATGATGGTGTGTTCCACACACACAGATCTCCACCTCTGCTCTGGCGAAGGGGCTTCGTCTCTCCAACCGCACTCCTGCTGGCTGCCACTCACAGATCTGACAACCCAGATCTGCAGCGGTATTGCACTGTTGCTTACGCCCCTCTCCGGCCATCGAGCTGTCCTCCAGACAGCACCAGATCTGTGGCTCCTTCTTGAAGGCAACCCACTCCGGCTACATCTTTGCCGTAGTTGGTGTGATCCCCCACACACCTTGGATACCCGTCTGTATCACCCCTTCCACGATGATAACCTCTATGTATATATAGATATTATCAGTCGGTCCCTTCTCTAAGAATAGCACATACTATTCTTGCAAATGCCGTGTACAGCTCTCCTTTTTTATTCTCTTGCCGTGTTTGTATCTCTTTAGGATTCCCAAGGATATTTTCTAATTAGAAAATATTCTCTTGTATATGGATTTGAGCCACATCATCAACAAGTATTACCAACAATTTACTTGTTAACTATAATATTTACTTGATATTAGAAACAACTTTATAAAATAGGTCTATTCTAGAAAAAGGTTTCTAAAAAACTAGGCCTAAGTATGGTGAGCCTGACATAAAGCTAGGCCAGGCACAACGAAGGTGCGCTTGACTACTACCGGAGTCACATGAGTGGAATCGCCTCTAACAATAAACGAATTAAGAATCACAACTGCGATGGCTCATGCATGAAAAAATAAAAACATATTAGACATTTTTCCTCAAAAAAAGAAAAAGAAAAGAAGGAAGAAGGTAGGAAGGAGAAATTCAACAGTCGTCATCAGTGCACGACTGATTCCCCCCCCCCCCCCCAAACGGATTGCGATTCATCACATACCATCAATCAATATCTATCAACCCCAAAATCGAGAGATTCAAACTGAATTCGAAACAAAATGGCGAGAAATCGACTTATAAAATTCTCAATATGAGAGAAAACGTCGTTTTTTAGGGCGTTTGAGGATTTTGTTTGGGGCCGCAGCATCTATCCATGCATCAGAGATTGATAAAATTTACTGATTAAAGTAGAAAATTATATAATATAAATATAAGAGGAAAAAAAATGGTACCTCGGTCGGAGTCTTTTTCTCTGCACCCATTTCTTCCCCAAACGCTTTGCAGCAACGCAGAACGCTGTTGCTTTAAATAGAGAGAGAGAGAGAGAGAGAGACATCAGTTGTCCAAAGAGGAACGACCACTTATTCTTACGACCGGACGATACTCTAAATAAAAGATAGGAATTAACTAATTAAGATTAAAAGTTATGCTTAATTATCATATTTAGATTTATCAAAATCTTATCAATTTCAATGCATTTTGATTAAATAACTAATCATCATTTTTAATTTCAATTTTATATCCTAAAATACTTAAGAATTATATGTTTAATATAAGATAATCCCATAATCTATTATATGAAGTACGTCAAAACTCAAAAATACATTATCTATTACCTTCTGGCTTCTGCTTATGCTCGAGAATAAACCACGTGTAGTGGATTCGAGTGGTCAGGTCGTCTCGAACAATTAGTCGTTAACTAGATCAGAAAAAACATTAATAAAAGTGGTCAATGGCTTCCGTACAAGACTCTACCCTTGTCAGTTGTGACTTTTACTTTCCAACCATTAGACACGCGTAAGAAGGGTATAATCGTCACCGCCGCAAGTGTGAGAAATGAGATTAATTTGGTCCAGATACAATGTATCGGGTCACCTGCCGCCGTCGTTTCGAGACTTTAAAGCGAGTTCCTTTTTTGAAATTTTTCAACTTTGTTTAAGGGAGTAATTAGACACACTCAGAAAATCTGGTTCTACACATTGAATTCGAATTTTGAGTGAAATTATGATTTTGTCCCCACATCTCTATTTATTTGAATGAATGCTTAGTTTATTTTGACATTCATTCGAAGAATCCATTCATTCGAATGAATGTCCCAGTTCATTTTGGATTCATTCGAATGAATGAGCTGAACAGTAAGACGGAGTCAGCCTCATTCATTCGAATGAATGGACTCTATTCATTCAAATGAATGGTATTTATCAATGAATATATGTTCATTAATTCGAATGAATAGGCTTCATTCATTCGAATGAATGAAGACCATTCATTCGAATGATTCCATTATGCGCATACATTCGGATTCTTTACGCTTCATTCATTCGGATTCCCTCGGCTTCCTTCGACTGCAGCAAGCAGTAAAATTATTTAAATATTTATTTTTAAAATTTTAAATTCATTTTTTAAGCATTATTATTTTCAAAATTTCTCAAATTGAATATCTAAATTAATTACAATAACCTGATAAAAATACCTTAAGACTTTAAGGTCTTTTGACACTTTTAAATATTTAAAACACAGTATTTTACAAATAAGGGTATCCCTAGGCTGTGTCGAAAACACATTTGGAAGTGTCAAAAGACCTTGAACTCTTAAGGTATTTTTATCAGGTTATTTTAATTAGTCTAAATATTTAATTTGAGAAATTTTGAAAATACACAGTGCTTAAAAATAACTGTTTATATTTTAAAACATAGACCGTTATTTTTTAAGCACTGTGTATTTCCAAAATTTCTCAAATTGAATATCTAGACTAATTAAAATAACCTGATAAAAATACCTTAAAACTTCAAGGTCTTTTGACACTTTCAAATGTATTTTCGACACAGCCTACACAGTCTAGGGATACCCTTATTTGTAAAATACTGTGTTTTAAATATTTAGGAGTGTTAAAAGACCTTGAAGTCTTAAGGTATTTTTATCAGGTTATTTTAATTAGTCTAGATATTCAATTTGAGAAATTTTGAAAATACACAGTGATTAAAAAATAACGGTCTATGTTTTAAAATATAGACAGTTATTTTTAAGCACTGTGTATTTTCAAAATTTCTCAAATTGAATATTTAGACTAATTAAAATAACATGATAAAAATACCTTAAGACTTTAAGGTCTTTTGACACTTCCAAATGTGTTTTCGACACAGCCTAGGGATACCCTTATTTGTAAAATACTGTGTTTTAAATATTTAGGAGTGTCAAAAGACCTTAAAGTCTTAAGGTATTTTTATCAGGTTATTGTAATTAATTTAGATATTCAATTTGAGAAATTTTGAAATATACAATGCTTAAAAAATAAGTTTAAAGTTTTAAAAATAAATATTTAAATAATTTTATTGCTTGCTGCAGCTGAAGGAATGAATCCGAATGAATGGGCTTCATTCATTGATAAACACCATTCATTCGAATGAATAGACTCCATTAATTCGAATGAATGGGGCTGAACAGTATTCCGTGTTACTGTTCAGCCCATTCATTCGAATGAATCCAAAATGAACTGGGATGGAAACGCGGGGCAGAATCATAATTTCACCCGAAAATCCGGATTCGGGTGTGTAAGGCAGATTTTCCGAGTGTGTGTAAGTGCTCCCTTGTTTTAATTTAGAAATAAATTCAATTTGTTTTAAGTTATATTCTTTTTCTTCATTTTAAACAGATTTTATGTTTTGAAAATGCATGCATAATATGGTCTACCTTATTACACATTAGATAGATTAATATTTGATGATTTTTTTAATAAAGATTTCTCTTATTTTAATAATGATATAAATTTACATAACTTATTCTAATGTAAAATATGGTTTTACTCATTTCAAAATAATAGTTGTAAGTTGATTAAAAAAGATGACTCAATTATTCTTAATATTTTTATTTGATATGATAATTTTAAGAGAATATTTTGCTGAATATTTCTATGATTGCCAACTTCCCAAATCATGAGAATGTAGAATGATTATTTTATTTTTCCCATTTATGACATGTCTCTAGTTAGATAGGATTTTAGGATTTTGCCTTTGATGTCGATAAGAATAGTGATGATAATGATTATAAAAATCAATGGCTCACCACATTTCACTCTCCCAAAAACTTGTCCAATTCTAATACAACAAGTGAAGTAAAGAGAGAGGAAAGAGAGAAAAAGCATTAATTTGAATGATATGGTCCGTTCCGCAAAGACAGATTGATTTGCTCCATGTAATGGATACTGTAAATGGGTCAGTTTTGGACTGGGCTTGGAATCCCATGTTAGGCCCCTCTCATGAGGCCCCTCAAGTTCAAGAAAGGATGCTCTGCCACTCAGCTTCAAAAGGCCTTGTAACTCCGTTTCATTATCACTCTCTCTTTTCTCTAATTGACGGATTTCAATACAAAAAACACCTAAATATGAATTTGGAAGCCTAAAAATGTTAACATGTTTCCAGTCTATCACTCACTGAGAGATGAATTTGTTCTCAAATTGTACCAACTGTTTTTTACCAAAATGATCGTAGGGCTCCACACCATATCGGCCAGATGCAGAAACAACTTCCAGAGTCAGTCCAGTCCCTCATTAGTTATTACTTATTTCAATAGATTGATGGGAATACCACAACTGACCAAGTCTGTCAATAAATGCACAGAAAGAAAAATGCCTAGTGTTTATGACCGACTCCAATCCTTTTTAAACCCATTTCCAGGAGGCAGCAGCATGTGCGAATTAAATTACAAGCAAAAAGAAATAATTTAATCTTTCTGCATAATAGAGGAACTGTAATAGCAATCAGTTGTTACACAACTTGAGAGAATGTATGAACTAACACTGTTCACATATCATGGATGGATTATAACTCTCCTTTCAATAAATAGCACACAACATTTCCTTGCTTGCAGTAATAAAGTAGTAAGCTAAGAACGTACACCCATTTCCAAGCGCAGTCACTTAGGACTGTGAGTGAGATGCGAGCATGCAAACTAGTGTGCTTGAAGAGCGACCCCCATCTTGGAGAGCCTGTCAACGTACTCCTTCCTTGCAGGATGGTCCTCCTGAGGGCGGTTGTAACAAGTCCAAACTGGCTCTCCGATAAACAGTCGCATCAACTGCAAGCACACGATACAAACACCATATCAACTTTTAAATAACACACATATTTAAGGACAAAATTCATGGCCGATTTTTATGTGAAGAAAATCTCATGGAAGAAACTGTTCTTAGTTGCAAATCAAGGTTGTGCATCAAATAGAAGTTTCAAACTCACTTTTATCATATGACAATTTTTTCCATTAAAGTAACTGATGGATGCACAAACATTACCAATGTACCACCGATCCTCTTGCCAGTAGAACCCACATAGCAGTTGGACAGTTCTTCCTGATGTTACCATGACATTGTGCATGCAACTTATCTTACCCAAAATAAAAGGGTAGTGATTTTTGCAACATCAAATTTGAAGGAAAATCCAATTTTGTCATTACTTCTCTCCTTCCATCTCTTTTCCTCATTCTCAAAAGTAAGAGTAAAGTTGAAATTTCCTTTAAATTTGGTGCATCATGAGTTTTACTACCCAAATAAAATTAAGAGAATTGATCTTCTCCTTTTGTGCAGTATTTCTCCAAAGAAAAATCTCCCCCAACTGCTAAACAGAGGAAACCTTCTCTCTGTCTCTACCTCCATTTAACTTTCTCCACATCACCGTACTTATGGGCATCTTGTACTGGAGCAAGTGGGTGGTGCAGTCCTTCACCAGGCAGATAAACATATCGAAGATTCAGGCCTTTGGGCTTATATTGCGGAAAACTAGATATCATCTGCTCACATGAGCCAGTAACCCAATAACATGGGGGCTTCCAATGTAAGGTGCCAATTAAAAAATGCACCACTATTTAATTGTAACCTATTGAACCATCAAATGTAGGACCCATCAATTCTAATTTATCTATTGTGGTTCCATCCAATACTCTAAATAATGGTGGGATCTTATATTTATAATTATGGTAGATGGGCATCACTACAAGATCCACCCAGTATTGGCCATGATTGGACAATCCAATATAAAGCTTCATGGTGAGACATTAAATGTGGTAATTACTCAGGCGCAACACTCAGATGTTGAGGATGCCCATTTCAAATTGAAAAACATGTTGAGACCATATTACAATTACAGTAGGACAAATGATTTTCCACATTGGTTTCCAAACATCCAAACAACCATTCACCGCTAATCCACAATTCATACACATCAATGTGTAATGCAAGCTGACTGCTAGTAATAAGGCATGGTCCTATTTATGGGGCCCAGATAAGAGTAGGAGGGTTTCAATTATAGGTGGTGTGGGATGGAAAGGTAGAGATGGAGGGAAATATCCATGTTGGACCATGATAGCTACAAATTTTGTGGCTCCAAAGATATGACAGTATGAAATGGGGTGATTCAACTTGGGATGAAGTTTGGATCCACAAGAATCAATAGTGAAAAGAGTCATGATCCGGTGTAGGCTTTTAGCATGTGATGCACATTAAACTGTCTCATGTGGCATACTTGTTGGGCCCAATAACCATGCCAAATGAAAGGAAGCTCATAAATTTATGAAAAATACCAAGTTAATCCCTAATGGCCTAATTAAAAGACGTAGCATCTAATATAAGAAATGAATGATTGAACTTGAAATGGCTCCTATTAAACTAGAAATTTCATGTGACCATACCTGTTCATGGCCTTACATTAGATGACTAGAGACTCTACTTGGGGTTAAGTTGGGTTTTTTTATAGATCTAAGACAACCTTTGATTAGGTATGGTTAGCAAACCCAACTAGTATGCCACATGGAACCTTCTAAAAATGCTATATTGAGGACCCCTCCATGTAAAAGTTGACACACCAAATGAAAGGGGTCGTTTGAGGGTTTGCATAATGCACATGCATGAAAATGGTGAATGAAACTGAAGAAACATTGTTAGATGGATGTTGACATATATTACATGGAGGAGAAAGGACAAATGAATTACCTTAACATAGTTGCCAGTGTCTAGGGTGAAGCGATGGTAGATACCGCCTGGCAAAACAATGAGGTCCCCCTCCTTGATCCAGATGCGAATCCAATGATCCTCTTTGTCTCTGATATCAAAATAGCCACTGCCCTCCACACAGTAGCGTATCTCTTCATCTGTGTGTATATGCTCTCGATAGAAGTTCCTCAATTTCTCCTCATAATTCTCCACCTTCTCAGGGCACAAATCTAGAAGATCCTGAAACCTCATACCAAGTCCCAACCACCTTAGGTAAATGCATATACTGGAATCTTGTGTAATTTCTACATCTACATTCACATGGAGTATTGGATCAGTTGATCACCCATCGGTGACCAACTGATAAGCCACACCACACACAGGCAGGTCTTGTTATGAATTAGTAGCCATGGATGTCTCTTTCCATTTGATCAATCTGTCCAAGATGGGTCAGTTGGGATTTGGGAACCTCCAATCAGCATGCAGTCACACTAGTTTTACAATCCTAATATTTATTGCCAAACTGCACAAATTTAGGGCTTTGAAAGGCCAAAAAGATTATTTGACCAAATCCTAGAAGTACAGAGGGAAACAGGCTCAGTTGAGCTAGGGTCAAATTGAGCTTGGGTTGCATATTTAATGAGCTGATGTCAAGCTTTTGTCAATATCTAATTGAGCACTAGAGCTCTATCTAAAAATCAAACTGAGCACAACTTTCTTAATAATGCATATCCAGCATGAACATGATGCAAACTCGCGCAAGCAACATACAGAACTCTAATGAGGTTTTTCCATAGGGAAACTACTCATCTAATGTATATTGGTCTTTCAAAATCAATGGCCCATAAACGGTTCTCTATAAATGATATAGATTGGCAGCTCTCATTAAAGGTTCTCCATGTGATAGTCTCTCCACTATACTGCTCTATACAATATATTTACAGTATAGGGGTTTTCTGAGATACTTGTGGATGTACATACAACCCTATCTCTAACTGATCGTCATGCAAGAAATGCTCCTATTGATCAGTCTTTCCATAAATAAACACCAAGCGAGCCAGGCTCAAGCTTGACTTTAAGTGACCTCTGAACAAATGTAGTCCTTAATTTACTTATTCATGAGGTAAGCTTAAACTTAAGCCCAATTGAGCCAAGCTGGAACTTGGCTTTCTACTCACAAGTCAGCTCAAGCTCATGGTCAAATCAAATCAACCCAAATTGAGCTACCTTAGGAACCCACTCGGCTTCTTTACAGTCTAGCAATCCAAATGAGCCATGAACACCCAAAAGTGGGCCACTAACCGAGACGATGATGCTTATGAATGGGAAAATTGAACATGTGGATCAATCAAATGGTGGGGATGATTTATCAAGCACCATAAGGAAAACTTCTAATGAATCATAATCAATCTACCACGAAAAAACTAACCGTGTAGTTATACCCCCTGCTCTCTCTGATCTTCCTCAACTCCTCATCGTTTTCATAATCTTTAGGGTTCAAACGCCAGTACAAAATACCCAGTTCTGCAAAACAAGTTGACGACAGAGTGAAAATAAGGGGATTCGATTAAAGTTGAATGCATGAGAGTGAGATTAGATTAAGTAGTGGCACCTTGGAGCTTGGTTAAAGGAACAAACTCTTTTGGGTTGCGATGATGAGGGAGTCTCTTGTCCTCATCATTTTCTTCCATAAACCACGCCTGCAAAATAACATTTATTTATTGTTGATTTTAGTATTACTTCCCCATTATCATAGATAAAGGTAAGCTACTCTTAAGGCGCAAGGTAGCGACGGCAGTCGGATAATATACGCACCTCAAGTGCCATAGCCATAGGGTCGTGAACTTTGCGATCTTCTCTCTCTGCCGCTGTTGATAACTGCTGATGGTTTGCAGGCTCACCATATTAATTATAATCTAAGTACGGACGACTCTTTTCAATGGAAATCAGATACGTGCCATTTTGTGTGATGCCAAGTGTGCGGTCGATTTCAATGGGGAGAAATGTGTGGTGTTTGTTTGCAAGGGAACCATCTAATTTATATTATCTTGCTTGCCCTTTTTCTTTTCCTTATAAAAATAAAATAATACGTATTTTGTATGGTACCGCTTCTTAAAGCTTCTTAAATCAACAAATTATCAAATTTGACTTTTTCTAGGCCTGTCGTGATCGTGTGCCAAGTGTAGAGAAATTGTGCGTTGTGAATCCGTAAAGATTGGAAAATTCTTCAATTTTTTTTTTTTTAATTTTATAAAAATTCACTTGAGAACTAAATCACAATGGATTATTTCTTTCTTGCCAAGAGCATAGAGGAGTAGAACTCATATTGCCATAAATATTATTATATTAAATAAATTGAATAGGAAAAAAAAAAATATACTTAAAGTGTCTTATGTTGGATTCATCCGAGTTTAAGCCTATGTGCACACCATGTCTAATTATGATCATCATAATTACTTTTCCTTTTATCGCAACTTCCTTGATTTGTTTATACATGTCACCAATTTGGCCTTATGTCAACATGAATGACCTATCAGACACCAATTTGGCCCTATGCCAACATGAATGAGCTATTAGACACTAAATTAATCTTCTAAGAAAATCCTTGGTGAATTTTTTTTTTTATCGAACTAGTTACTTGGGTGTAGAGGCCCAAGGGTCCATTTAATAGCAAATCTAAGTTATTCAAAATATGTTTTTATTTAGATTCACCTTTATTTAATATCTATTTGACATGTCTTTGGCATTGAATAGATCATAAAGAAAATAAAAAAAAAGTTATTTAAAAAATTAAGAGCTAAAATCAATTCAATAAATCTCATTTTTTTTAAAGTAGTCCAAATGATGATCTATTCATCCTCTAATTTTTCATCATAGATTCACCCTTGACGTGACCTGTTAAAAGAAAATTTTTAGACCTCTCCTAAACATCTCCAGATGTAATTACATGTACAAGTACTGAGAATTTCTCCAAGTTGTTCAGCCGACCTTTTATGCTCTCTTTGTATCCTTCGATTACTGCTTGTGGTTCAGTAAATTAACCTGGCTTAAATAACGATGATGATTACAATAATAATGAGTATGTTGTAAGTCCAGTCTGATTCTCGATATCTTGCATTACACATGATCATCCCATATTCAAATTTCACATCATCAACTGGTTTATGTCAAAGATTCCAACTTCACTTGCAATAATTTCAGTCACACAATTGAGCAATGCAAAATGGTCACAAAACTCATCATTACTATTATCAGCTAGTATTCCATCATTTAGAATCGACTTTATAAGTTTTGTTTGTCCAATTACCGTTATTATAAACCATGTTATAAATTAACATGTTATTTTTATCTCTTCTCTTCATATTTTTAAAGATGGCTCTAGTACTTTAGATACAGCGCAAACTTGTCCCCGTAGAGTAGGATTATATAAGAAGATTCCATGTGTTCATCGCAGCTAGCTCATCACAAGCAAGAGAAATAAACTTGTATTTTTCTTTCATTAATTTTCAAGATTTCTCTATTTCCACATTAAAAATTTGGCATAATTTGAGCCGGAACGAATCACACAAAGAAACGGGATACACAACAAAACAGACGGTGTGGGTGGGGCTGGGGGGCTTAGTGTACAATTTTCATGGTTCCTGGCTGTTTACACGGCTGTGAAGCTCAAGCATTTCTTGGTGGTTGGGGTCAACAGAGAGTGCGGCACGGCAATCACGTAGTGCGCCGGAAACATCTTCAATGTGCTCATGGAATGCTGCCCGGAGGTGGAGAAGATGGAGGTCAGCTTTGAATGCTATGGCTTTTGATAGCTCTGCTATTGCCTCTTTCTCCTTGTGGCTGTCCATCAGTACTGCACAAATCAAAGACCGTGTCAACATCCATTTCAGATAAAAGAATAGAGAGAAAAAAAGCTATTGTTAACAATGCTGCTTCCGTATTCTATAGTCACGTCGTTGCTATTGCATTTAATGCTACCTTTGTATCCCACCATTGTTGTCTCATCATCATAATCATCAAAGCCATTTTATCCATCATATCCTATCTTACACATCAATCCATGATATTTTATCATTCCTTGTAATCCTTCAGTCTCTAGGTCCATTATTTGGTCTTCCATGCATTTGCTAAAACCATTTTAAATGGCATTCCATCATATTTTCCTCTATCAAAGCAACTTCCAAGCTTCCTCTAATGAACACATTTCTGAGCTTCCTCTCAACCCAAATAACAGCCTTTAAAGATTCCTCTAATGTACTGGTTTTTAGATGTATCTTTTATCATTACACTACATATCCATCTTGACATAGACATCTTCGTCACTAATACTTCATGCACTTTCTTCACTTGCAAACATTTAGATCCATATAGAATCAATGGGACATTCTTTTATCACACAACACTAAGTTGCCCATGCCCACCCATCTTGTTTGTATCCTAAGCTATCTCCAAATCTCAGACTCTCCATTTGATTCCACAATTGCGTTAAGGGTCCATTTGGATGAAGTGGAAAGAGGAGAAAGAGTTGGTCTCTCCTCTACCCACTCGTTTGGTATTGGTAGTAGTAGAAAAGAGGGCCCCACATTACTCTCTTTTCCCTTCCATGAGTAGACACCTTGGTCACTTAGAAGTCGGCTGTCTATTTCCTTGAGGAGAGCAATTTCAAGGGAAAAAATATTTTGGGTAATAAATTTTCCTATCCCCCTTGTGGGAAATGGATTCTTTAACATGAGAAGAAAATATCACATTTCTGGTGGTCTTAAGCAAAGACCCTCGTTCCATGGAAGAAAAAAGAAGCATCTCATTTTTCATACTCTATTTGTCATAGCTAGAAAATGACAAGCAGTCCTTAGGAAAGTAGAAAGAAAGGTTTTCCATTCCAATTGCTTCTCTTCATTTCCCCTCTCTCTTGCTCTTCCTCTCCCCTATCTTACTCCAAGTCATAAATTTTCCCTTTAGCCCATTTAAGATTATCAACAATTTAAAGTAATGGCCTCCACAATGAATTTCTATCATCACATGGGCTCATTAAATATAATCAATTGTCATGAACATAGCAATATGCCAATTTTCTCCTACTTATGTTTAACAAATAAGATTTTTTTAAAAGAGAATTTTTTTTTTCCCATGTACCTTTTCACCTGATATTAGCAAACAGGATCTAAGAAAATCTCTCAACAAGTGAATACTAGAATCCCCTATCTAGGAGAATCCCCTTAATAAAAAAAAACTCACCCAATCCAAACACACTCTAAGTATGCAAACTACATGCATCGAGGAACATAGATGAGATCTTTGGCTTTGATGATGATAATGATGATACATCAAGGAATTTATCCTAGATTTGAAACATTAAATAGTCCATGACTAAAGTAAATAAATATGAGCTCACAACAGATCTTTTGTGAAGCCAGTTACTCTAATTGGGACCATATCATCTTCCCACACACAATTCTTACACTTGCTTTCACCCTTATGCACTTCCATGTATATAATACCAACCATAGTTCTAAAATTTAAAAACTCGACTCAATTTCTCATTGGGTTAAGTCAACTTAAAAACTCGTATGAGTTTTGACCAAGTCAAAATGTCAAGACTCAATCAAAAGTCATTAAAAATAATTACATTTTAGTGTATATATATATATATATATAAAATAAAAAATGAAAAATCATGGAAAATAAAGGAGAAACAAATAAGAAAAAAAAAAAACAATGAAGAAAAAATTAACATATAGAATAAATGAAAAGGTGATGGAAAAATAATAGTTCTTTTAGTGATTTTTTAGAAATAAAAAAGAAGTAAAGAATGTAGAAATAAAAAAGAAAGGAAGAGGAGGAGAAGGTGAAAGAGAGATGGAACAAAGATAAGGCTTACTTGAGATCGCCATATGAGAGGAGGCATTACCACTATCCCATTCGTTCATCTTATTGAAACACAATAGGCTATGGTTCCCTTCTAAGAAAACATTTATATATTTTTAATTCCCTTTCCAAGTTTGACTTCTAAGCCTCTAAATGTTTCCGTGTCGTAGCAACCTCAGCGGGAAACAAGTCAACTTTCTGTGAGTTTTTTGCCAATACTTGTTTGAGTTTTCTGCCAAGTCATATGAATTGGATCAAAACTTGAGTACCACTTGAGTTTTTCTCGAGTTACTCGAATTTTTTGACAGATTGAGTAGACTCAGTTGAGTCGACATAGTCAAATTCGAGTATTTAAACTACGATAACAACATATAGATTCAAGATGCATTTGTTCTTCAACATTTGCAAATTATCTACCTTGCACTATATTGTAAGCTTTCTCTAAATCAACATAAACCGTGTGCAAATTTCTACTTTAATCTCCAAACTTTTGCATGAATTGTTTCAATAGAAAAATGGCGTTTATAATAGACCTACTTGACATAAAGCCAAACTAGTTCGTTTAATATTGGATTCTTGTCCTAGGCATTGTTCTATTACTCTCTCCCATAGTTTCATGCTATGGTTCAAAAAGTTCAATACTGCACCTTTTGTAATCAAGATTTTGTTAAATAGTCTAACAAACCAACTCACTCAATTACTCCCAACAAAACATACTTCTATGGGATCCCTCTAATTTATTTCTTTTTCCCCTTCATCAAAACTAAGACAATCCTTCTTTTCAAAAAGTTTGCAATTCATCCTTTCATTTGCTTCTAATTCATATCAACTTCACTCAAATGTTTTGCATCTAATGCCTTTAAAGTGCATTCCCCAACTATCATTTATTTCATCATATGTGACTAGGACCCCTTGATTTTCATCTTTAACATACTTTAGGTGATGAAGGTCCATTAGTTTTCCTCTATCACCTTAGCAAACATCCTTATTCCATAGCACCCCAAAAACACAAAAAATATCATTGGCAAGTATTAATCCTGGAAATGCAAGTTTATCTAAACAAATAAACATGGTTGAACACTAAGACAATAACATCATTATCATAGCCATTTATGTCACCTAGTTGTGTTAGACTTTCTATGTTCTACTTTTCCACTCAATCCCACCAAAAATCAAAGTTTTATGTACCATAAAATTTGTCATTTCCCTTCTTATCACATCAATTCAAGACTTTGATAGCCTCCATCTCCCCTGGTTAGGTATAACCTTTGATTCTTCAATACAGAGGTTGAATTTGATATTCCACTATGAGCACAAATGGCATCCTCACATCTTCTCCTAATGGGGCAATCTTTAGGCTTCCATGAACTCATTTCTAATTCTAGATTTTATTGTGACATTGGATATATCGTCTTAATAAATGCATCTCAATCACCATTACTTTATAAAAAAATCTTTCCAAAAATGAAAGAGAGCATTACTTTATATTATCTTTGGCTACTTAACATTTAGCTCCATATAGCATCATCATATGTTTAGTTATTGTCTCACACAAATGCTCCTTTAATTAACACGACAAACTTCTATCATACAATAATAACTTGCTTACAATTAGCCCAGCCTATGCCCATCCTACTGCCAATATCCAAATCAAGCCCTCTTCTGGTTTCCACAAGTACCAAAATTTCTTAGTGAGGACCTATTAACTTAGTAAGTCATGTACAACTTTAGGAAGTTCATCTGATCTGCTATTAGATCTACTAAAAGTAATCTACATATTTTGACATCTAAAAATAATTTTCAAATGTTCACCACAAAGGATCAAAAGTTGTCCCTGTTATTCCATTTTGTTATTTAGTTGATTTCTTATCTCAATAATTAGCAAGACATCATATGCAGGCAACATACACCACAGATTTTGTCTTGGATTTTTAGGATTTTTTTTTTTTTTGGAACTACATGTTGGAAATGCCCCTTAGATGAGTTAATTGACTCATCCCATCTAGGACGAGTTGTACAAGACACAAGAAAAATAGGCTGTCACCAAGTTTCGACCAAGACTTGACCAGGTTGGTGTTACCCAACCCAGTCACCCGTTATATGACCAAGATTAGTTGACTTGGGTAGGTCTGCAGTCAACCCACTAGGTTGGCAAACCATGCCAAAGCATCATGCCTCAATGCCCAAGATACACAAGATTTGGAGGAAAATGGAGAAAAAAACCTGACCTGCAGCCCGATATCTGTAAGGATACACTCTTAATGGATCTAATTGAGTCACCATCTTTAGATCTTCATTTATAAGATCACGATCTCCATACTCGGATCTCTTCTCATATGCCGAGGCATTGTTCCGGGCCTTCTCAATCAGCTTAGTCATTTCCTCATATGCAGCATTCTTATCGTTCTTGAGGAAATGGACCCTGGCAAGTCCTTGATGGGCTCTAGTGTGCCGGATCTTTAGGGCACTAATATAGCAATCAGCTGCCAAGTCTAGTTTCCGGCAATCCACATATACACTCCCAAGGTTGTTCAACGCCTGCCAATGAAATTTTACAAACAAACAGAATATCAGAAATCTGCTGTGATGTCAGCAAGTCGCAGCCTGCCCAGAAAACATCATGCTATATCAGAAACCCGCCGTTATGTCAGTAAAGTCACAGCCTGCCCAGAAAACATCATGCTATTCCCTTTTCTCATGATCAGCATAAAAAACTCCCAAAGAAAATGCTGCAAGAAGGTTAAAGCATGTCATTTTCTTCCTATTGTGTTTTTCATCATTCAGTGTTTCTTTTTAAAAGACAACCATTCATTGAAAGAAGGGAAAGAATACAGCCCAGGCCGCCCAAGAAAGCAGCCACCCAAAAATGGGAAAACAGCTACAGAAACAGCCAGGAAAACAAACGGCAAAGAGAATACTGGCCCATAGGCCACTGAGGCTAAAACCACAAAACCAGCCCCTTGCAAACCCATTAGGGAGAAAAAACAGTTATTCCCCTGGTCTGATTACCACCTCTACATCCAACAAACCACACTCTTTGGCCAGCTTGTCCGTCCTTGAATTGGCAGACCTACGGATATACGAGATAATGAAGCCCCTTTCCTAGACTGTCTTCCTGATCTCTTCAATCCTATCAAGCAACCTCCATGGACATAGGCTTCCCTTTGGCCCATTACCATGAACGAGTCCCCTTACACTATGTCTCCTTTAGTCCCAATCTTCTTTAGCCCTTCCACTGTCTCCTTTAGACCCAGTCTTTTTCATCATTCAGTTTTCAAGGAATGGACTGGAAATTTACAGACAAATATTCTCCAAACACTGCAATCAGTCTTAGAAAAAGGAAAACTTGATCATAGATGGCTTATGTTCTGATGGTTGAAAATTGGTAGCAGTCAGAAGTCTCATCCACCAAACACAAACATCAATCTAATTCCAAGTATTCAACTATGATGCATGGATGAGAAAAAGGCACAGACTGTGTACAAGGAGCAAGGCTATGCACATTTTCCACAAACTAGAACATGGACACAAGTACAGATGATATTTCCTTGCAAAATCAGGCAGCTTCTCTCTCTTCCCTTACAGGAACCATTACATTTGTTTTAGTTTTCTTTAAATCAGAAGGGAGAGATTGCCCACAGAGATCCCTTGCTCTGGGCTATAATCTCAGGAGGAACCTTACAGTGCATCACTTTTTAAGATATTCTAGGACTCCCACTACAGGTTATGCTTTTTTTAAGGTCTATATTTGTTGAAATGGGCAAACAGATTCTTATTTTAACACCAGGGTGGGTACTCAGGACCTGCACAAGAAACTATGCATGATATTATGATGGCATGGTTGAAATTTTTTTTGCAGGTGAAGCTTATAAGGTAGCAAAACATGGTCCTAGAAATCCATATCTCTGGTTCTGTGATGGCAGTGGAAGATCATTGTAGAAAAGAACAATCAGTACCCATTTCCAACCATACAAATGCATGCATGTACTGGAAAAAGTTATAATGAAGCAGGATGGAGTGAAAGAAATAAGCAGACCTGGCCCTTGCGAAGCCTATCAGAAGGACACTTCAAGGCATCTTCCAGAAGTGACACGACAGTAGCTGAGCAAGAAGGATCGGGACTAGAATCTGCCAGAGCATAAGCTTTCAAAAAGAAGGCCTCAAATGATCTTTGAAGGCTAATTGATTCCTCTGCTTTCCGAAGCCCTTCCTCACAGTGACCAGTATCATATAATATCCATCCTTCATAAACCAGTCGTTCATGTTCAGTTGCTGCATGCTCTCGTGCCAATTGTAGGCTGCGCATGGCTGCATCAGGACAGTTCAACCTGTCCAACGAAAAACATGAATCCTTTATGGGTCCATAAAAATAAAATCGATTGAAATGAACTTACTAGTGGTTTATCTATTTTAAGAAAAAAAATAAGATATTGGTATGTACCTAAGAAGCAGCAAAGATTGTCTGAAATACAGCACACCTTTTTGTGCATCTGTTTCAAGCATCTGGTATATAACAGAAAGGGAACCAATGTCATCAACTGAAGACCACCTATCATAAAGTTGCAGCCAACAATCAGCAGTTGTCCAATGCTCAACATGCTCCCAAACAAGAGTACGTAATTGTGAAGCAGCTACTCGTCCATCAAACATCCGGTAATCTGGTGACAATGTAAGAATTGCTTGAACATCACATAATGCGGCTTTATAATCCTCTAGTGCCAAGGAGAAACAAAACCGCAGCTCCAAGCATTCAAGAGCTAGCTTGAATCCAAGAACACGATTTATTTCTGCAAGGGCAGCTTGTACATCTTGCTTTCTCATCAAAGATGCAGCTCGATACATGTAAGGGTAATTAAGTGTGGGGTCCAACTCTGTTGCTTTATTGAGATCTTCCCACTTCTTGTCACCATCACAGTACAGGGACCGCTCTTGATACATCCACCCAAGAGGATTATAGGAAGATATCAAAGAACTGAGCTTCTTAAATGATGCATGCTTATCACCCTTTATAAAACTCACTCTAGCCAAACCAGCAACGGAGTACACATGCCCAGCAGCAATAGCCTCACCAAAGAGGCGTTCAGCTTCATCATATTCATTTCTTAAAAGCCTCACACATCCCAGTTGATGAAAAGCCAATTGTTTTTGTTTATTGGTAGTGGCAGACTCCACTAAGCACTCCAAGAAGGAGGCTGTTACATCCGACGTTGGATCACAATTCATGGCAACCTCACTTAATAAACTGTAGAGTGAGAAAGAGGCATGGCCAACCATGATCAATCTCTGCCGTTCATTTGCATTGCAGAATATTTTAACTACTTGCTCATCATTTAGACACTCTGGAAGTTCATACAAAAATACTTGCAAACATGAAGCAGCAAGGACAGGTGCATTCTCTTCCAGAGCATATTGCATGAGGGCAATTGCATCATGTCTTGAGCAAACCAAACTCGCAAGTTTCTGATCACAAGCATCTTTAAGCCTTTCACAGAAAAACTTATTTGCAAATATTAAGATCTCCAACAAAACATCTGGAGCCAAATCATTTAAACTCTCTGTTTGACTAAATTCACTGATAGCCCGCATGCTTAAAGGGGAAATGCCATTCTTGGATAAATCTATATCTTCCCGAAGTGATTCCGTAAAACATCCATTTAGCATGGTATGGAATGGAGAAGAAAGAGCTGCCATTTTCTGCCTATCACATGCAATCTTCTCCCCTTTGATGCAGAAAAAGACTGTGTCTGAAACATGTGATGCATTCAAATCATGGGCCTTAATCATGGAAGCTCCAGTTGTCAAATATAAATCGCTTGGAAACAGAGCCAAGATATCCAATGGCCCGAATTCTTGAGTTGTTTTCCCATATGAGCAAGCAAACTGGAAACAAGCCCCTCTCCTTTTCTCTCATACTTGAGCCATGCCCCAAACAAGAGCCTCTCGTGAATGGTGCTTGCCTTCTGCCAGGCAGAACGGAGGCTCCGTCTCAGCAGTTTGACTTCCCCAAGACCCCTAAAGACTTGAAACTGTAGCAAGTAAAGGTTTGACTTTGCACTGGGAGGACATGACTCAAGTTCTTCATGAATCTCAGCTAGAACTTCTACATAATCAACGGGCTTAAAGAATGGGAGAATGGCTGGTTCGGCAACTTTGATCAGAGATTCACTGCATGAAAATATGGAATAAGGGCAATAACTTAATCTAATCAAACTCATAAGAAAGGGAGAAACAAGAATTATATAACCAAAGCAAGTTCGAATTTTTCGATTTAAAAAAAAAAAACTTACAGGGAGGAGGGGGAATATGAAGAGAATTTGTAGAGCTTTCCTCTTTCAACTTGAAGCCATGACTGTGGGTTGAGAGGGTGGAGCTGTGTCTCTTTGCAGACAACAGAAAGAAAGCGATTCCTCATTGTGCATAAGTGATGTAACAAGTCCCAGATCTCCACAATATCAAATTGGGTTTCTTTCCAATACAACAACGATTGAAACAGAAGAAGAAGAAGAAGAAAAAAACTTTTTTCACTGAGAAATTACAAACTCCTAAATGGATTTTTCCCAACAAAGGAAACAAGTAGTCTCCTCTTTCACAACTGATTTATCTATTGCTTCCCTTCCAACACTCAAACCAACAAATTAAAAAGAGCAGAAAACCCTTTTCACTTGCAATCAGTGGATCAAGAACTCTATTTGGGATGGGATTTCATTGAACACCACAGAAAACTCCCTCTTTTTTCACTCTGTTACCTCTGCAGAAAAAGAGGGACATGCATGTTGAGAGTAAGTAAATGGAAAAAATGCTCACATCCCCAAAATCTCTACTCATATATTCAGTTAATGAGAAAGAAATTAGAGACTTTTTTTCCTAAATTTCTTATAAAAAGCCTATCACGAAGAAAAGAGAAATAGAAGCAGCATATTGAGAGAAAAGCTACAGTCTTTTTCTAAATTTCTTCAAACCCATTACACCAGATTCTTGTTAAGATACATCTACAGGTATAAAAGAAATTCAACAAAAAACCCTCTTTTTCTTCTCAAGTATAAATCTTAACAACGTCAATGACAATAGATCCATAAACATATTAGCAGAAAATATCTGTTTCCAATTAAATCCCAAAACCCAGCTGAGTTTACCCAAGATCTTGATCATCATCAAATCTAAGTAAATCCAAAGAGATAATCAGAAAAACGGAGAGAAACCTAACGACCTCGTCTTATTGTGCAGAAGAAGCAGGCCCCAAGAAGCAGAATTGCATTTATGATTCATGAATCTTTAGAAACGTATATGGAATCGTGCACTAAAGATGGAGGAGGAATCCAGAGAGACCCAGAAAACCTCTGACTTCGACTTTCTTTGGGCTGATAAAAGACGGAGTTTTCCTTTTCTTTTCTCACTCTTTTGAAGAGAGAGAGAGAGAGGGCCTGAAGTTACTGCTGGAGAAATGTTTTAAAAACAGTCAGATGGCATGCACTCCGAGAGCAACGGAAACCTTACTCCTCCAGACTCCGAACTGTTAACGGCCATGTACTTGATTAGTAATCAACGTAATCGCTTCAAAGAACACTATTTTAAAATATTTAAATTTTAAAATTATTTCTTAAATTTAAATACGTATATAAGTATTTTTTTTAGATTTCATAAGCTTATTAGATAGATAACATGAAAAGTACTTTATTAAAAATATTATAAAATTCATCACACTTCTCACTTTGATTTATTTATCGATTCATTAAGTAGTTTCACAAAATCTAAAAACATCTGAAAATGGATAAAGAATTTGGATTTCATAACCACATGTTCACACCATAAGATCATTCCTCCTTAAAACGTAATTAAACTTTATGATTTTTATGAACATCTAAGTCAAACAAAGATCATTCTTCTTTAAAATTATAGCTTTATTTGAGTGCTTATTTGAACTTTGATTATATTTGGATTAAGGTGATTTATCATTCTAAAAATGCAAACTCACACTCTTTGTATTGTACATGTAGATGCTTCACACCTAAGAAACTTAATCCAAAACAAAGAGATTTGACTTCCCCACCAAAAGATGGGAAAATCGGTTTACATTTTAAAGTTTCCTCTCCCTCAACTTCTCCACCCCTTAGCCATTCCTTGACAATATTGTTGATTTTTTCTATTTTTTAATAAAAAGTGTGGATTATAATCATTACATGTGATATTTGTGTTCCTCCTCTTTATCTTTTTATGATTTAAGTATCATCTAGCACTTGTGATTTAGTAATATATGTGGTAGATTTTTTTCTACATACAAAATTATTGAAGTAAATAAGTAAGAGAAACAAATAATTACATGGTATCTACAACAGAAAACATATTCACACATATATCCTACAAGATCGACAATTAAATCATCCTCCAAGTTCTATATGAACATAACGATTGGAAATGGATATGTGCCCGCCATGTAGTTTTTACTTACATATGTTATGTAATGGCCTGGCCCTTCAATTAATAGATTTATAATGTAATATTAGGGATTTCACGTGTGAGGTGCATCTGAGGGTCCCACCTAAGCACACGTGGCCTGTAGATAGTACCCCGTCAGAAAAGAGTTGGAAAATAAAAAATAAAATAAGTTTTTAATTTATTTGATTTTGGTGGAGTCGGACCGACCGACAAAATGATATTTTTAGGTTGGGGTGTTTAAAACCCCCAACTCCTACACCCTTTACTTTTATTTCACTCCCCTTTTATCTCATTTTCCCAAACTCCTCCACATCAACCGATGCATGTGCTTGCCTTTCCCTTTCTTCACCATCTTCTCAACCCTAGCATGTGTGGAAGTGAAGAGATCTCATCCCAAGCTTCCATTTGAGTGGATTTTCTCTTCTTCAAGGTAAGGTTTTCATCTATTCTCACTCTCATTCCTCTTCTTTGATGGGGCTTTTATGGGATGTAGTGAGAATGACACTTGAAATGGTCAATGGGTTTTGTTTGGAAAGAACCCCATGGAATAAATTAGGATTTTCTAATTTGGGGTTTTGCTTGGGTATGGATAATGAGGGAAAATGAATTTTGGACTATGGAAAAGTAAAAATTTCGGGAAATCTCTTATGTGGATGAATTGGAGCACCAAGGTTGGAGAAATTTGGGTTTCTCCTAAGCTTGAGCTTGCATGGAGTTGCTCTTTGGTCTAAAAATCCAAATGGGGACAAATAATTTGGGGTTTTGCTTTTAAACACTAGTTGGGCTTAGAACAATGCACTAAATGAGTTTTATTTGTATTTTTATGTTGATTAGTGCCCCTAATCCGAACCCCGAAACCGATCAAGTCGAGAATCAACCCGGCACCTCATAAAAACTTAAGGTGAGGAAAGCTACCCACTTATTTGGATATTTAGAGATTTCTATGCTTTTTAGAGATCCTTATATGCATTTTTATAATTAAATGTATGATGATGTGATATTTATGATAATGTAAATATTTAATTAGAGATAATATTTTTATGATACATGGTATTGCTATTTTTGCATTATGTGTAGTAATGATGATTATAAGGTGTTGAATGGAAATGGACTCTATGGAGGGCTATTTGGTTGTTTGATAATGAAATGTGGATTTGATTTTAAAAGGAAGAATTATGGGGCAAATTGTGCTAATCACCATGGGTTTGATGAATATTGGACCCAAATTGCAAGGATGATGTAATAGAGGTTGTGTAGGTCCAATTGAGTGTCCCAAGCATAGGAGATTACTCTCTTCTCAAGACTAATCTAAATAAGACGAATTTAAATGTATGAACTTATGAAATCGATTATGTATATTATCATGCTTTGCTTAAGGGTGTTTGTATGAGCTTGGTGTTTGAGAGCTCATCTATATTGAGGTTGATATTCATGTGTATTGTGTACTCACATCTAACCTAAGATAGGTTAATTTTAGTGAGTTAGGAAATATGTACTTATTGGACATGAACAATTTAATGATGCTATGGTGAGAATGGATCATGGGGTAATAAAGTGAACCTTACTCCATTTGGAATTCCTACTAATGTGAATACTTAATTCCTTTGAGGGGGTTGGGATGACAATGAAAACGATATTATCTTAGTATTCTTATTGGGATGGTGGCATCGGCTATAGAGACTGGTCTCTTAGGGTTGCCGTTGAGGAGTAGGTCCCTCACATGTTATGCGTTGTAGGACACTCTCACGGCTATTTAGCACTTCAGATGTGCTTGGATATGCAGGGCTAGATATACATTCATCCTGTGGGGGATGGTGTTAACTCTGTAAGTCGTGATTTGACTACCTTAGAATTTGACTGAATCATCCATGAGGTGAAGGGACGCAGGGCGAGGTTGACATGGACACGCTATGCGTGAGTCACCCGCTTAGTAAGTCGTGGGCCCTAAGTCGTGTTCGGAGTTGAGGTATATTGCTTGTGATGACCACCCGTCCCATTGTAAAATTCCTTTAAGAGGGGAGTAGTTCCCATAATGATGATGTGGTAATATGATTACGTAGCACAATATGGATTACATCCTCCATTACATACATTATATGTTGTGAGTTCGTTAGTGTGTAGCATGCATGTATTTCCTCATTGAGTTTGTTTATGCTCACCTCCTTGCAATTTCAGGTACCATTGCTCCGGCGGGGTCCAAGGGACCAAGAGGACGTCCATAGACTACATACTTGTTGATCTAACACTCACTTGACTGTCATTTTGATATTTTGTCATTTTGGTTACATGGTTATGTGTATTTTTTTGTTAAGTTAGAAGATAAATCATGTATAATTATCATTGAAAATATGTTTAATGTTTTGAAAACTTATTTGAACCTTCTAAACTTTGAGAAGGTAATCTTTATTGTGGTTGGATGTGAAGGGTTGTACTTTCTTTTACTATGTTGAACAGGTGGATTAATTGTAGAGGCTATGATTGGCCCAATAGCCCAGTTTTTAGGGGAGACTCTGCCGAAATTTAGGTAGGAATCTTACTTCTCTAAAAAGATATGAAATTATTATTGTGTGTTAAAACGTGTGATTCCCACGTCTAACTATTATTTATTTGGTGTATTTGGAGAAATGAAAAATTTTCTGCATCACGTGTCGATTTTGAGTCGGGGCGTGACATGTTATGTCAGTAAATAACTAAATAAATGAGGTCCTTTTACATATTTAAACAGTATTACTAAGCAAAAAAGAAAAAAGAAAAATTAAAATTTCTATAATTCAGTTCCTCCTCCAATAATACATGCTGATGGGAGAGAAGTGCATAATCCTCACTAATATATTAAATTCAAAAGTAAAGTAAATTGTGACATACACTCTCAAAACGTAAAATGAGTAAAGTAGTTTGAAATTATTGAAAAAAAAAAAAAAAAATCCCACAATTATATCATTTATGTATGCTTGTAAGAGTAAAGTTTTGACCAAAAAGTGTTGAAACAAAGGAGTTGGCCATGTGTCACATTCACTAAGAAGTGGGCAAGTGGACATTCAATGATTAATAATGGTCAGTTGAATGGTGTAATATTCTTTCAATTGCAACCCATTTTATTTGGGCCCACTTTTTGGATGGGTCTCAAGTCTCAACCCTAAGTAAGAGCAGTGATTAAATTTGGGTGTTCCTAAGGCCTATCTTTAATTTCCCAAACACAATGCACGTGCTCCTCTCCGCTGCCGTATTTTAAGATTTTTTCAACTCACGTTCATATGTATCGGTTGATACAGTACATTACATATTTAATTATTTATTAAGACGTGAAATGTCAATACATACTTTATTATCCTAGTATCAGCTGATGCAATTTTTTTTAAAATCAAATTAGTTTTGATTAAATTTTTGAGCTATTTTCACCGATATTTCTCAATTTAAAAGGGTTTAAAAGCAAGTTATTCAATCATAGAGTTATTTTCATTATTATTATTTTTATCATTTTAAGTTATTTCATTAATTCTTTTGAGTTTTAGTTTCAAAATAATATCAAACTTTGAGTTTTCTACGAAGATAATGTAATGAAATAATATCCCACGCTTATGTAATTCAATGGAGATATTCAATGCTTTGAAAATTAGATTAGAGATTTTGGGGATTAGATTAGATATTGTGGGTATTTGTGATTGAGACTTATAGTTGATTTCGTGTATCTGTGGATTAATCTCACCTTGAATATCAAGTGGAGATATCCATATTTTATTTGTATTGGATGATATTTTTGCACCGGCTGTACCAAAATACCAACATTTTTGTTGATTTCCAATTTTGCCCATCATGCTCTTGTTGGCACCGTCGTCCTCTCTCCCACCCTCAACGTCGTCCTCTCTCCATCTCCACACTTCTCTTTCTCAGTAGCAGCGATCTCTTCAGCCTCTTCATCCTTCGTCTCTCGATTCCCACTCTCATTGTTAGATCACTTCTTCATATTTCGTCTCTGGATTCTTACTCTCATGGTTGTCCTCTCTCTGGATCTCTCGTCTCTCGGCAGCTCTCTCTATCCACTTATCTCTTAATACATTGGATTCCATAGGGCTCAAGGGTAATTTTCGCTCACCCAACTAAAGGAGTTATGCATTGTACAAGTTTTTTAGAGCCTATATACAATAATAAGATAGATTAGTTGAAAATGTTTATGCTTAATTTTGAGATTAAAAAATCATTTTGACAATATTATTTAGATTGTTTGTTAAGGCTCTAAAATTTTAATTATTTAAAACTTTTAAAAGAATTTAGAATTTATTTAGGAGGGGATTTTAGTTCAATACTACAATGATTACAGTATATCAAATTTTAAAATAAAGTTAAAATATCTGCACTTCAGTACTAGTCAAAAAATTATTTTGCAATTGTAGATATCAATAATTATGGTCTTATGGCACATTATAATAGGAGAAAGAGGCAAAATTATAGTCACTTAATTGGCTTAGTAATAGTTATTTATTTGGACGGTCTAGATTGTTGGAAATTCATACCTCATTTGGAACTTTGTAAAGAATTGGTGATGTTTCTCATCTAAGAAAAATAGTTAATAAAAAAAACAGCTTCACAAGTAAGATAAAATCCAACCCCTTCAAAACTTCAAACTAAAAAAAAATGTTGTCATTTGTAATTTTGAAACGAATGGAGGGTTTGTGTGGTCATTTGAATGTTTTGAGAACAGTGTCATTGATCATATTCATACCACTTCTTCTTTTTGTTTTGACCGAAGCAGCCTTTGAGAAAATAATGAAAATCCCACCAACTTTACTTTCGGAAGGCACAATTTGTGGACTGCAGGGCCCATTAGTCCATGCCCATTTTTTTTTTCTGTCTTTTCAAGGCCATCTCTCTTATCTTCATTATGATTATAATAACTTTATTTTGCACTGAATTTTTTTAGTATTTTAACAGTAATATTAAAAAATAAAATTCATTATTTGATCAAAAGAAGTTGAATGGTTGGACAGATCGCTATTGAATGACTTTGATCTTTACTTATTAAATTCAAAACAAAAATTATTGTAATTTTTTTTTTACTTATAATATTCATTTTAATTAAGTTTGAACCTAAATCTAATGAAGAAACAATCATTTTTGAATTTTTTGTGGGCCTTATATGAGTCCATATCCAAGCTAATTGCACTTTGGCCCTTTGTAAAAAAAAAAAAGGCTCATTTTTATTTTGTATTACAAAAATTGGCAGCTCTTGCAAATGCTCGAGCTTAAACGCGTGGGTTATGATCCAAATAAAATCATTGAAAAAATATTTTTATTGTTGATGCTCTGTTCAACAATGAGAATACATCAAATGAATATAAATTAAAGTTGAATCTAAATCTAAAAACAGTTTGAATTGATACTTTTGGACTTTAAAGAGGGCTTGTAGATTTCCCCAATGTCACAAACGTTACCCTCAAAATATTATTGACTAATAATAGTATAGAATACTTCAATTTTTTTTTTTAAAGTTTTTATTATGATATTATAAGGAAAATGTCAGAGAAAATATAATAAACAAATGTACAAATGAAAATGAAACTTAAAGTGAGAAATAACCATTGATAAATTTACCAAATGATAAAAATAGAAAATTTATTATTCAACTAAATAGTATCATCTCACGTAAGAAATTAATATGGGTGATATTTATTACATTAATTCGTCCTAAACAAGGATCAAAGTTTGTTACTTCCTCTTTTAATATTTTTATGCACAAACGTAGGTATAAATTATTAAATGATTGTGAAATGAGCCAATGGTTGGACATTATTTGTGTATGATATGTTTGTTGGTCAGGCAAAAGTAAACAGGTCTAGTCCTTTGATCTTTTTAAGTTTGAAATCCATTTCCATTTATAAAGGTTTTGAGATGAGGGCTATTAATATTGTAGCAAGGGGCAAGCAACAGGTTGACTTCAAAAATTGTATCTAAATAATTAAGAGGGAATGTCATTTTTCTTTAATTCTTTGGATATAGTTTTGAAGTCCAAAACTATACATTTTTTACCTAAAATCAGTCCCGGAGTTCATAAAATTTAGAGAAGATGAATTTTGATACCTTGTTTGTAGAAATCGATCGAGAAATGGCCTCGTTTGAAAAATTCTCTCTAAAAATCATCTGAACGAATGCATTTTGCATCTAAACGAATATATTTTATACTTAAGTGAAAGGACAGAATCATAATTTCACACTATGTTTTTTTTAAAACGGATGTTTAAAAAAAGAAAAGAAAAATAAAGTGTATATATATATATATATATATGACCATTAATCGATAGGCAAAAGAGGATCTGCAACTTAAAGGGCAGATCGTAATCTCCAATAATTTCATTCCTCCTTTGCTTTTACTTCAAATGACAGTAATCAAATGAATGAAAATAGTTTTACTCACATTTTAAATGGTTTTGATCGACTTGAAAACTCTTTAGCTATAATGTCTTCTTCGATTTAATCAATGACAAGTAAAATAATAATAAAAGACTGAAAGAGATATTGGTCAATTTAACAAATATTAGTTGAGGGGGTCAGTCATTTTCTCTATAAAAAAACTAAATAAATATTAGAATTGATTGAATTTCTTTTGTTTCCCTTCATAGAAAAGACCACCAACTCCCACCCATTATCAATTTTAGAAAGTAGTCAATAAATTTTCAATGCTATCTGTGTATTATCATCAAAGAAAATGTCTACTGCAGTAATCATTGATAATACTGTATTCTAAGTGTAAAATGAGCACTAGAATACTTAGATGATATAGTAGATGCAGGTCTACATTAACAAGAAGTTTGGTAGGTTATATTTCTATGTAATTGACTGAGTTCTTATTTTTAACTATAAAAAAACAAATAATTTATAATAGTATTAGTTTAAATGTCGAAAATACAAAGTTAAAATGATTAAATGGATTCAACTTCACTCATCATCTGTTAATATATTTTCTGATGCATTTAGGTCAATCATTTAAACATCTTTCTTCATCGAAGAACGTTGCCACTAAAAAGAAATTATTAGGCCTGGGAAGTTAAACTATGCAATAGTAATTTTTTGTAAATTTAAAGTATAAACTTTTTAATGATTAAGGGTGGTCAGATCTTCTTATTTTGTGACAATATTTTTTTTGAAGTCCAACTTATCCAAGCTTCTTAGAGCATTTGACTAAATCCTTAAAGCATGTGCAAACTTTTATATCTATACACACCGAGTAAAACTAAAGATAAAATCATTATGTGACAATATACTTTGCATTTCTCCCTTCTTTTATAATTCTTTGATATTTTATTTTATATTAGAGAGCATAGGTTGTTTAATAAATAAAATAAAGCTTATGTCAATCTTAATTAAGCCTTTTGACTAAAAAAATTTGCACTTCGGTCACAAATAAGAAATAATGTGATATGACATTTTTCAAGGATAGAGAAGAGGTTCTCTCAAATAATTTTTTTGTTTGACTAACATAGTCAACATGACTGACATAATTCTGTTCTAATTTTCGATAGATACAGTTAAATTCATCATCATCTAAAGTATTCATTTCATCAATCAAGTATTGCCTTTTAATTTGGATTAATATTTTTTTTATATTTTTATAATCCAATGAATCTCATTTTTTAATTTTAACAATTAAAAAATAATATAAGATAAATAATTTTTAAAAAACAAATCACGACGTTTTACAGATTGCTCTGGCATGGTACCCGTGCCCGTCACCTACATGCCGTTGTTGATGCAGGGATTGTATATAATGTTGTCGGCACGTGTGGTTTGGGAATGACTCGTAGTGGCCTACCAAGTTAATGGTGTAGATGATACTAAATCTTTGCCAAATCTAAATGAGATGAGCTTAGCCACTTTGACATTGAAATGCCAACCACCACCATAAAAAAATGTTGGTTCGCATTTTGCTTCAATGAGAGAGAAACAAACATATACCACCACCAACTTAATAGTGGACTGGACAGAGCAATGGACGAAAATTATGGAGGCCACATTCTACTAATGATAAGCCATTTTATTTGGATAGCGTATAACAGACTCCACAAAAGGTCGGTTCTAGTTCAAGCCAACCAAAGCAGTTGCTTTATATATAAATGCTTTTTTTAAACCAGTTCATTTTAACCCAGATAAAATTTGTTAGGAGACATAAAATAGAGTAAAATTCTCATTTTATTCCTACTGATGTACCACTTATCAAGTATCGGTGTACCGATATGCATAACATATATATTGCAAAACCGTGTGTTATCGGTATGCCAGTACTTGATGAGCGGTACAACGGTTGAGGTAAAATGTGAAGGTCACTTCATTCCGTGTCTCTGAACAAATTTTGCGCGTATTAAGATGGCTAGTCTTTTTTAATGTAGCTTCCAATAAGGGAAGGAATAGAGAAGATGAGTCTGATTTTACCGTTGAGAGAGAGGATTTGGGCGAAGAAGATGAAAATGGTTTGAGGAATTTTGGAGAAAGTTGAGAGGATAAGAAGGAAGAGATGAGGAAAGCATGGAGAATGGGTGAGTGGGGCCACTCAAATTGAGATTTCTTTATTTATTCTCCTTTTTTTCGCTTACATACATAATATAAATCACTCATGAAAATAGGGTCTTTAAAATTATTGAAATCCCTGTCAAAATGTAATTATGTAATCCGAAAAATAACATGCGGTGTTAAGGATTTAAAATTGCACAATTTAATCCAAAATGACGGGTTGGGTTATTACAACACTAACTTCTTTTAGAAATTTCGTTCTCGAAATTTAAAAGAGACATACCTCTTAAAAAGCAAGAAAATAGATTTTAGATAATTTTTTTAATTATATATAATTAAAATTTTAATTAAATATTACTTATAATAATATGTTAAATACCAAGAAAGCCCAAATTAAATTTTTTACCTTAGACCTCAAATTGTGTAGCGTCCACCAAAAATGATATATATCCAACACGTCGATAGCCAAGGCCGTACAGATGTATCTCAACTTTAAACTGAAAGTGCCACATTTTGAGAAAAGAATTTTAGACAAATATTCTAATTTAATATAAGTATTACTAATTGGAGTAAAATATAAATAAGTCAGTAGAGTTTTATATGATAAAAATATCTCATATCAATTTGGAATTTGATGATGAATTTCAACTACATGATGTCATGATCTCTTTTTTTTAATAACATGGGTAAATGCTACATAATCTTTAAATAAAATAAAGTTTTATTAGACTACAAATAGTTTTTAATGAATAGTGTTAGTTGCTCGATGTATGTTACTTATTGAAAACTCTAATTTACATTTAGATTCATTGATGAGTTATAATAAAAGAATTAATTTCATGTTGTAACGGTAAGATCCCTAACAATTTATAAGACCTTTAGTGGAATTCTGAAATGATCTTCACTGGGTCTGAAATAACCCAACTGATTGATTTTCATATTGCCCAATCTGGAACATGATAAATCATTGGTATGATAAGATGACTGGGTTGAATTTAGAGATGGATTATTAAAGGTATAAAAATCCGCCAATACATATTGATGATGCATATCAATCTTAAAACAGACAAATACATTTTGAATCGCCAGCATATTGGACCAATGCATATTTATTAAAAAAAATTAGACCATTTCAACCAAAGTTTTAGTTAAATCTTGGAATGTGATTTTAAAAATTGTCAATATTGATGAAATGAAATATAAAAGTTTTTTATAATTAAATGAAGAGTCTTTAATAAAAATTGATACTCTAAGACATTTGAGTAATTTTTCTAATATTTTTATAAAATTCAAAATTTTTAACAATAAAAATTTTAGAAATTGTAATAGAAAAAGTAGGAGTCAAAATACATGTATACACACATATGTATCGATTTTGAAAGACCAAAATATCGACCAATATGATATGTATCAACCATACAAAAAGATTATCGGCTGATATTCAATCAAGAATATCGATCACCATATCAGTCGATATGCATAAATATTAATATTTAAATTTTTTTTTTTAAAAAAAACCGATACAATTTTTTCACAATTTTTTGCGATTCAGCACAGTTCTTTACACTTTTTTGCGATTTTTCATGATTTTGAATACCGAAGGAGAGAAACTTATCGACTAATATTGCGACCGATATACATATCAGCCGGACCCTTTTTTTGACCCATGAGAAAAATCATGTGACTAAAAGATACTAAAGACCATAAACTTTATATTAAATATTTCCTTATATTGATTTATATTTTCTAAACTTTTAAGACATTTTATTCATATTGAGATTTCAACTTTCAAGAATCTAATACTCCATAAAAACAATCATTATATTTAATAAAAGAAATATGCACACCCTAATTTTTAAAATAAAAAAGTAGAGAGGAGATAAAACAGCCCAATGGGACTAATAGACCTCTCCTTCCTATCCATTGATTTCAAGAATTTACAAAGTATTTGGTTTCAACAATAAGAATGGTTAAATAATGAGTGAAAGAGAATAGACCAAATGTATTTAGAGAGAAATCATGTACAAAAAGAAACACAGATGGGTTGAACTGGCATAGTTAGCAAAAATGCTCCGTGAATGATACAGTAGTTCATCGTAACTTCCGTGAGTAGAAGTAAAAAAAAAAATTGAATGCTCACAAATTTTCAAAATCTAAAATCACAAAGTTAAACTGATCGAAAGGAGATAAATGTCATACACCCATCATCTGAGTCATTTTTCTACATAATCCATTTAAAAACACATGGACCACTTAAAAAATTAGTGAGAAGAACCCCTAAAAAGAGACTTGGGAGATATTTAGAATAAGATTAGATCAGTTTAAGATTAGGATGATCTTTAATCAGAATTATATGGTCATGTTTAGATATTTAGTTGTTACCAGACAGATTTAATCACATCCATTTTGCGTACCTTATAAAGGAGGAGAAAACTGAAATCCGGTTCCCTAGTTTATGGAAATTGTAAAATGGCATCAGCTGCAGATACAAAGTATGCATCAGAATATAGGGCCTTTCACTACAACTTTCACGTCTACAAGGTGTACAAATTAGGCATGATTTGAATCGAAGCACATCTCATCTCATCAACGACAAAACCACTTCACTCTCTAATCCGCCATAGCTCAATGAGCTATATCTGCAACTCCGATGACCCCATGAGATCCCAAACTAATCTTGATCCCCATCTTCAGGGCCTGAAAATTGACATGAAATGAAGAAAACATAATATGAGAAATGAAGACTAGTTTTAATTTCATTAATTTATTTATTGGAATTCAAGAATGAACACGCATGAGATCAGAAATAAACAAAAGGACAAAGGAAAGGTTTGGCAGATAGAAAGATAATTTTATTCATCGGCAGTGATTTTGTAAGCAGCAAAAATAGATTGATTCACAAAGACAGACAATTAAAGGTGGAACAGGTATCAGTGAATACAAATTGACCAATAGTTACAAGGACATGAAAGTATTTCAGGCTGTATTGTTGAAGGCATATGAAGCCAGGGGAAAGGGGGCTTGATAAGTTTGTTTAGAGTTTGAATCTATCTGCTCATCCATGTATTTATATATATTAGTAATTACTCAATGAATGAATCGCAACAGTTTTATGAGTGCCTTTCTTAAATTTTATTATATGTAAAATTTATACCTTTTAATAATAAAAAATTTAGATATCAGGGCCCGTCAAAAAGAAAAGGTTTAAGACTTTTCCTGAAAATTTTGGTACAACCCCAAAGGGAAGTTTCAAGTTACCAGAAGTGACGAGGGATTTACATGACCTCGACAGAGAGATCAACTGACATACGAGCACCGAAACCAACATTATTCTGGTTCTAGTTTGGATGATACATTGATTCCCATACCACGTCTACTGCATTTAGGTACATGTCAAAAGAGTTAAATCCAAACCACAAGCATACTAAATGGATAATTCACAACTGCATCGGCAATGGTGACCCATGAACATGATCTTACCCACCAAAACTGGGGATGTAATTCCTCATAACTCCTCACATTTTTTTGAAATCCAAAGCATGATGTAAGCCTAGGATGTAGTTCCTCATAACTCCTCATATTCACATAAAACACATGTTGGCATGAACAGGCATTGGTTTTTTTTTTTTGAAATCCATAGCATGATGTAGCCTAATGGAGAAATATATAGCTTACCGTCATCATTGAGATCAACAGAGAGCAAGAGGATTTTGGGTTGGTTCTCTACAGAGCTGCATCGGGTGGGCGTGTGAGGTGGTTTGGGTTGTGTCGGAGAGCAAGTACCACTCCTTGTGTGACCATTTGATGCATGACTTCTTACCTGTTGGTTTATGTACATCTCGAGACTACATGAAGAAGAGCCCCCAATCTTCTTCTTGTTGAACCTTCCCCTAATAAATGAAAGAAACAAGGTAATGACATTGGTAGTAGGAACTTGAAACAACATCAGCATGACTAGAAAGAAAAAAAATTTGTTTTGTTAGTTCTTTATTTCTGCATGAAGCCGAGGTATTCTTGATCAGCCAGTATTCATTGAAGCAAAAGGATACCTGTCCTTTCTTTTCTCAAGGTAACGTTTCAGGGATGCTTTTCTGCTGGTTGGGCCCTCTGCAAAAAAAGGGAAAAAAATTACAAGAGAAGACAATGATAAAAGGAGGGAAAAACCCTGCCCCACTCTTGAAGCAAGCAAGGTAGGTATTTGAAAAGTGAAGCCTAGACCTCTGAGTTCTCTTCTTAAGCTTGCAAGATGGTAAGCATTGGTCAAAATTAGATCACCACTAGGGATGCAATGGACCTATCATAATTCAGTACACTCCAAAGAATCCAAACCAAAATTTTGTGTTAGGAATAAAATTATGCTTCACCTTCAAAAGACAGCTTCCAACAATGGTCTTTGGATCTAAAAAGCCAGAACAAGCTGCTTCCAAACCCATTTATGCTAATTACTTCATTTTGTTTCAGTCTTATGTTGTGTACATACAAGTCGCTCAACAGAAAAGTTGTGTACTTGTACACTGACAATGATGGTCAAAATGACATGTTGTATCTTATATGCTTTTTAAGTGGCATAAATTGCACAATGGCGTTAAAAATGGGAAACGGACTAGGATAATACTTCCCAGTTTCAGATGGACTTGTAGACCACAAATCAGATTAAGCAACTTTATAACAAGCAATGTGGAAGAATCCTTCTATCCATGTAAATTCCCAGTCATCACTTTGGTGACTGGAAAGTGTTGCACACATTCTTTACTGATATAGGAGATCCTCCCAATGAATCTCGACTGTTTCAAGAAACCCTCAAAATAGGAATCCAAATGTGTCACCCAAATCTGCATTAGACTCTAAAAATGAAAATTATACCTTTTCTTGTGCTTCATTTTTTAATAAATCTTACATGCATGCTACATGCATACCCCCTTTCTTTATATAATTCATCCATTTGGCTAAACAGCTTGTCAAATTTTGATCTAAATATATACCAAAAAACCAATAGGAAATTAAAATTTGGATTCAAATTCTTAAACATTGCATTCCAAACCTGTTTATTTTAGGTTGCATTCCTAGTTTTTTGCTATATCATTAACATCCCTAATTTCTTGTTTAGGTGGAACCAAAATGACCATGCAAACTAACCAAAGATAAATAAACACTAACAGCATGATGTTGGTTAAAAAGTACCGAAGGACGGACTACCATAGAATCTAAATTATTACATCAACAGGCTAGACAATTGCCCACCACAACATATTTCATTTACAATTTTATTACAGACAGGAATAGGAATAAGAAGTTTATCTAGTTTGTGCAACTATGCCATGTAAGGATGCCCCATTAATCTGCATTTGAAAACTAATTGAGGCATTGGGTCAAAATGAAAAGAGAGCACCTTTATTTCAGTATATAACAGCTTGAAATCAAACAGGAAATGATATATGGTCCATCTGATTTTAAGATATGATCACACTTGAATTCAAAAGAACTACAGAGTATCCCAAAATTGGGTACTCCCTTTTCTAAAATCCAACAGAATAAGATGACAATGTACTCAAACGATTACTTGTACAATCAATGCCAAGCAGGGACTGGGAGGAAAGTGGACTATGAATTAATCAGATCACCGAGCCAACATTATTTATGAAAGAAATGACAATTGAATAAATTCTCCTTACCGGTTTCGCGTGAGATTTTACCCTCTTCTGTGCTCTCTCGTGTATACTGGGTTATTTTTCCTATCATCAGATTATAAAAAAAAGTTATTTCAATGACACTATATATAACAAATATGTATCACAACAAAGTCAAATAATAGTTTACTCATTTATTATTATTATTATAGCCATGTTGCATGAATTTAGTGTCAATTTGTTTCTTTTATTTATGGTTGATCCCCTCAAAGATTTTCCCATGTAAATAAAGCCCTCATGAGAAGAAAAGTTTTACAACTACCACCCAAGCATGTGTGGTAGAAATTTAAAAATTTACTTCAAAGGTAAATATCAATTTCATTAGTTATTACCTTGCATAGTATAAAGCATTTCTATCTATACTTAGCTTGCAAATCCCAATCTTTTGTACGTATAGACTTATAAGTGGTTTATTGGAAGCACTAGGACAAATCCATTCTAATTTAGCAACGGCAACTAATCTTTTTATAATTTTCTTGGTTTAGCCACATAATGAAAGCTACTTTATCATCTGTCTCAAAATTCTATCATCTTCAGGATTGAAGTCTTGGGTTCAATCCCTAATAACTTTAATGAAGAACCACTCTCCATGGGATATGTACCAAGTAAGATCCCACCGCTTGAAGAACTAGTCCGTCGAGACACCTGAACACCTTCGGTCATAAAAAAAATCCTATCCTCATTATCATTTCAAAATTATTTTAAAAAGAATTCTCATCTCCATCTATCTCATTGCCCACTAGCACAAGAACACTAACTACACAAGATAAACAATGTTTTCAATGGTTTAGACCTTGATAAGAGGCTTAGACTTTAAAGGAATGAGATTTGAATGGTGAGTTTTATTTTTGTTTTTTGTAGATAATATTTTGGTAGACAAACGATATTAGATGAAACCATGTCTTGTGACTAATTTAATGATATGCAGATATGGTGAAAATTATAAGTGTTTTTACGATGATGAGTGTTTATTATTTTTTGAGAGAATTTTATTTTTATTTTTGTTGATACTAATTAGAAAACAAAAGCTACTAGATGAGATCAGGAACCATTTACTTATTATATTTATAGTCATATAATGGAATTTGAATGTGATTTTAATTACAATACTTTCATTTTATTTGATAATAAGCAGATAATCAATGTTATTAGGTAGATTATAAGCGATAATTTATTAATGTTATATTGATATAATGAAAAATTAAAGTGCTTTCGACAATGAGGATGATAACAAAAATTAAATCATCATAATGGTGACAATTTTTTTTTCATAGAGAGTGCATAGCACAAGGGGTCCTCATTTGGACTTCCTTTTTTATGACAGAGGAGGGACTAAGCCCTTCATTCGGGTGACATTCCACACCGCCATCGGGTTACACCACGTGGATTCGAACTCACACCATCCCACTTCCTTAGGCAAAATGTTACAGCTGAGCTAACCCAGAGTCCATTTGGACTTCTAGTGTACACATAGAGAGCACATGCAGCACATCATGCAGAAAAGGGTCCCCATTTGGACTTCTAGTGTACACTTTTCCATTATTTAATAAGCTAAAAAGAACCTCATGGCATTTACCACATATATTGTCCTCACTGAACTCTTTTACAATTGTTTTACCTGGCAAATTCGCTGCAGATGGCGAGGTTGACATGACGATCAAGATACTCACTTCATAAAGTAAGGTGTTGAGTTTGATTTAAGCTCAACCACAATGGGCCACTTCCCGTAGACTTCATT
>CM039090.1:66122117-66189617 GCA_022113865.1 Chimonanthus praecox
GATTTGTGTGGATTGAGAAATTTACACATGCCGGTGTGATTAATCTTACCTCCAATGTGGAGTCAAGATACTCGTATGATCCAAAACAAAAAAAAATTTCACCTCCAATGTGGAGTCAAGATACTTGTATGATCCAAAACAAAAAAAAATCACACTAGATTTGATTCCCCATTTCACCATCTAAGAAATTATCCACTGTGAACAAAGGATTAAATCATGAATTTTGAGATATACTTTCTATTGAAGTAAGCTCAAGTCAGAGTTAGAATTTTTTGTCTTTAAACTATAAATAGAGTATTTTTTTACATGAATTTTCTTATATTCATGTCTAGAATATAATCGATATTAGAGTGATGAACTTTATAATCAATAATAGTGTCAGTCGATAAGATATTGCCAAATAAATAGAGTTTTAGTATGGCAAAATAATGCCAAGAAAAGGTAGAACTACAAAAATGATGATTCAGAATGGATAATTTCTCGTGAAGGCCTTTTACATGGTGAGAATAGTCCCTCCATGGCAGTAACTCGGACCACTTCCCAGTGCAGCTGGCCCAAACTTCACAGGACCACAGTAAAAAAGAACGGCATGGGCCACAGATTTTGACAACAGTACATGGAAAAGTGTAGAAAAGAGCGGGTTGCAGTACCAATGCATGTGACCCATCGAACAGTGCGCCCGGCAAGGGAAGAAGTGGTAAAAAACACTGCCGGAGTTTCACGTGGAAAAGAAACCGTTTGTCCCACTTATACCAGCAGTTGAGACTTGAGAGAAGCAGCTCAAAGTGCCCCCAAATAGCCCAAGGAACGGTTCCGCACATAAAACATCCATACACAACAATACACAATACATAATCACATACCCGTCGCCTGTGTTGTTGGGGAAATCGCAGACAGCGGAGGGGACGGCGGCCCCATTCTGGCAGGCTCGGTTGGCGTGCGGCAAGGAAATGGCCTCCCTGCCGGAGATGCAGTTGCTGCCGTGTTGAAGGGCGCACAATTGGGGCTTCCCGCCATTTGCATGATAATTCGCGCCTGTCATTGAAAAGAAACCCCCGTCACACGTCTGAAAGCTGAGGCATAAACGGATTTTCTTCCCAGCACTCACCCAAGAAAAAAATAGTGGCAAGACAACAGTTACCTTTTCGGCCGGTACGCCTTCGTAAACGTTCACTTTGCCGTCGTAAAAGATGGTCATCTGGCCCACCGGCCCGCCGCTCGCTGCCCTGTCACCCCCGCAGCTGCACCCACAGAAGTGATTAGTTGAGTTCAGCTCCGTCCGATTGAAAGGAACATCGGACAATCAAAGCGGATGGACAAGAGAAGGGTGAAGTCCATAATTTCGTGGGCCTCCACCCATCAGGCCCGAAGAGAAAATTCTCAAACGATCCGGGGCAAGTGCCACGTGTCGCAAGTACTAAATGGAACACAACGATGGCCCACAACGACAACGATTTCCGTAACCTTAAAGTGGGTTCCACTGTAGGTGTTTTCAGAAGAAATTAACAATTGAGAATACTTTTTGTTATTAAACCAGAAAGAAATACTCGATTATTTGGCCCTTTTTTCCATGGGAAAAGTAAATGTTGAAAAAACACCCATTATAAATCAAATCAATCTATTCGCAAATGAACGCCTCGCAGGTGTCATCAAACCATTATGTCATCGATTAAGATTTAGTAAATCTGAACTCGACGCTGATCTTAGTCTTTAAGACTACACTTCCAATAATTTATTTAAATCGACTTTTGAATGATGTTTACTCTAAAGATGAAAAACGGAACTGACTCTAAATAATTAATTAAATAGCTTCACGTCGTTACACAACTTAAATCCTGTTTCTAGTTCCAATAGTTGAGTCGGACAGCTGATTGCCGCAAAAACACCTCCAACAATCAAATCAAATGTGACTCGGAAAATTCAGCTGAATCAAGATTTCGGCGGCCGAGATCTCAACATAGATTTTTTCTCTTCAATTTTTTTTAAAAAAGAAAATCTTGGTGACATCTTTTTTTGAAAAAAAATATTTTAAAAAATAAGACTTTTTTTAAATAAAAATAAAAAATATAAATATTGATCAAACCCACAATCGAATATTCTTTTTTTTTTTTAAAAAAAAAAGAGAAATTGGCCGAATTATTTTATCTCTAGCCTATACGATAAGTATTAGCAGAGATATCTTGATTCTCAAAAAGCATACGCACCGTATCAGTCAAGATTTATACTGCTGCTCGAAGTATTTTCACAAAAAGAAGCATTGCACAATAACAGCAGCCTATTCCCGTGAAGAGTGTTGATTTGGGCAACACTAAAATGACTTGTGAAATGTGGATAAAGAATTTTAACATGAGTCAGTTTAGGGTCGACACCAAATCCCAGTTGAAAAGACATTAATTACATGGAACGGTCTCAAAGAGCAAGGATGTGTCCATTACAAATTCAAACAATGGATTGATCGGCCTCAATACATTTCCCCTTCTTCCTTAGGTTGCTCCGTTAACTAGGTTTCATTGCACGAACCAGATTCATAACCAAAGAGGCGAACAAACAAAGTCATGCATGTTTTGTTTAGCAAGAAATCTATTATATGATTTTCCAGCGAAGGCTAATCCCATTATGACGCAACGGCTTTCTTCGTATTAAAAATTATCTAATCCTTTTTCTACCTCGTCATTTTAGAGCTTTTTCCAACTCTTCTGATAAGTAGTACGCTTCCCTGCAATAGCGGCCCATCTACTGTGAACCCACGCCTAGTCATAGTGATATAGCCATATAGGTCAGGTACATTCACATGCTAAATAATTAATGTCCAACCATGCTCCTCGATCAACCTACACAGGCCACAGCAGAGAGTACGGTCATCAGATGAGGGTAATGGCCATTGGTTGGTGATTAAAGTGCGAAGGCAGCACAGGTGTGATGTATACAGCTCTGAAAAGGTGACTCTTATGGATGCCTCAATCAGCTTTGGAGGAGAGGTGAAGTTAAAATAAATGAGTGGGTGGGAGGTGGTATCTAAGACCAGATCTCTACCCATCTTAGCATACCATCTCTTCGCTAAATGTAAAGGTTCTTCTCTACCAATTGTCAGCTCTGTATGTCCCGTTCCTGGAAAAAATAAAAAAACTTTCCTTGCCATAACAAAACCACGAAGGAAAAGACGTTTGGCACTTCTCCTGGATTTAACACCACCAGATAAGATAGGGTCTGCGCAATCAGACCGACAGACAGACCTCCAAATCAGATTCTACTTCAAAGCTACACTACCTTCAGGCAGACACAACCATAGACTAGCTACCATACACCACATGTGCACAAAGAAACTCTCTTCTCTTCTCCCGATAAGTATCAATTCCAGACGCAAAGGCAATAAAAAAACATATATTTTAGACAATTCGATATATAAACCAAATATATTTTATCTTAAATTAAAATTCAATAAATGTTCATTAGATCATTTTCTATTATAACTGTATTGGTCGACAGAATTCTTAAGCACTAATGCCAACAGATAAGAGGTCAAAGAAACGATCGGTTGACCAATTGCGGCATAAGCCCCCAACCCAATACGCTAGCCGCTTGGGAATAACATGGAAACAAACTCACTTCGACAATATAGGAATATTCGTAAGACTATTATTCTGTCTGGAAGTGATTTTTGCACCTTCACTTTTATCTATTATGCACCTCATTTTATGTGAAATTTCGATTTTGCATAAAAAAAGCTAGGAAGGAGTGGAGGAAATTTGAGTTTGGACAAAATCAAAATTTCACGTAGAAGAAGTGCACGGTGGCTAAAAGGTGGGGGTTTGCAAAAATCACTTTCCCATTCTAACACTTAAATCTCATTAGATGAATACTTGTAGTAAATAATACTCGATTCAAAGGTGGGGAATATTTCCGACCCTAAATTTGATTCCAAAAGGTAAGGGTACCATGTGAGATTGATTATCAAGATCATCAAATGGATCCCAACAGATTTTAAGTAAGAACGCGGTCAAGCCTCATTGATCCCATAGATACTGCCATGCGAGCAAGGGAGAGAGAGAGACTATTCAAATTTAAATGATGTAAAATTGAAAATACGAAAAATGCATAGCAATCTAAAGTGAAAAAGAAAATCCGTAGCAATCACGCATGGTTGAGAAAAATGCAAGTGATAATTATGATAAATGATAAAGAGACATTCTGAAAATTTCCAAGATATAAGATCATATACCTAAGATGCTCACATTCAGTTCAAACTTTTACTTAATCATATTGTCTTTACCACTTTCTAAATATTCCAACTAAAAATGTGTAGCCAACTAATTTTTTTTTTAATGAAGTCCAAGGTATTCAAGCATTCTTAGAGCTGACTAAATCATTGGACATGTGCAAATCTCTCTATCCACACACACCGAGTAAAACTAAGAGGAGTAGCACTTACATACTTAGAGTGGGACTTGAACCTAGAATCTCAAACCAACCCTCAAAAGTTCACTAAAACCTTTGATAAGCATTTTACCAAAAGAGGAGAATATTACAACCAAAACCATCACCCAAAATCAATGAACTCCAAGAGAATATTACAAAATCTAAATCTGGCCAAGACTATCCTTCTGATAAATCAAATGTGTCTTGTATAGTTCCGTCAACACCATTTTTTACAAAGAAATCCGCCGCACCATTTGCTGAGCGACTAACATGTGAAAAGGAAACCTCCAATGCCGATTTCTTCCTTACCAAAGTGGCAAGCCTCTAAAGAGGACGCTTCACCCCGCTGGCCCATTTGATTGCATTGGAAGAATCACTTTCAATGATAATTCTAACCCCCCTTAATTCAGACCCTAGATTTAAGACTCTCCGAATAGTAAGAAATTTCGCCTCGTTAGATTCTTTACAATTCACTGATTTCAAAAATACAATACTAATGGCACCCAAATGATTCCTAAGCACTTCAATTATTTTATTTTATTTAAATTATATGCTTATACATTTATTTATCTCATTAAAGATTTCATCTATTTAATTTGATGGGATAATGAACGTCATGATGAATATTGGCACATGTTGATCTTATTTTAGTAAACAATTTAATTTTAGAATAAGAACTAGATTTTTTTAGTAAATTACACATTCTTAATCGTGATACATAGAAAATAGCTAAGGCAACATAGTGACAATATACAATAACAACATGATATATCATGATACAATTCAAATCCCTAGTTCCTCAAAATTATCAATAATCATTTCAATTTTACATATCATTTTTTATTTGTATTTAATTGAATGTAATTTTTATTATTTTTAAATATATCAATGAAATTATTTGAGAATATCACGTCACGTCAAACTTTAAAATATCTCGTTGATTTCCTTGTCCAACAATATCTTATCCAAAACGGCATGCAGTAGTAGTCACCCCTGTGAGCTGCTAAATTTACCCGGTGGTAGCTATTTATTGTAGAGTAGATTTTAAGCAGAGCTCGATTCCACACTCCTGACCATGGTTTAAAAACTCTAGTTCGATTCCAACCAGAGAGCCACTCAAAACGGCATTTGTGACATTGGAGTAGTAGTCACCCCTGTGAGCTGCCAAATTTACCCGGTGGTAGCTATTTATTGTAGAGTAGATTTTAAGCAGAGCTCGATTCCACACTCCTGACCATGGTTTAAAAACTCTAGTTCGATTCCAACTAGAAAGCCACTCAACCGTACGGCCTCCCATTCCCTTTCGGATGTAGCATCGGAAGGGAAAGACTTCCAAAACACTGGTGGGAACCACCTAAGTATGACTACAACGGTGGAAGAGGAACCGACCAAAACTCCACTTGTGTCATAAAAGATCACGACCGTTCATCAAGTGCGTTGGGCTCCATGATGCAGCGGCCACAGGGAAAAGGCCTAAAATGTGGAGACAATTTGGGCATGGAGGTTGCAGGATGGCCCACCAGATCAACGGTCAGTTTGGATATAACCCACGTCACTGAATTGGGCACCACACGCATGCCTGCGAGACACTAAAAGGCATCATCCCATCAGTGAAAATGCTAACATGCACCGGGCAGCACCATAATGTATGTTAAAAAAAAACGTCACTAAAACGTCGAGTTCCTCCACCGGAACCCAGGCCACCATCAGTGGCCTTTCGGGTTCTCTCCGACCACGCCACGCACCTTAGCACGGCCACGCCACACGAAAAATCAGCCGTTCACAAATAACAGCAAAAAATTGCGGTAATTCCATTTTTTCCTCCTTTCATCTTTAGTGTAAAATACGGCAGAGGACAAAGGCCCTTCTGCTAGATTCTAACATGCGCCGGAGGGCTCTGTAATCGTCGATCGGGACCATTTGTTAGGTTTCACGACGCCAAACCGACGAGTTCTGTTCCGGCGCACGTTAGCAACAGGAATGGGAAAGAAGACAACAAAATTAACCACAGCACAAAGGAGAGAATCAGACCTGGGGGAAATGCTAGTCTCGAGCCGAAACGGCCCATTCGCGGTTGCTGGAATCTGACACGAGGCATCGACGGCGACGGACGATGGCAAGGGATCTTTGGTCCGATCAGACGTCGATTCATCTGGAGACGCTGATTCCATCTGCCAATTGGAGGGCAGGAAAAAATGTTAATATCGAGAGGGAAAGAATAGTACGTGTGTAAGAAAGGTAACAGAAGGGGGAACGGAACTCACTTGCGTCAGATTTTCAGGCTCGGGAGCGACAGAAGCGACTTTGAGGCGGATCGCGTCGCTGGCGTCGGCAGAATCCGCCCTCGTCTCGAGCAGCGTCTTGAGGGAGATGACCTGCTGGATCGCCTGCGATTTGTTCCAGGAAGGCCGGCGCATACCTGAAAGGACGAATCAGAAAGTGATACGTGTCCGTCCGTAATTTCTATTCTTTCCCTTGTCAGATCCCACCTTCGGCAAATATCCAGGAATGGAAAAAGGAAGAGGATGACAAAGAAGGGAATTAAAATAAGGAAAGGTGGAAAAAAAAATCGGACCTTTTTCTTTGAGATATCTGCGGCAATCTTCCCGCGTAAGCTGTGAGATGTCTTCCTCTGTAAGTTCCCCCAGTGGCTTGTCCAGCGGCGACCGGATAGCCGTTTCTCCCGGTTTCATGGCTTCTGATTCCTCTACCCTCTGCAAACTCCGCTTCTGATTCCTCTCTTACTCTCTCGTTCCCGTTTCTGGGCCGTGACCCGTGGGGGTTTCAGGGAAATGAGATTCCACTCTCTCTCTGATGGTCTCCACCTTTATATTGGCATTAAATCAGTATGCATTAATAATTTGGGTTTCAATTTTTGGACTTGGAGGAGTGAGAAGAGAGGAGCACGGGGGAGGAGGAAAGTGGACGGGGGATCTTGGAATTGGGGGCGACTCCTTCTAGACTCTAGAGAGAGAGGAATGGGCGCGGCGTCTCCGCTTCGTTGGGGGCTTTATCTATCCGTGCTTCACCCCAGGCTGCCACGTCGGGGGACTGTCCATTATATTATTAAGAGGAGGAAATGACAAGAATGCCCTGGTTTTTGCCCGCATTCAGTAGGCATTTTTCTCTACATTCAGCAGCGGGGCAGCGGCACCCCATATTGGGCCATGTCCGTTTAATTCGAGGTAGGATTTAATTCGTTGTGAAACTTCCGCTGTCTCGCGCCACCTCCCTAATTCCTGCCCCCGCCTTCAACTCTCGACTGTTTACACAACTTTTTACAATATTCTAAAAATGTATATTCTCACAGCCAATTGTTTTGAAAAACAGTTCAAAAATGTTCTTTTCAAAAAATCACACCAACCCATTATTGGACATATTGAATCTAATCCACTAATTCTTGAATTGAAAATACTAATAGAATAAATTATATTTTTATTAAATATAATATATGGGCAGCGCTATCAAATTAAAATTTCAGTATTAAATTATCTTATAACAAAAAAAGAATTAGTTTTATCAAAATTAATATTGAAGTGAACATTAATTTTAACGTATTTTAATGGAATTGATATTAGAATTTTAATCTCCCACACTACTCTCTTCTAGTACAAGGGTTTTTTGGCTCAAGGGTGACACTTAGAGTCAATGCAAAGTTGTGAGGGTTTTTCAAATTTAAAGTGGACAATATTGTGTTAGAAAGATAGATCGTTATAAGAATTTCAATGAAATTTAACAAATTTTTTAATACTATTTTTTTTTCATTTCAATCCATCATATTTGACAGTTTCTCTTTTCTCAATAGTATATTTTTTCTCTTTTCTTAATAGCACATTTTTCTAACCATTTCTTTTTAAAAAATCAATTAATCTTTTAAACTTCAACAAAAAATTGTATATATTGACCACCGCCATCACCACCACCACGCCCTTTCCTTGGCTGCGACTAATGAATTTGAATAAGTTGATCGATTAGATCATCCTTCCATCTATAGGAAATTTTGAGAAATTTTTTAACTAAGGTATGAGTAAAGAGAGGAAAAAAAATGGGTATAGCTTAGAATCAAATCAAGAATACATAGATTTCATATGATCAAATCATCAAACAATCAAAATTCAATAATTTGTCTCATGCATATGCACCCATCTTCTACCTTATCACATGACTTAATTCAAGTGATCTCATACACTTATGTCCGAACTGAAATTTTGAAGTGTTTGATTAAATTACCTTCATCATTATTAGGGCTGCATATCCTTATATAATATGACCAAACTATCCAAAAACTTTTTACCGTTCACTGCATTTACCCAACTTTGCAGAGTCCAGAATTCATATACAACAAGACAGTCAAGTGTGTGCGACTGATGCTTGTTAGCCTAAAGTGGGGCCCATCTGTGCCTCATTTTGGCTCTAAAGTCTAAGTCCCTCATGCACGTATCATTCTGTGAATTAGATCTGTATTCAATTTAAATTTAATTGAAGTTGATCTTATCGTTGGATTAAAAATTTAAAATACATACAAAACTTTCCCTATTTTCTATTGTTGAATTTTAGATCTTTAAAAATCACAGTTTTTAATGGACTTTGATTGCATTTGGATGAAAAATAAATTTTAACAAAGTTGATATTTAGAGGTGGATAAACATTTATGAACTTCATTTTAAAAGGATTTAAAAAAAATTTGAGAAGAGAGGTCAACAAAGGTCCCTAAGACCCCAACTAGGGCCCTGCTAGGCCGGCCACTTGCATAGTGTTGCGTATGCACAACCTTGTGCAGGTGAAAATTACTAAGGATGCGTTTGGATGAGGGGTAAATTTTATAGGAGTTACCTTTGAGCAGGGGTCACCCTTGAAAAATGGTTACTCTTATCTTGTTTGGTAACTGTAATGGTAAAGTAAGAACTCACCGAAGGGTAAAAAATATTATTTGGTAACTATAAATAAAAATAATCTGATATATTAACAATTTTATGAAAAAATTATTATAATTATTAAATAATATTCATAAAGTAAATCCTAACAATATAGCTTATAATAATATTATCCAATTTTTGTAGATTTTTTTTTATAATTATAATTTAAAATGAACACTTGCGTTCTAACCGAAAAAAAAAAGATTTTTTTTAGATATTATTATTTTAAATCTCGATAAATGAATAAAAAATGTCAACATATCTCTTCATAAAAAATTATAGTTTGTTCCTTGGTGACATGAATTATATAATATAATAAATTATTATAATAGTTTAATAAATTACAACTAAGATAAAATTAATATTAAAACTGTCACGGGTTGAACTCCGAGACGCATGACTAAATTTTTTTTTTTTACAAATTTCCGATCACATGTGCCCAACATGTGTGAAAGATTATTTTATTTGCTGCAAAGAGATTACCATGAACTTCAAACTCTTTTGGAGTTCCGAGACCCTATTGAAATTTCGACAGAATCACCCCTTAGAATAAGACATTTTGGCGATTTTCCTTTATCTAATATCTCACTACTACATACATTTCTCATGCATTAACGAGCACTTCAAATAAAATATTAACAATTTTATCAGAATTAATATTTTTTATTAAATCCATATAATATAAAAATAAAAATAAAAATTTATGAAACATAATTATTAAATTATATTAATCAATTAAAAAATATTTTAAAATATTTTTGCTCCATAGATGCATAGAGGGGTAAAGAGGGGTGAGGGTTTCCTGAAAATTCCCATGCTCTTTTCAAAAGGGGAGGGAGAGGGGTAAATATTCACCCCTCTATTACCAAATAAGGTTAAGAGAGGTTATATTTAGGTCAGCGAACTTCCCACGGGTATTTTGTATATGTCAAATAACTATTTTTAAATAAGAAAAAAGTTCTCTAATAAGAAGAAAAAGAATGCCATATTGACTATGAGGATGAATGAACTAAAACAAATGACATTGGAAAATCAACAGTTGACAAGGATCATTATTGCAAATTGGTGCCAAGCGATCCATTGAAATCATCTTGATTAAATCAATCAAGTTTTTAAGTTCTCCAAAATTTAATCAGTTTAAATAATTTTTTAATAACTACATTTACAACCTTTAAAAAAGATAAGTAAATTGATTTAACAAAGGTACTTTTTTATCAATCACATATTTAAATAGAGACCTTTTCAACCGACTTTTCACTATAACAATAGTTCAGAGAGGATTATTTTATATGGCCTCTTTTACTATTAGGGGAGAAAAGTCTAAAGTTGTAACGACCCGATCCGAAAACAGGGCTTAGGGTCCAACTCAGTGTGATATTGTCCGCTCTAGGCCTCGCACACAAGCGAGCCCGCACGATTTTATGCCTGGGCCTGACCATGTCCTCACACTAGAGTAAAGGTGGGTGGCCTCAAATAAACCCACCATCCTCTTTCTTCCAAACCGAAATGAGACTTCCCACATCAGTTTGGTGTGTTTCACAATGGGCATGGTATCACAATCACCCCCCCTAAGGCCTCGAGCTGCCCTAAGCTCGACTCGACCCACCTCAACAACACCAGGGAAGGAGGAAAGCCCACACAGTCTGAGTATTGAACTTGGCTCTGATACTAATTTGTAACGACCCGACCTGAACACAGGGCTTAGGGTCCAACTCAGTGTGATATTGTCCGCTCTGGGCCTCGCACACAAGTGAGCCCGCACGGTTTTGTTCCTGTGCCCTGACTCACATGGTTAGTCCCAAAATGCTTCACACTAGAGTAGAGGTGGGTGGCCTCAAATAAACCCACCATCCTCTTTCTCCCAAACCGATGTGGGATTTCCCACATCAGTTTGGTGTGTTTCACAATGGGCAGGGTATCACAATCATCCCTCTAAAGCCTCGAGTCGTCCCCGACTTGACCCGGTCCAGCTCAACTACTCCAGGGAAGGATCAAAGGCCCACACAGTCTGAGTGTTGAGCTCGGCTCTGATACCAATTTGTAACGACCCAACCCAAATACAGATTTAGGGCTTGACTCAGCAAGAAATTGTCCGCTCTGCACCTTGCAAGGTTTTGCTTTTGGATACCATTGAGTAGCCTCAAATATACCCCATCCTCTCTCCCTTTCAAACCGATGTGGGACTCCCACATCAATTTGGTAGGTACAAGGTATCACAAAAGTAATTAAAACAGTTGCCCTTCGGAGAGTGTAAACTAGTTAATCTTGGTATTAAAAAAAAAAAATAGTTAATCTGAAATTATCCTTTTCTTTAGAAATAAAAAAGGGAAATTTTTGTCAATCAAACCACCAGTAGAATGTTCGGCTCCTCACTACAGCAGCAAACCAATATTTTAAACAGTAAGTTGAAAAAAAACATTGATTATAACTCATATTCTAATATAAAAAAAAAAATCATAATCATTTCTCTCAAAAAGCCCATTATTATTAGAATGAAAACTCTCTTTATAAAAAAAACCCTCTAAGTTGGGTTAGATGAGTGAGTTATAGTGTTATACTACGCAGATCATTTTAATATTTGAAATAAGTAGTATATTACGATATTATCTGAGTTGGATAGCAAACAGAGCAGTGGTTTCGGTGCCATTGTTATGCAGTTGCCGAGTTTGTGTTGATGAAGGGGGTAGGTCGAAATCCAATGAATGAAATAAATGGCTTAAGAGAGCCTTGACTAGTTGCTTTCCAAATCCCAAAGCAGTGAGTCTGCCTTCATTTCAAGGCCAGACTAGCATTTAAGCCAATTACTCTAGTTTTGAAGAGAGATGGTAAGAGTGAGTGACTACAACTGTTAACTCGGTGAAATGAGGAAAAACTAGAGTCCTATATAAAGCATCAAATTGGGTCAGTGAAATATTGAATGTATACTTGGAGAGAAGATCAATGATTGTTTCTCATTATGAATTTTCTATTCATTAAAATCAACATTTTTAACTCTAAATACACAACAATCTAATGTTTGATATGAATAGACTCCATTAGCCTATTATATATCATGTTGGACTTCCATCTTTATCATCTTATGATTTCTAACTCCTTTCTTATGTTTGTAAACCCTATATGTGGCTCAAATTACTGTTGTTGATTCAATCAAGTCATGCATTTAAAACTCTTGAGATTCTAAAATTTATTTACTTTAACTCATCGCTTCAGTTCCTAAACCTATTATAGCTTTTTTATAACAAGGGTTTGTTGGATCTGATGAAGGTAATTTTTAATAATTTTATATTTATATATATTATTTAAAAAAAATTAAGATAAGATTCAGGCCACTTGACACTTAAACGGGGTGTGCTATTCTGCGAATAAGGAAACTCTTTGCTTCTGTGGTTCGGCTGCCCACTGCTCAGTGGCCATGTTACATGATTCGATCGATATGAAAGTTTATAAAAATTATAATCAATATATTTGAACTTTTAAGTACTATCACCCTTTCTCTGATTTGTTAGGATTTACGGCTTGCGTCCATCAACGAACAATCCAAAGTGGTCGTGTAGTTGGCCATATTCTCCTCAAGGAGTAAGTGGTGTTGAGGTTAAAAAGAGTTTCTTATTAAAAGTGTAGATAGAAATATAGAAATTTATAAATAATTTAGGTTACTTCACCTAACATTCTAGTCTTTTGGGCAGCATACACAAGTTCTTAACAAGTGGTAATAGAGTTACGTCTTAGACTACCTCATTTAATCTAAGGAGATCCTTCAGGTGGACGGGATGGTTGGTCTCGTTCGAAGGGAGATTGTTGGGGCTGTGAACAAGTCCCACATTACAAGTCTAGAGGGAAATCTAAGAAGACGGGAAAATTGGAGATCAAAAGTTCTAATGTTGAATTGGTGATGAAACAAAAAAAATGGATGAATTTTTGAAAAATTCTCAATAAAATCATGATAAATGGTAATATCATGATAATATTTCGATAAATTTCTGATAATTTTTTTATCAATATTTATTTTTATTTTTTAAATATTATATTTTGTATGAGATTTTTTTTCATAAAAAAAAAAAAAATAAAAAAATTGAAATATTTTGATATTATTAATCATAGTTAATATTTCAAAAACACAGCATTTATGCTATCCAATGTTTTAAAACCCGACCCGTGGAGCGACCCGTCTTTGAGGGAGGGTGGGTTAAATAAGGTTCAACCAAGTTGACCAGTAGTCAACCCCGGTCAAACCCGTGCTATTAATATAATATTATAAATAATATTATATTATTAATTTTAATTTCGTTGAAATAAAATTTTAAGTAAAAACTATTTTAAAAAAATAAAATAAAATGTGAGTTTTACAAATAATCAAGTGACTAAAAATATAATTTTAAATTCAAATTTTGATCTATTCATAGCTTATTATAATTAATTTTAATCCAACATTATTTTTTATAAAACACCTTAAAACAATTAAAAAAAGGATACACCAAATGTAGTAATATATATAATAGCTAAATAGATTGAAAGTCGATTGGTTTTTACGTTTTTTATAAAATATCATGATCTAAAATTTAGCATGGGTCGCTTCGATAGACTGTTATATTAAATATCTAAATAGGAGACGCTCAGATAGAATATTATATTCATTCATTTATAACGAGTTTGACGAGTCTCAAATCGAGTTTGAATTGAAAAATAAACCAACTCAAATACCACAAGTCTACATTATATAATTTACAATCTCATAATTATGAAATTATAAATAAATAAAAAATAGAAATATAAATACTTTTTTTATTTGAATCACCTAATTTATAAATTTGCATAAAATAAAAAACCTTTAAAATGAATTGAATTTTCCCATTTAACTAATCTTGATAACTACATTTTATTTGGTTGAATTTTTTGCCTCTCATGTATTCCATTTATTTATTTATATTTATAATAGAATGAATGAAATTATGAGAAAATATTAAGCCCTTTAAAATATTTTTTAAAAACACATTGCTCATTTGAGATCTTTAAGTACTCACTTTGCTCTTGAAAACCCCAATCTCATCAACACTTAAAAAGCCCCTTTCTTCCTCCCTCTTTGTCAAAAAAAACCCCTTCTCTAAAACAAAACCAGCAGCCCCTCTCTATTTTATTCTTTCTTCTTCGGTCCATCACATAATGAAGTCGCCCTCTCTATTTTTTTTTTCTTCGGCCCATCTGCATAATAAAGTCGCCCTTCCTATTTTTTTTTTTCGCCCATCAGTATGAAGTTCAGGAAAGCAATAGAAAAAGAATGCAGAGTTGAAGTTTTTTTTAAAGGGTTTTAAGATTTGCCAGGTCACAATTTGATTATTGAAACCGAGTTAAACTACGAGTCACACTGGGTTTTCAAGAGTTTTTAACGCAGATGGGTTTCTAAATGACTCAACCCGTATCTATAGCCGTGTCACATATCTATAGCCGTGTCACAGTTTACTTACGGGCCGGATCGAATTTAATAACATTGCTACTATGTAAGATTTTGAAAAGCAATTAACCTTTTCATGTGACCAACTTACCCTCCTCCGACAGGCACGTGCTTCGTTTGCAATGAGTGGAAGTGATGACCCACTATGCCACTTTGTTTCCATCCTCAAACCCTTCTCTGGTATAGGCCTGGTCCCCCCTTCACGTGGGAGTCCGCCATATATGACTGATACCATAGATAATTCAGTTATGGACAGGTTCTACAAGGATGGATGGATGTTCAACTTTTTCTTTTATTAATTCAAGCCTCTTAAAGATTTATGCCTGAGTCCAAATTAATTCGAACGAGTCAAGTCCAAGCTCGACCTGAATTTATATACGTAGGGCCTAAGCCCAATTTCAATTTAATACAAAATTATTAAGGGAGCCCATACAGGCACTCAAAAAATCTTTTTTTATGAATTTTTGCGAATGGGCTGTGAAGTAGAATTTTCAAACAAAACAACTTCTCAACTAATTTCTACAAACAAGGTATTAAAATTTATTTACTCTAAATTTTATGAACTTCGTGACTCATTTTAAGTGAAAAAGGTATAATTTTGAGCTTCAAAAATCGTATTTAAAAAATTAAGGAACTTCTCGCTTAATTCTTTCGATACGATTTTTTTAAAAAAAAACTATACTATTTTCACTTAAAATCAGTCCCGGAGTTCATGAAATTCAGATTATATGAATTTTGGTACCTTGTTTGTAGAAATCGGTCGAAAAATAGCCTCGTTTGAAAATCTCACTCTAGAGCCTACTTCCTTCGAACGAAGGAATTCATTCGTTCAATAAGGCCATTTTTCTACCAATTTCTACAAACAATGTACCAAAATTCATCTAATCTGAATTTTATGTACTTCGGGATTAATTTTAAGTGAAAATGATATAGTTTTGGGCTTAAAAAATCGTACCCAAAGAATTATAGAACTTCTCTCTTAATTCTTTGGGTACGATTTTTAAAGCCCAAAACTATATCCTTTTTACTTAAAATCAGTCACGGAGTTAATAAAATTCAGATTAGATGAATTTTGATACCTTATTTATACAAATCGGTCGAGAAACGACCTCTTTTGAAAACTTCACTTTAAAGTCCATTCGTTCGAATGAATTTTTTTCATTCGATGGATCACCCATTCGAAGGATGAGATGTTTTTAGGTGGAAAGGCAAAAAAGTGTACGAGCTGTCAAATTGTATGGTTTCTACTTCAATTGCTCATCTGAATTTCAAAATGAATCATATAATTGCATCTTTATCCTCATTTATGTAGGTAGCTGCCTGCCTATTACACATCTAAAAGCTTTGATTTAGAATGAAGTTTGATATATGGATACGAATATTTCAAAATACCATAAATTCAAAAACTAGATTTAAAAGTGAAAACCATGTGACAAAACCTACTACTATACTCATTTAAAGTCTTGCAGAAAAGGGCCCAATGGAAGATTGTCTCGTCAATCGTCATTGGATTGTTGTTATCTATGGGGCCCAATTCAAGCATATTAGTCCAGCGATAGCCCATAGCAATGTCTTGGGTCCCAGACTGAGCCCGGCCCGACGACAGCTCATCCCTACTTCTTTTCTTGTGTTTTCGTGTTTTAAACTTTAAAGGGTGTTATTTCTGTCCCTCCTTGTCTGCCCTCCTTTGCTGTGCAGATTTATGCCGTCTTAAAATCTATGGAAGCAACAAATCTTTCATTATTCTACAACTCCTCCAAAATGGTCAAATGAAACTTTTTACCTTTCATTATAGTTTTCTTTTGATTGTATCATCTGCTGCTCACCCTCTATCTATCCTTCTACCCAACCAGTTAAGCTCTACAGTCAAGACGTGAAAAAAGTATAGTCTCACTGGAAAATCTAACAAGTGGAGACGAAGAAGAATACAAGGAGAGCAAGTATCCACGTCGCTCAAAATCCAAAATCATGATACCAACAGCCAAAAGAGTGCTGCAGCAGAAGCAGATTATGCTTGTTTTGTGTTAAAGCGGAAGTGCTCTAAAAAAGTCCAACATTTAGGGGCTCCACACATGACAATATCAGTGATCTTCCTTTATAAAACAATATCTATTCTATTTGAGTGTATGGCATTTATACGAGAGACTTATACAATAATTGTTCCACAAAATTCTTCATTTTAAAACTTAAAATCAATTTAAGTTGAAGTTTATTTGGTTTAACTTCACCATTTGATCGATCAAACGTCGGAGATATAAATATTTATTAAATAACTACATTTTGATGGTAAAAGATGAGATATTAAGTGGCATATTTACGGTATTTTTAGATTCTCCGTATCACGTAAGATTATAGAGGAAGTATACTAGATTTAAAAACCTTCAACATCTTAGATCTCTTCATATTTGCTAGCTAGCCTGAATGGAAAAAGAAAAAAAAGGAATTGAGTTGAAAATGAGGATATATGGATTTTTCCAACAATGAGTTTATTAAACTCGTTGATTACAGTTGGTTGCCTGCCTTGATAGGTAAATAACTTTTGAGTTTTGATTGCCCACCACTGTGGCAGTGGACGTGCAGATTGGCTTATGTAACTGCTGTCGATTTTTTTAGTCTCACTCCCACTCAACCTCTCTCTCCTTGTTCAACAAAAACCTTAAGTTAAAACAATCAAATAAAGGGTTTAATAGGTGCAAGTTGTGATATTAACAACCAATCAACCAACCATCTTTGGAAAGAAGAGAATGTAATTGAGATGTGATATGAATATATGATTGAGAAAGGCTTTCATATCCTAACTTAAAGAGATGCTAACATAAATGTCTAAGCCCCACCAACTAAAATTTTCTTCACAAATTCAACTCAGAATCGTAAGATAAGAGAGGCTTAAAATGATTAATTAAAGAGAGATTCAAATACTTGTTACTAGTTAGAAATGACAATTTCATCTCTTCTTGTTTGTTATTACCCTCTTTATTGAGAAAATTAAGGAAGGAAGGAATGGAATGGATTGGAATGGATTGGATTGGATTGGATTTAGGATGTTGCGTTTGGCTTTCAATCACTTGCCGCTGAAAAGCAGCGTCGGCTCCAGGTGCAAGATAGCGCAGTCATTCAACACCTTGTCCAGCTGTTCCACAGGCAGCGTCACCGACACCGTCCTCGCCAGCCCCTCCTCCGACGACGGGAGGACCAATATCAACCCCTCACTGTCGACATTCCCTATGTGATATCCGACGTGCACCGGCTTCACGTCCTTTTCAAACGCGGCAGTGTAGGCAAGGACATTCTCCAAGTTGGCGCACGTTAGCTCCGGCCCGTACATTCTGAAAGGCGGTGGCAACTTGCCCTTGGAGTCCTTGTGAGATTCTAACCATTCTATGGCTGACCAGTACTCCTCTTCCACTAGGGCCGACGACATGTGGCGGTGTATAATATCTGCCAAGTGTCCGAAGAATCCCATCTCTGATGGGTCCATCTCGGATGAGACGCTAGAAAAATGTAAGGCGTTGCCGTAGAATCCGTGTGGGAGTGGGGCATGGAGTCTCTTACGGAATTCAATGCATATGGATAGAGTGCAAGAAGTGTTTACTGTGGCCGCCGCCTTTGCGGCCACCGTTCGAGACCAAAACAGAGCGGCAAGCACGTCGAATGGGGTGGCATCTGGACACCGTTCTTGCACCTCTGACAGGCATTTCTTGATGGCAGAGTCGGAGAAGCGAAAGGTGGCGGTTGACATCTGTGTATGGGGTGGTGATTTGGCGGTGGATTTGGCGGCATAGTAGGTGGGGGATTGAGTGTTGGTGTTTGGAAGAGTTCGGCCTCGCAGGCCGGGAGGGTGGAAGAAGGGAGGGTAGGCGATGGAGGCGTGGCGGTGCATGTCGCTCCATGCCTTGACCAGCAGCGTCGCACATACAGGGTCTGCATGCATGTGGGTGCAGCTTAGGCCAATGGCTATTCCCCCGCCTTCAAATTCGTTCATCTGTAATGGCTAATACAATTTACAATTAGTGTTTTAAAAACCAAAAACCAAACTAAATTTCATTATAATATTTTTAGTTTGAAGACCAAGGTGTCGAGCCTAATTTTGAGAGATGTGCAAACCTTCGTATCAATACAGGATAAAATTAAGGGAAATAGCCTTTGCAGAAAGTGGGAATTGAAATTCAAGATCTCCCACTTGTAGAGATAGGTTCTTGGCCATCACTCTAACTCATTAGATTAATTTCATTATAATATATATTTTTATTTTAAAGGCTAAGGTGTCCAGACCTCTTAGAGCACTTGATTAACTCTATAGATATGTACAAACCTCGCTATTCACATACACGGGATAAAATTAGAAAAAGTGGCCCTTTGTGTTAGAACTTGGACTTCCACTCTAAAACACTAGTCTTCCGAACGTGGAACTCATTCGTAGCAGCCCCAACAATCCTTTCTTCGAATGAGGTCTTCCTGAGTCCATATGAGATAGCCTGAGACGGAGCTCTAATACTACTTGTTAGGATCTGGACTACACTCCTAATGTGGAACAGGTTCGCACAACTCCAACACTTTGAAGAGAATGGGAATTGAACTCAAAACCTCCCATGGGTTCTTGACCTCCTTTTTAGGAAGAGTTAATGTTTGTTGGGTATTTTGGTTTACCACTCCATCACACCCAAAAAGAAACGAACTATGTCTGAACTAAACTTAGAGATGGAAATCACTCCAACCCCATTAGGTTAATTTCGTTATTATATTTTCTTTCTTATTTTTTTAACACCGTCTATAAAAACAAATGGAAATGCATGTCATCTAAGTAAATTAAAGGACGATAAAGTGAGTAATTAGGGGAAGAGAGAGAGAGACCTGGACGTAGAAGGGTGACCAGATGTAGGGATCTTCCGGCATCTCAACCCAGTGCGTAAGGTCCAGCTCCTCCGACGCATCAGCCGATCTGAGCCACTCATCTAAGGTGGCGTCCACCTTCGCTTCCAGCAGCCGGACGCCTGCGTCGGTGCACTTAACCTCCCAGTTGCCATCCTCCTCAACCCTCCTTCTCAGCCGCCCCGTCACGGGAAGATAAAACGATAGCACCTCTGTCAGCGAGTCCTTGAGCAACTCCTTATCCAACTTGTTGTTGTAGTAAAACACCATCCTCAGGTCGTGGGCCCCCATCGCGTGGTCCAGCACCGACAGAGGGTACGTCTTCCCCGCCTTCACCGGCGTCGCCGACACCACGGTCATCATCGCCTTCACAGTCACCCTCTTCTTCGACATCTCCACCTCCTGATTTTGGTGGGTCTTTGTATCTTTTTTTCCGAAGGAACAAATGAGAGGAAATTGAGTGAGGAATATATAAATAAAAAATGGAAATGGAGGGAGGAGGAAAAACAGAGGAAGGTGGGAGGCGGAAGGATGTTCGGTGTCCGTTGGGCTATCATAAAAGCGGAGAAAATAGTTGTTGGGGCGTAGTAATTGCGGACCTACCAAAGTTATTCTTCTCTTTCCGAATAATGAATAATTCAATCTTTCCCATATTTTAATTTTCCGTTCCCCTTTCTTATAAACTCTTCGGAATCCATTCATTGTTTGTTGTTTGTTGTTACACTTGTACAATTAAAGCTTAATTTAGGGAGCCATACATTTACCCGATTTTTCTTTCTTTACACACTCCTTTTCAAAATTTTAAGTGAAATGACCCTTTTGCCCTTCCACTAAATTCATCCGCCGACAGAACTGTCGAAGGATCGACCGAATGCACAGAAGAGAGGAAAAAAAAAGGCGGGCCCCACCATTGATCGAAACCCAGGGTCTTCCTTAACCGCAGATAGGTGGGGCAGGGGCGATTATGGTAGTGTCGATCCTACGGTCAGAAATATAGGATTCACTTGGATCTAAGAAAAAAACCCATAAAATTGGATTTCAGTCACCCAAAGAAGCAGAAATTGGCCGGAGGAGGGTCCCACGCAAGTCTGGTCAGAGATCTGATGGTACAGATGGATAGACTATAAAAAACAAAATGAGTATGGTGAGTCCCATCGGCAAAAACTTTCTCCATCACCTAATCTAAGGTCGAGAAGAAGATCTGGCGGTGTAAATTTATTATCATAAAAATATTGAAATATTAGAAAAATCACACAATACTAAAACTATATCGATCACATAAGGGGTTCTTATTTAATTCCAGAAACATTTGTATATCATTTTATTAATTTTTTTCTATAAAATCTTCAAAATAAGAATTATCTTAGAAAATCCAACCTTCACTATTTTTTTTTTTAAAAATATCAATGCACAAATTGGAAAATCTCACTTTCATTAAAAAATATAAACACATTAAAGTTGAGTATTATGTTAGCTTGTGCATTTTATATGCCAGGCCTGCTGTGGCCATTTCGGCTTTAAATGGAGTTAATTACCGAAAGGGGAAGATGGAAGCCATTCAATGCCAGGCCTGCTGTGGCCAGACTTTTAAAGGGATCTGGGTCTAGTTATTGGGCCAGTTAAGCGAATGGATTGGGCCCAGGCAAATAATTCACTAAAGGTTTGATTATGCCCAACATCTCCAAGAGTTGTTGTCTTTATCAATAACCGACATTTCAGCCATTTCTACAATTTATTGGCCCAAGAGACGAATTGGTTTTGACTATGGACCAGTTCGCCGGTTTCTAGCCCAGGTAAATATTAAACTTGGGGCAACTACATGGACCACCATTGGCGGGAAAATGGAAATGGAAATGAGAAAACAGAACAGATGACCTGCTAAGGTAAGTGCACGAGTGACAAGTGACGGTGGATACCGCTACAGATTGATGGATGGATTCATCATTCAGGGATTTTTAAACTTCAATCGACTTATTATAATAACATAATTTATTTATTTTTCATTTTCACTATCCATTTTAAAAATCTATATTTTAAGATTTTAAATTTCACTGCTCTACATACTATATTTATATTTATATTATGGTGAAGCCTCAATTTCCTACATCGTTTCGGCTTCAAAATTCAAATCCACAGACAGTATGTGAAATATCCCCTGGGGCCGGGCCTCTCTATGAGTATGTCCCCATGACCAAGAGATGTTTATAGAGGTTTCTTTGCTTATAATATAGTGTAACTATGATTAGTAGCAGTCATTCTATGCTTACATATTTATTTGAAAGTGAGTAAAATAGTTTTTTTCTTTAACGTGAAAACATCTACAATTAAGATCCAACAATAAATTTATCTATGGGTTTTTATTTTTATTTTTAAGAAGTACTTGCACAAATATAAATTAACGATAAAAAATCATTTTTCTGCATTTGTTGTTTGTGTATACTATCAACTATCAAGAGAATGTACATCTATCTCCAATAACTTTTACTAAGGGTGATTATAGGCTTAACATGTTTGACGGAGTTGCACAGGATAGGATGACTTTTGTGGCATTCTTGATTCTTCACAGTAGCATGAGGACAGGGTAAAACTGTAAAAAGAAGCAGCAGGCGGTAAAAACTTGAAAATTTGTGAAGAAATAAATGAGAGGAGAAGAAAGAGGGCAGAGAAAGGGGCGCTTTGTATATTTATATGTATATCATGTTGGAGTAACGAGCCAGATTTCGTAAATCCACGTGAGACTCAGACTTAACCTTTCTTTCTCATCTCTTTTTATCCTTCCACCTCTTCCACGACCCATCACAGATTTACCTAAAAATAAACAATAAACTGAGATTCATCACATATTAATTTATTTATGATGGAGTTGAATTAATAAGTTATTTTTTATTAAATAAATTTGTTCGATCTCAACACGATGGACTCTATATTAACCACTCATAAAAATATTCATCATTGGATAATATGTGATAGTTCATGAAATTATTTATCATCTTGAGTCTTTAACATTTGATTATATATATTTAAGGTAGGTTATTACTGATATTTTATAATATAAACTTAATAAACGGTAGATTGACTTCAATTCAAATAATATAATTTTTTTAGTAAAATTTAGATTAATGAATAAATGGACGTTTATCAAATTACAGTCAAACAACATTTTCAAACATTGACTTGTTCACTGGAATTGGGTGTAAAGGCATTAGTACATAGGACCAAGCTAACTCACTCATCATCTCCCGTGAGCGGACTAAGTCGCAATGTTGACGTTGACACATTCACGCACTATAGTAGATAGTTATAGGTTTCTTCTGACCATTACTTCTCTTTTATTTTTCAACTTCTTCTCCTTTTGGAGGAGCATTATTGTTTTCCACATATGTTACTTTTTAATTAATAGAAAATAAAAAAAATTATGAAAATAAAGGATGATAATTTAAACATTTCTTTTTATATAAAAAGACACCCATTCTTTTTCTCTACACATCTCATCTTTAAAATTTTTAAGTTGGCAAAAAATATAAAAACTAGTACCTTTTAGTTTGAAAAAATGAGAGTAGTGCTTTGCCTTGAATATTATTCAAAAAGGCCCTTTTAAGTAAGTGTAGTGCTTACCCTTTTAAATGATAATATAACAAGTAAAAGGAGGGAGTGCATGTAATTGGTAATAGTAAATTAGTAATTGTAAACAGTTTTGTCGGTACTTGGTATTGGGCGAGCAGATTCATCCATCTAATGACCAATAGGAAATGATCATCGCCGCGTTTGTCGCCGACAAAATCAGAATTCAGAACTCCGCTTTCTATTTTGTATACTTGGAAATTCAAGGCAACGCACTTTTCCCACACCCATCCATTTTCTTCCTCTTCTCTTTCCTTTCTGCATTTGACATTTGAATAAATGGACGGCTTAGATCTCCTGACTCGTCCACACGTGGGCAGCGAACCCAAATGGCAGAGCTGCAGCAGCTGCTACTGCCGCTTAAAATCAAGGTAGCTTCAAAGAAAGACCAAGAGTCACTTACAAAATCCTAAGACAAGTTCAAACCCTAGTCTCCCCTCAACACTTAGTAAAGACTACATTGCAGTGAATTTTACTTATTAAAATAAAGTGCACTATAAATGCAACAAATTGTGTCCTATTTAGTCAATATTTTATCATTTCCATATGATAAAAGTTATTTATCATACTTATATAGAGTTGGAGTTTATAATTTCACTTGGCCTATAATAGGCTATGAACGTCACTACATTACAATAGATCAATCGTGTTAACAGTCTTAAGGTAGAATTTATTAAGACTTGTGTACTCTTCACACCCTCCATCACATGCAGTCGCTACACCTGCAGATCCCTGCGATACCATACTCTAATTTGGTACTCAAACAATGTAGGACTTATGAACTTCACCCCCTTCTTTGATATGTTAATGGTCTTAAAGTAAAACTCACTCTAAAAAATTAGTCATTGAGAAGAGAGTGTCTCTCATATTATATACAGTCCTTGATTTTGATATTCAAACAATGTGGGACTTGTGAACTCTTCAAATGGTTACATGCAAACTCAAACCATATGCCTAATAATATCATCAATCTCTTTGTATCTTTTACTCATAATCCTTCAATGATATTATCTTATTCTTTTTCCTACCGAAGCAAAATAATAACATGGTGATATTTAAACTCCCTCTAAGATAAATAGTCTACAATTTCCTTTGTAGTTTGAAGGCACAATTGAATTTGTCAACACGTCAACTCCATACAAATGGAGTAGAAAAAATAGTCCTTAAAATACTTGGGATGTTCACAATGTCATCCTATAGAAGTCGTCATCTATCACATTTCAATGTAGACTGTAGCATGTTTGAAATGTTGAACTTGGAGAGGGATCGGCTAAGTCGTTCTAACTCATACATTCAACATTTTTAAATTCCACTTGACTCAATATTTCACAATGTTTTGATTAGAATAATTGAAAAACAAGGATTGGTGTGAGTTCATCACCTTTGTGATACGTGGTTTTATCGGTTTAAAAAGATGATATGTATAGGAAAATAAAAAGGGAAAATTCAATCGGCAGAGAAGATGAGTAGGAAGTGATGTGATGAAAATGGATGGGCCCTTTCCTTCGTCTGAGTCTCACTCAATGCAAGTGTGGAACTGTGGAAACAAAAGGGAAGGGGTGAAAATATTAGAGACCCAGGGTTACATTATCGCTTCCATCTGGAACACGTCACAAGTGCGTAAGAAGGCCTGATAATTGAGAGAGCAAGGAAGAAACAAATAAAGGAGAAAGAAATGGGATGGACTGGGCTGGGCAAATGGGGTGGGGCCCATCAGATGGAAGCTAGCAAGGGCTTCTCCTCATTAATAAGCCCGCCGACTCACAGTGGATTCGTTGCGACAAGTCCCAAATCTTGATTATAATCTATGTATCACAATTTTTCCTGCAACAGCCTATCCTAATATGACTGAGTCAGGAGAGTTAAGTAAGAAGCAGTTTGGTAACAATACGAGACTTATTAAATTTAAAAAATTAAACAAATTGTTATTAATATGAGAATTTATCTATGCAATATTTAAAACCATTAAATTTAAACTGAAGAAGATAAACGGTTAAGATGAAACTTTTTATAACTATCAACTTTATTTATTTGAATTAAATAGACAAAAATAAATAAATTAAACTTCCATTTTAAAATTATAAATGACAACTCTAACATATTTTAATAAGGTCACCTTTTAGATAAATGAATATATTATAAAATTTAACTGAGTCATGACTCATGAGGCAATTGCATCGTATTAGAGTTTTCATTATTTCTTTTTTCTTTTTCTGCCCTTTTTCTCAAATGTTTCGACCGTACATGACATTACCAAAACACTTTGTTTTGAAGTTACACTAGTGTAATGTCACCAAAACACTTCATCGCAAGGGTAACTATGTCATTTGCTTTGATGATGTGGTAGTGTGAAGTTCCACTATGAAGAGGGTTTTAGAAGCCCTTCGATACAAAGGTACATATTTTTTTAAAAAAAACTTTTGAAACTTTTCTATTGGATAATTGGCAGCGCAATTGAATTAGCTACAGGTTCTCTGATCTTATTTTATAGAGCAGTGGAAGTCAGGAAAATCTAAGATAAAGTTATGTCAAGATGAACCATTTAATATTACATATTTTTAATAAGTGAAAGTGTAACAATGCATACGACTAAAGTATTTCAAGAGATTAAGAGATTTAAATCTTGTTCCTACATAACTCAATCAATACAATTATACAAGCTAAGCTTCCATGAAAAGGTTCACCATCCCAAATGTTAGAGAAGATCATCCATCTCTCCTTACTTAGCTCTCATATTGTCAGCCGAAAAAGGTCTAAAGGTGTACCTGAATTGAATTGAAGAGTGGTGAGTGGTGAGTGGTGAGTGATGACTGCTGAGAGAGACTAGGACTGCATTTGGATTGGAGGTAAAGGTTTGATAATTGGAGATGAGAAATAACACGTACTCCCTTTTTTCACTTTTTAAAATGAATACCATTCCCTCCCTAATGCACCTTTGAAAGTCATGTTGAGAGACTCAAGTGGCAGTTTTGTTAATCCTCACTATCTCAGAGGGCATTTGCTCAGTAGAGCCATTAGTACCGTAGTAACTCGTCTTCTATCAATTTCCCGTTCCCCTTTCTTTGAGGAGGGAAGGAATTAGACCTTTTGCTGCCGCTCTCTCTCTCTGCCTCTTTTCCTTCCTTACCTTTGACTTGACTGTCACGTTATTGCAATACTAGAACACTTGTCTTACCTCATTCGTCTCTCAAAGGTCGATCGATCCCTTCCCGTTGGTCTCTTGACATGGGTGTTCTACGCCACTTACCTCCCAAAACACATCACCGACTCTCTGCTGCAACTGCCTTCGCTTTTCTCTTCCTCGCCTCCGCCACAGCTCTCTCATTTTCTCATCCTCCCAGTACCACCTGTCTCTATCTTATTTAGAATCTTCATTTATTTACCAGCTTAGATTACTCATCACTCACTCACTCTACGTCTTTATGATTTTCAGGAAACGGTTTTAGTGAGCTCAAAACAGGAGAGAGAGAGAGGGAACGGAAGGTCTCTAGAATCGGTAGCTTTGGAGCAATTCCTGAGTCGGAGACGTCTCAACGGCCCAGGATCGTCTCCCCCCACGTGCCGATCCAAGTGCGGCAGGTGTTTTCCCTGCAAACCTGTGCACGTACCTATCCAACCTGGTCGGACCATGCCACTAGAATACTATCCCGAAGCGTGGCGTTGCAAATGTGGGAATAAACTCTTCATGCCCTAAACAGTAAAAATCAGACTCCCCCTTCTCTCTCTCTATATTTTTGCTCTTGCTTCTGTATGTATTGATTTTTCTTTCCTATATAAGAATAGGAAAACCATGGGGAATGTAATTTTAAACTGAGGCCATTAATGAGGGTAACTTGGTTTATTTTTCTTTTTATATATATTTCTTCGTGGCGTAGTTTGTATTAATACATTTGAGGTTTTTCCACTTTTTTGTGTTGGGTAGTTTTTTTTTTTTTTGTTTCCTTTCATGGAGAGAAGCTGTATATTGTGATTCTCATCTAATTCCATTATATGAACCGAGCTTCTTTAGGGGAAAATGGTTGTTCGCTTTTCTTCACATTTTTCTCTTCTTTTTTTAAAAAAATTGGGGTTTTGTTTTGGTCGAGGAGAATGCATGATTTGGGTATCATTTTTTCTAGTGTATCCAACAATGGGTTCCTTCTGTTTCGCATCCATTTTCTTTCTAGATGTTTAGTGGATTATTTTACTTGTAATTTACTTGACGCTTCAAAAAAAAAATTATAAAAAAAGAAGAAAAGAAAAAGGAACTTGGGTTTCTTTGTCGAGTATCAGGACTGGAGGAGGAAGAAAATGAGAGCAGAGGTCGTATCTTTGGATTTGATTTGTCGATCTCCAAATTGTCTTGTTTTCTGGACTTTGTTAAAATGAGAGTGGGAGGTGGGAAGGGGCATTGGTGTCTTTCTTTTCCTAAGAAGACTGGGTATGGAGTCATAGAGTGACCAAGACTACTCTCACTTCCTAGCACGAATTATTTATCTCATTTTAAGGATGGGACTTGGGAGATTGGCAGATAGGGATAGGGATAGGGATAGGGATAGGGATCCTGGCCTACCATCTGCTAAACTCCATGTTTTAGCTGATGATGAGGCCCACCATTGTATGGACGGACTCTGTAAATTCAAATCAATTTCACATCCCAAAATCCGTACTGCTCATGCCTACATGTGCTGACACAGTTTGTCATATGCAGATAACACATTGCAGTGAGTCTACAACTACAAATTTATGTTACTATTAAATATCTTTAATCATCTTATCTGATCTTAAGCGGATCAACAAAGTGACTAACAAACAAAAATAGACAACACAAGTACAAGTATGTTGTTGGACGAGGAGAGACCCTTCGAGTAAACTTCAATCTTCTAATATTTATAGGACTCTTATTGTTATTACAGATACGGTCGAGTCTCTATTTTGATAGACGATAAAATAATAAAATCTCTCTTTTACTCTTGTGGGTTTTTTTTTTAAGAGTTTTCTACATAAGTTTTAACCTCCTATTATAATTACTTTATGGATTTATCATTTTTCTACGTGTGTTAACCATTTTCACAAATATATATATTTTGTTTTATAATTTATAATTTTTTTTTTCAAATTACGTATAGAAAACTGTAGAATATCCAGTGTAAAATTTCTACAGAAGAATTTACTACCCTTAGGGCATATAAAAGTTAAGTCATGGGAGCTCGAACGTGCAACCTTTAACTTTCTGAGTTGGGAAATAACTAGTTGAACCGCAGTACGTGGGTAGCTACAACTTTCAATTTTTAATATCAAAATTTTGAGAATCAAGATTTCAATCTAACTATGTAGCATTAGATTAGATGTAAATAAATAGAAGATTTCAACCTTTAAAGACATTGTCTATAGGTCTTCTGATTTTGAACACTGAATGTTCATTTAAAACTCTCTTTTAGAGTTATTCTCACTGGAAAATTTAATCTGTCCTCTAATAATAATCAAACAACATTTTTTAAAGTACCTTTCAATCTCTTAAATTTATTTTTTTATTTTTTAAAAAGTCATGACGCATGAGGTCTAAAGCCCTAAACATGTCATGAATTCACGAGAGGCCCTTTTTTTCACACATGGGTAGTGGGCCTAGCATGTTTTTAGCCTGATTAAATGCGAGTCACACCAAAGTTCTGGCCTAGGCCCAATATTATGGTAAAAAGCCCTAGCTGTTCAATAGTAATGGAGCCTCAACTCTGCTTGAAGGCAAGTTTCGATAGGATATATTAATAGGCAATAAGATCAAATCCTGACCTATTTATATTCAAGCCTTGCTCACCCAATTTAGGTACAACCTAAATTGGGTGAGCAACCTAGCATGGTAAATCTTTACTCAATGTATGATGAAAGTGAAAATCATTTTTAGGCAAGTGGTAAATTATAATCTTGAGGTAAAACCTAGCATGGTAAATCTGAAACATATGTATAGAAGAGAGAGACTAGATAGACTAGAGGGGGCGAGGGGGTGAGGTGAGGGCAGACAAAATGATAATTCCAAAAAGTTGAATTATACTTGATATAATTTAGAGGTGTAGGCGTCCCACGTCATTTATCCACTTTGGGGGCTCCCTACCTATTAGCCTCTATTACTCGTTTCATCTTTTCTCAAGGAGAAAGACCCCTGTCGTTGATTTGATGTCTCTCCTTATCACACCTAACCACTTCAATCAATGCTACTTTCATTTCCTATCTCACGCTTGATGAGAGATTCACGTCTTCATTGGATGGTTTTTTTTTTTTTTTTTTAAAGTACGGTAAATGTCATGTTCCAATGACCCTACATTATTTAGCTACAAGTAGAATTGCATTTGAGAGCGTAGAAAAGGATGAGATAGAGGGCCTCCCCCTCCTCTTCTTCTTCTCTCTCTCTCCTCTGTTCTCCATCCTAAAATACACCAACACCCACCTGTGGTCTTTGCTCTCCGTTCCAAAAGTCGCCAGTTGTCCTGCTCAGTTTTTCCATTTCAAGTCCCGTTTTACTGATTTCTGCAATCGTCGTCTCAACGTGCTGTCATATTCTTTTCTTTCCTTTCTCAGCTTCAATCTACTCATCAACCACCTTTTGTATTTTGTTGGATGGCTTTGGTCTTTCTTTTTATTTAGACTTTACACATTTGTAGGGATAAATTTTGAAATGACAAGACTTCCTCTATTTGTATTTGCTCCTTTTAATGGATAATTTGATTTGAAAATATTAGATATTGGTTATTGCAATAAATTGAAACATTTCTTATTTATTGCAACAAATTAAAACGTCATTTAAAATGGAAGAGTAAGATGAATAAGTTTTCTATTTATACGAGGTTTGATGTTAGTAAAAATATTAGTGTCTAAATCAATTTTTATATTAAGAGTATCCATTACATTTTGCTACATTAGATGAGTAGTATATATTGTGGAGATTTATGTATTAGTTTGTTTTGGGGACATTTAATAAAATATGTTATTAAATCTAAAATATTTGATATGTGTTTTTTAAGTTCTAGATTGTGAAAATAAGATATTTTGTCAAAACGTTGAATGATCTAAATAAGTGCAGATTTTCAAATTTATATGTTCATGAGTTTGAGTTTCACTTAGTTATCATAGTAATGGAATTTATAATTATATAATTTCATAATTATGATGTATTAAATTGATTGGTGCACTATTATTGTATTATTTGACACAATGAGTGTTACATTTGCCATCGTCACTCTTTTATATTGTGAAAAAAAAAATATAAAGTAGAGAGATCCATTGGAGCGATAATAGTAGTTGACTAATTTTATATGAGTTTTTTTTCTTGTATATAAATTTTAATAAAATTTATTAATTCTCCCACTTCAAAATTATGTTGTGAAGAGATATTTTAGTGTCTAAGCATAGTGCGGAGTGTGTTGTTTTGAAGAAAGCAAATGGGAAATTAACATTTAATAATGGTTCGTTAGTCCTCCTGGCAATGCCACGACCATGATCGCACGTACAGCAGAGAGTGATGGGATATGATAAGACGCGCGCAGTTGCCATTGCCGGTGACTTTGGTGGTAGACACTGACCGCATCTCTCTCTCTCTCCCTCCACACCACTGCATTAATGCTGTCTGTGAAATGATAGTCAAGAGACTGTGTCATCATCTAATCTACCAAGGAATCATCATGTACTCTCATCACTCATGTTAATGAAAACGATGGCTTCATCTTTTAAATTATTCTAAAACTTTTATAAAATTATTAGATTTGTTATTAAATGAATAAAAAAAATATTTAACTAGAATATTTATAAAATTTATATATCACTCTCATTTCATCCTTTCAATTATAATTCAATAGTTTCACAAAAATATAAAAATACTTCTATATATATCTTTCAATTTTGAAATTAATTAATAATTTAAAATTTTAAAAGTTTAGACTCCGTATATTTCAAATGATGTCATTCCAAACGATCTTTATCCTTAAAGAACATATAGATATTCTTTTATTAAATACTATCTATTTTGCAAAGAATGTATTAAAATGAAATACATGTCTCATCACTTATAAAAGGGTAATAGTTTAAATCAGGAGCCTAATAATAATAAATCATGGCCTTGCATTGAATAGATGGAAAGTTGGAGTGAAAATAAATTTCAATAATTCTGAAGCATGAGAAATTATCTGACTTATTTTAAAGAATTGAAATGAATTTTGAATCAAAACCTTTAGATAGATTTTTTTTTTTAAAAATTCAATTAATAATTCAATCCATGAGTATTTCTGAAAGCTTACATCGAATCACTATGAATGCGTTCACAAGTGATGATTTCTCGAAGTCATCTCTCTCGTTTCAAACCCAGCAATTATATTAAAATAAAATATATTTTTAAATCTACTAAGATTATATAGGTTGACCCAACATTCAACCCATTTTTAAAATCATTGGCCCAATATGACTTGTACCTAACCCAAAATATTTACTAAACTAGTTAACCATCTAAATGCAACCCTTTATTGAGCAAGTTAATCCAGCACTCTGAGTTTCAAAAAACAAGCTCCTCAATTTTTTTTTTTTTAAATCTCGATGACTTTTTTCTTTTTTTTTTAAAAAATTCATTTAAAAAAATATAAAAAGATGTTTTAAAAAGAATTTAAAAATATAATTATCAACCGAGATATCGGCCAGGCCCATGCCGATATTTGTAATTTTTTTAAAATAAAAAATAAAAATCGGCTGTATCGGCTGAATTTTTTTTTTTCTCTGGCTGATACTATGTGTATCGATTGAGATTTCGATCCCTCCTTATAGTTAAAGAAAGAGACAGTAGGCCCAATTGGCCAGATCGGGGTGAGCAGGCCCTGCTGAATGTGAGTTGGATATATATATATATATAAATTCAGTGTTTGGCTAGAATATTGTACACAATTGAATTGATGGATGAAAATTGAAGTGAAATTGCTTTGGGTATCTCTTCAGATTGGAAAGTTTTAATTTCTTTTGAATTTTAATTTGGCATTGTGTTCAGTTGATTTTAATTTGAAGTAATTGGATTATTTGTTTGTAATTTGAAGTAATTGGATTATTTGTTTGTAATTTGAATTTAAATATTCAATTAGTGCATCTGTCCAATTCTTAATTAAAATTGGGTTCCACAATTCAATTAATACATCAGAAAGTTTATTGAATTTCAAATTGAATTTATGGTTGATTCAATTTCATACATATATTGAGTTAATTAATTTGCATTTAATTTATATTTTCAATTATTGCATTTAACCATTGCATATGAAGTTATAATTCCATGTTCATTTCTTTTTTTTTTACATGGTGTCAAAAGAAGTATACGGGATAACATCACTTTTTTTAAGTTACGACTTTTCAACCGTCATCACTAAACCACAACTAAGACAAATTATTTATTAAATAGATTTTCCAGACCTTACTATTTAACTAAACTTAATTGGGTGAACCCAGTTATCCCAATTGTTAGACCGAACTCAATACTTAAAGATCTGAACTCATTTTCTAATGGGTTAATCCAATTTGACTATTTTTTTATCAACTAAATTTTCCTTATAAAAATAATGAAAATAAATATATAATAATTTCTAAACTAAAATTGAATTCCTACAATCTCTATAAAAAAATTTCATCAAAATCCATCTCCCAATTAAAATTCATTTTCTGAAGAAATAAAAAAAGACCCACCAAATGTGCCTTTAAATCTTTCTCCCCAGATGAATGCATGTCCCTCTGCCCTCATGAGATCCAAATTTTGAAGATAGAAGATGGGGCAGATGTAAGTTAATTTCTTAAATTAGATATGACAGTTTGATGAATTTATGAAGAGTTTTTTTTTTTTTTTCAAACGCGATATGTGAATTACATGGACAATCAAATGGGAAGATAGTATAGGCATTAGGAAAGAGTGTGGATGGACCAAAATCTTAACTGTTACAAAACTTTCCAAAAAATTAGAAATATTTATGTTCTGGCCTGTATCTAGGCTGAAAATTTTAAGCCAAAATTTGTAACTCAGGTCAAGAACCATTGCCAGCTCTCAACTGCATGCCATTTGGAACTGTCCATATTTATTTTTAAATGTTTGTCCTATGTATAACAATGATTAATGAACCACACTTTTATTTTTCATACCTATGGTAGACCTAGCAATGGATTTCTTATTTGGTTTGAGTCTATTTTGAGTTTTGTTAAGCGTTTAACAAGTTAAATCAGTTTACATCTATTTCAGATGCGGTTACCCATTTATCTAAAACTGACTTTCATAACAAGATATACCAAAGATGCCCCTTAAATGAGTCTTGGCCTCCTGATTACATAGACATGGCAATAGTTGATCAGCCGAGTCTGGCCATTTATAAACAGGCTCCAATCAGGTTGGTTTGGGTTGGGTCAGATATTTCAAGGTCAACTTGATGGTAGGGTTCATCCTCTCTGGGGTGGTGGTGGGTTGAGTTGTACTGTAGCTCAGACAACTTTGATGTACAATGATGTGCAGCTTCATTTGTTGTCAACGCAAATCATTTCGGTAAAATACAATTCATTGCCGTGTGAACAAACCAAAGAATGAGTTTCAAATCTATGAGCAGCATTAAATAAAATAAGAGGCTTGGAATACTCTTGTTTTACAGAAGTGTAAGAGCACAGAAGGATCAACACTAGACACCAGTTGATGAAATTGACACATGAAGTGATGCACAAACATCTGGCAAAGCATTCGGACCACTTCAACAGTAAATGGCCTAAAGATATGATAAATATCAGACCAACAATAGGGCTCGATTCCTCTTGGACAAAAAAACACTTCAGTCTGCATTTAATGCATTTCTAACACAAATAAGAAAGGGAATTTCTTGTGTACAGTGAAAAACATTGCATTAACATGTGATATTATTAAAACGGGTCTGAAACGCTGGAAAAGGACCTGAAAGGGACTGAAAAAGCTGAAATATGTATTACACCATGATGTATAGGAGAAGCTTTCAGTAAGAAATTATTGTGTTATCGTCAACTGGTGGCAAGGTATAAATGCTTATAAATGACCTTTCAAGGATTCTGCAATAGTTTAAGGGCGGATAAACGGAAAACTTTACCACATTCATGAATCAGAAGCTTTTAACTTCCGAGCCCTCTTGGTCTGAGGAGGTGATGGTGGTGCTTCTGAAAACCTTCCAGGAGCCTATAAAACCAAAGCATGTAAAATACCACTCCTGAGTAAAAATGAATCAGAAAAGAAGTAATAATGGAGAAAGGAATAAGAAAGCATGCAGCATACCTTCCTGTGTTCCCGTTTACCTATTCTTTCACCTGAAACTCATACGGAAACAAGAAAAGAGATTAAACTATTTGACTTCAGTAGGTAAGGCCACACATCTCTAACAGAACTAATTATGATACCTCCAAAAGCAACAGAATCAGGGATGAATGGCCGATCTTGATCTCCACGGTGTGAGCGCTGTTTAGGTTACAGAAAATCTTCACATTAATAATGAGAGCCACAATAGAAATGAGTGGAAAACAAAGCAAGATAGAGCCCATGAGGCAGACTGCCTTAATTTATGTGTGCGTGGTGATTTTTTTCCCATTTTGTTGGGCATGTTTGAAATTCTAATACATGAATTAACAATTGCTTGTGGTTTCTTTATGTTTATGCATTCATGAACCAAGTATAAGATAATGATACATTTTCAATTCCATATGGAAATGTCGTGTTTTCCGGTGCCTGTGTGACAACAACAGGCATCTGAGTTACAAGGTCAGATGTGTTTTACGTTGTCAATGTGGCAAATTTAGGGGGATGCATAGCCAAAAATCAATTGTTGCATGATCAGATCAAACAAATGCACATACTTACTTTAGGAGTGCTTGGTGTGTCAACATATGAACCCTCGCGCTGACCAGAAGCCTCTGCTTCCTTATATTGCAACTGATTACAATTCATGTCATGCCGGTTTAAATATGGGTGAGGGAACACATCACAAAAAAGAAGCAAATATAAAAGAGAGAGCAAACAAAAGCATATATTCTTTAGAATCTATTATTTGTTTCTTTATCTGCCCTTTTGAAAATCATAAATGGCAAACATCCTTTTTCTTTTTAATTTCCTTTGCCAAGAATCACACTTCGATCAGGCAAAAAATTGACATTACAATCCAGGAAAATAACGCCACCAGTACTGGGGAGATGCTTTGGTCCAAAATCAAGGCATGCTGCAAGAATGTGACAGGTACATATAGTACAAGGTAATTTATTTTCCACAGAAATGTCAACCTTCAATACACACAAGCCTTTCAACTAGCACTTTTTAAGCTCAGCAGGTTTGCCATCTATAACCCATCTTCTAGAGCACAAATCAAGTTAACAAAAACAATAGGACCATTTGCCGGCACAAATATTGAACCTCAGGCAACTCTGATCAAACGCATCAAATTTAATGATCTACAAAGGTACACATATGCAGTCATTTAACCTGTAATAAAGATAGGCTTTATTTTTAATGATAACAAATTTTTATTGATGAATAAGAACAAAAATTTATTAATCATCAAAAAGGAAATATGTTAGACCCTGCTAGGAATTAGGCCAAAGACAAAGTATCAAAGTACAAAGGATAGAATACACACGCAGTCATTTAACCTGTAATAAAGATAGGCTTTATTTTTAATGATAACAAATTTTTATTGATGAATAAGAACAAAAATTTATTAATCATCAAAAAGGAAATATGTTAGACCCTGCTAGGAATTAGGCCAAAGACAGTACAAATATGTTAGACCCACACACACACACACACACACACACACACACACACCCACCCATCTATCAGTAAAAATTAAATGAAAAAACAAAATTATCACATATCATCATCATCATTATTGTTGAAACCTAATACCATCAATATCAAATCAGCTTTGAGTTTACTACCACATTCATCCCATTGAAGGAAGGGCCAAATTGTGTTATCTGTAACCTAATATGTCACTTCTAGCTACTTTAATTAGATGCATAAATCAGCCTCTGTTCCTAATATCTTGAACTAGCATAGCAAGCCCTCAGTTCTTTAGACAGCTGCAGTCTTGGGTCTCCTTTGCAATTGCTCAAATCAGCTTTAGTGGCACTTCATTTTCCCCATTAAAGCCACCCAGTGATTCTCTATACATCCATCTAGCACATATTTCAGTCACAAGTACTTTGTCACATCATTCTTGTTGCCCAACACTTACCTCCATGTGACAATCTAGGTACAATTGTCATATTATAAAAAACAAGCATCTTTAACCAACTAGCAGTTCAGCACTAAATAATAAGATAGGTGTGACTGCAGGCATATAACTACAGGAAGACTAAGATGAAACCATTTATAATTACCTCAATTCCAAAGCTTGGCTCAATTCCATTTATAATTACCTCATTTTCTTTTGCCCTTTCTCATAAAGATTTCACCAACTTCTCTCTGTATCCCATTTCTCCATGCTTTACCCACTGAGCACTACTCCTGCCATCTATAATTAGTTAATTACCTCATTTTCATTTGTTCCCTCACACATTGAGAAGTCATATCAAGCCTCTATTTTATTATCTAGTTGCACCAAGATAATAGAGCTATCAAAGTATGACACTAAGTTCTATACACATTGGAGGTGAGACTAATCCCATGGATATACGAAACCACCCAAAGCCTCATATATCGGATAACTCTGGAGAGAGTTAAACCCAATACCTCTAGTCTATTCCTAAAAGCTTAAGCCAATTGAGCTACACCAGAGTGGGCTGTTGCACATGCAAATTTCAAGTCTGAAACTTGAAAGTAATAAAAAAAAGGATTCTCTATTGACATTTTTATATGATGGGTACAAGATGTTCTAACAGGTCAAGGTTCTCCATTGATGTAATATTTCTTTAAAGGCTTCTCAATGGAAGATTAGCCCATCAGCCATTAACAAAGAGAAATGAACAATTCACATCTTTTTCAACACAAATATTGTATACTTTTTATCATAAGGGAACAGAATTCACAAATATGCTCCACAATCAAAACATACCCCTTTCATCTAGGTATAAACATAACTACCAAATGTTATTTACAGGTTTACTTCCGCAGCGACCTTTAAAGGTGAAGATACCTTGTCTATTCTTCACAATAAATAAATATCTGTCTTACTTTCACCACAACCAGACTCTTATCCAAATGTGCCATTTTTGAGGAACGACCTTGCAATAAAATTTGTTCCAGAATCTACACAATTACCAAGTCTGGTTCCTTTACTCAGGCTTGAGTTTGGCATAAAATGGAATATCAGCAAGTCTATGCAAGCCTTAACATGGGCAAAGAAAAAAGTCAAACAGCAACCAAAAAAATAAAATTAAAAATAGTTCCAAAGAATAAGAACCTGCTTTTGGAGGTTAAGTAGTGTGAGTATTTCTTTTCGTAATTCAAGGTGTTCAGTACACACTGCTTTGGTTGGAACCTTTGGCTTTACATGAACCTGAACATTTTAAAAAGTGAGCTATCAGAAAGGGAAATAGATGTCTCAATGTCTATACTGTATTTTAAGGTTTCAGAAGGAAAAACAAACCCCGAGGTCTTGTAAAGTCTGCTCAACCCTCTTAATTGTCCGAAGCCCAGCAGATGTGCTTGATGCTTGCACCATTTGATCAAGAGCATATGTTCTCAGATACTCGAAGCTGGAAATCTCACATTATTTAGTCAAAAGAGAAGTCTCAGACCACTGAAAATAACAGGAAATAGATACAGTGAAGTTGCCTTTTTTATTTTGAAATAGTTCATATATCTATATATAAAAAGAGAAAAGAATACAAGCACCAGCGGTGCAAGAACTAAGAAAGAGAAAGCAGAAAAAACAACAATAGTCTGAAGTTCCCTTTTTAGTGGCATAGATACAGTGAAGTGTTTCTAAAATTATTCATCTACAATACACCCCCCCACCCCCCACCCCCCCGCCCCCCGCCCCCCGCCCGCCCCCCCCCCCCCCCCCCCCCCCCCCCCCGCCCGCCCGCCCCGCCCGCCCGCCCGCCCGCCCGCCCGCCCGCCGCCCGCCGCCGCCGCCCGCCGCCCCGCCCGCCCGCCGCCCGCCCGCCCGCCCGCCCGCCCGCCCGCCCGCCCGCCCGCCGCCGCCCGCCCGCCCGCCCGCCCGCCGCCCGCCCGCCCGCCCGCCCGCCGCCCCCGCCCGCCCGCGCCGCCGCCCGCGCCCGCCCGCCGCCCGCACGCCGCACGCACGCCGCACGCACGCACGCACGCACGCACGCACGCACGCACGCACGCACGCACGCACGCACGCACGCACGCACGCACGCACGCACGCACGCACGCACGCACGCACGCAGAATATTATGAGATAAAGTACTCATTACAGTACACATGAACATTTAATTAAAAAAATGTGTTCTAAAAATAACAATTTAGAATACTCATGAGTTAAGATTCCTATATTTCAAACATGATCATATTTAGGGAACTTAAAAAGTGACACTTAGAACAGTCATGATGACATCAAAGGATAAAACACAATATATAATCTCTCTGCTTTATCCTATAAAAGAGACAGTTTGAAGTGACCATCAAATGAATCTTTTTTGGAAACAGTAACAAGATTTTTTTTTATTAATTGATAGCTAGAAATACTAGGAAGAGAGACAGGGGTACATCCAAATCCTCAACCCAACCTCAATAAGAAATAGCAAACAAAGAAAAGCCCCTCCCCCATAAACATATAGTCAAAGAAAATCCACAGCAGCTTCTCTTCTGTCAACTCATTTTTGCCAAAAGGTCAGCGACTTCATTGGTGGACCTTCTTGCATCATTGAAGGCCACATCCATTGAAGACCAACAATCCCAAATTTCTCCAACCCCTTGTATCATCTTCCAAGGAGGTTTTTTGCTCAACTTGCCCATCTGAGAGCATTCCTTGAATCCCCTTCAATGATTAATTTACGATTTCCAAAACTACTCTCAAACATAAGTGCCCTCCCAATAACCAACAGCTCAACCTCATTGGAATCTCTGATCCCTACAGACTGAAAAGAAAAACAACTCACCTAGCGCATTATGAACCACACCCCCTATGTCTGCTAGTCCCGTTTTGAACCTAGCCACCTCGTCTACATTGAACTTAATAGCTCTAGGGGAGAGCACCAGAAGACTTCTTACTCACGGCTTTCCTTAAATGGCTTTCTTAGACAACCCTCATCAATGCCCCTAAAAGATTTTTACAGAGAACCAAATGAAAAGCCTCCATCATGCATTCTCAAATAACCCATTCATCCGCTAGCCTTATTCTCAAAACACCTCGCATTCCTTTCTTTCCATAATGACATAAGGTGGCCGCCAACAGGTGAACCAGGCTATCTTGCCCTTTCCTCTAAAAGGAGAGAAAGACTAGCTGTCTGCTAAGTTCGAAATTGAGTTACCCATTACCCAAGGACAGCCAAGAATCCCCACAAAGCTCTCCCATAGATCCTTAGCAACCAAAAACCCACGAAACAAATGATCCACGTTCTCCTAAATTTTTTTAACATAGGACACAAGTAGTATTGACTTCATTCGAGAGAACACCCTTTCTCCTAAGTTCCATCCTGATTATAATTTTTCCCTTCGTTGCGCATTAAACAAAAAATTGGACCTTGGACCTCGCTGAACTCTTCCAAACTAAACGGTCTAAAGCCTCTACCCTGTCACTTCAAGCAAACCTAGCTTTGACGCATGCCTTAACCGTGTAGGTTCCCGACAAGTCACCCAACCAAATGCATTAATCTTCATCGTTGGGAAAGGTTGGGAATTCAGACACCATGCTAAGAGTTCCCCAATTGGTTCTGCTCGAATGATCTCAACTCTCAAGGTAAGAGCCAATTGAACTCTATTTCTTTCTAGCACTTAAGGACGTTTGCCAACTTTGACTATCAAAATCAAGTGGCTAGAAATTGATTTTCAAACTGAAATTTTAACTCGTGGTAAGTATTTAAATATACTTTCAACTTGTATGGTTAGATTTTCAAATTACAAAACATTTTTAAAAAATAAAAAATAAATAATGGTGTTGGGTGCAAAATAAACGGACTTTAAATGGTGGGCTCGGGCTTTTATAGATATAAACGGGACCCAACCCATGAACATGCCTAATTAGTATATGATTGGACTTAAGTAGACGTTTCTTCATTGATTAATTACTTTAGTTACAAAATAAATCAATAGATGACCTATACTACATGTAGAGCACATACTACAACTGGTTAGTAATTAAAAAACATTGCAAGCCACTAGGTGTACCTGATGGCAACCCAACTGCTACCAATGTAAGAAATACCGCCGGTATTTTCCTGGTATATTGTTATCACGTTAAAAATGCGATTTTATCACCAATGCCGTTTTCAATGGGAATTTGACGATAAAAACACGTTTTTAACACGAAAATGGTAAAATCACGTTAAAAACGTGTTTTTACCGTTAATTTTTTTTCTCCTCAAATGGCTCCAAATTCACACGAGCGAGTGACACGCACGAGCACGGAACACGTGAAACTTAAAAAAACCCTCTCGAGTTTCGATTGGAGTTTCATTTCTTTTTCCACTTTCATTTTTTCAATTGGGCTTCCTCTCCTCTCAGTCTCTGCCATCTTCTCTCTCATTGCTCTCTCTTCTCTTTCCTTGATTTGTAGCCATCCGATCCATCCCCAAGTCACCAACTGATGTTTGACATTCTCTTATGGTGGCGGGTTGGGAGATTGCAGAGGATGGCCGTTCACGATGGAACATGGCTGGTTGGCCTGGAACTCGCGAGCAGCAACAAACGATTGGGCAGATGGAGGTATCCACAGTCAGCATGGGAGTAGCAACGGCACTCGAAGATTTGAGTCTCAGCAAAGCTGTGATTGATTTCAAGGAAACGAAGGGGTTCGAATCAAATGGGAAGGGTTTCTGCCGTTTCTTGGTGAGAAAAGAATTGAAGACGAAACGAAATGGGGAAGAGAGAGGGTTTGGATCTCCACGGGTCGGCTGAGTTGATTATCCACATGTAAGATTGTACATTTTTCCTTTTTCTCATAAAGCTTGATCTCTGAGTTACATTAATTGAAGAACTAAATTAGTGACTGATAAAATAAAATATTGATATAAGCAGCTGAAAAGTTGCTTCAAGTAGATGGCAGTACTAAGCTATTTTCAATAGTGAGGTCTTTTGGTTGTTATCAGATCAATGTGTGTAATGAGATATCATAAAGCACCACTATTCAGAAAATAACAGCAACTGATTGTGAATTTGTGATCCTCCTAATTCATTGAATTGTCAGGCACTGAAGTAACCCATAAAATTGGGACAATAACACCGATAGTGGATCTGTTAATAAAACTTCTACGTAGTAAACATTTGCAAGGTGAATGTTACTCAAGAAATGTTAGATGAGAATTATTTATTTATTATTTATTATTATTATTATTTTTTTAATATTTATATTTTTCTCAAGATTTTTCCGTTAAATTTCTGTTAAAAACCCGAGAATTTAAAAATATCCCGTTATTAACAGTTGTCGTTAATATCCGAAGAACGGTATTTGTGATAATGACTGCTACTAATGTTTTAAAATGAGATTTTTGAAGTTTGTGAAAAGGGTAAATTGAATAAGAATCGTTGATATTAATCCATAAAATGTTGACAGGTCTTTTTCTAATGAAAAAGAGAAAATAGCTATGATACTCCGAAAATGAGAAGAAGCCAACCAGACTGGGTACAACAAGAATTGGACCAAGTAAAAAAAAAAAAATCAATGCCAAAGAAGATTTTTCTGCAGAATTAGCGAAACTTGTGATTTAAGATGGGCATCCCGTGACATCAGTGTTCACTGAGCACTAAGGAAAGCAGCAGATGATAAAATGGAAGTCCCTTTTTCATGTAAATGAAGCAAAAGAAATGCAATGCTCACATATAAAGATAATAATTTCCACAAGAAGATATGAGACCTCTAAAAGCATTTCTAACATCTCATGAATAAGTACTAACGAAATAAAACTGAGAAGCAAAACTTACAATACGAAGTGATGCAGGAATAGAAGCACCATCTGCTGTAGTTGTTGGAGGGGCAACAGGTGTAGCCGATGGTTGAGCATTGGAAGAAGGCGATGCAGATTCAGTGGGCACAGTAGACTTCTCAGCACCTTCAGGACCTCATTTGTGTCTACCAGTAACTCTGCCTCCTCAGCACCCTGTAAAATGTCAAGTAGGTGGTATTTGCATTATAATTCAAACCCAATCTCGACACACACACACACAACAGGATTGAGAGTTCGGCAATGTATGAGGCAACATAAAAGGGAACAAAATGATTAAAAAAATATATATGAGAATAATAAAAAATGCAAGATATGAAAAATATTTTGAATGACAAAGATATGCAAGATATGAGTTGAATGACAAAGATATGAAAAAACAAGAATATAAGAAAATATATCATCATCATTGCCACTGACAACATGTATCTAGGTTTGTTTTCTGATTTCTTCTCTTTCATTCTATCACATCAAAAACTATAGCCCCTATCACCCTGCAATACCCCAAATCCTTTCTTGCCCCTTCAATATATGTTATAAGAAGTCTCTGTCTCCTTTTCCCTTCTACCTGCATCTTTTCAATTTTTCACACTAGAGCCATTTCTGGTCTCCTGTGAACATTCCCCAACTTCTTAAACAGATTTCCCTCATTTTCAAATCTATTAGGGCTACTTACAAGGATTCTCTAATATTTTTATTCCTATTTCTATCTTTTAATGTTATTCTACTAATCCATCTTAAAATACGCATCTTTGTTTCAGTTAACTTGTATAGTCCCCCCCACCCCCACACACAATTAATTGCCCCACACACAACTCCATAAAGCATTGTTGGCCCATCATATAAGAGTTCAAAGTATCAGATTTCAAGTATCACAAAATTTCAATTGAATTTTTAAATGGGTACAAAATGTATGAAGTGTCAAGTCTTAGCTCCACCTTACAATACAAGAGCTTAGAGCAAAATTTCAAAAGTACAACTTAGATGAAAGCCTTAGTTGTCTCTCATGGGTCTTAAACAACTTGATCCACATGTAGAAACAGGTTTCCCTCAAGGATCAAGACTCATGTTGATCCTCAAAGGATCCAGATCCAAAAAGTTCCAAGTTGTGAAACTGTTGAAACATAAAGACAAAATCTCAAAAGCCCTCAAAGATCCTCCAAGTGCTAAAAATACTGCATAGACTTTAAAAATAAGTTTCTGAAGCGTTTGAATAATCTCCTAATTTTCAAAGAGAAAAATAGCCAAATAATAGGGTACCCAGAACCATAACTGACGTGCAGTTCTAAGACAACCGCAGATGCAGTTCCATTTTTTTTTTTTTCCCTTTCTTCGCTTTTGCATCCTTTCACTTTTAGGTCTATATCTCCATCATCCAATCTTCAATTCATGCTCTATTTTCACTTCAGAGAGCTAACTTTACTAACATTTTGATGATGCATTAATTCAGGTATTTTCAAATCTTCCAGTGGGCTCCACATAAGGGGTGGATTTATAGGGGGGTAGATAGGAGCCATGGCCACTCTGAAAATGTGAAAAATCACAAAATTGCATTGCATTACAAGCTTCCATGTCAGACACTAAGACCATACCTTTAATGTTGTTATGTGGCCTCATTGCCAATGAATCATTTACTAGCCAAAAAGAAGTCATATAGAATTTCAATATAAGATGTCTACACAACGAAATAAATATAAATATCAACAAAGATGCACTGGTAATTGCAAACAATTCCGATATTCTAGGAGTAAACCTAACTTTCAAGAGAATGCCTATATTTGAGCTTTTTGTGTTGAAAGTTGAAACCAGAATTAGAAAGGACCAAATGAAATGATGCCTAATGCAGTAATCAGAGAGGCACTCTTACCTTGTAAAGCATACGTGACTCAGCTATGCGCTTTGCTTCAGCAAGGATCTGACAAGATATAAACAAAGAAACCCACGAGTTTGGCCATTCAGCAAATTACAGAAGATGATATTTATACAAGCATATACCCCATAGCGACCTTTGACGCTTGGGAAGTGATTTAGCATGCTTATCCAATGGGAGGTTTCAGTCCATCCAGCTCATAAATATTGATATCTTTCGTACATTATTCCACCCATCATTCAAATCCTCCCTCTTTATTTCCCTCCATTTCCTCGTCTCTCCGTTCTCTCCAAAATTAAAATGTGAAATATGAAAACAAACTTAACACATTATCATGTCTCCTACATCACATTGATATGTCTAACATGGAAATGCATCTACCCTTGCTGAATCACATAGAAGGTAATTCAGTGAGACTCACTTGGGGATATGAATGATTGATACGACGCAATGCATGAAAGGCTTTCTCCATGAACAAAAGCTGCCGATAGATCAGCTCTATTGATGTATCATGGTTGAAGATTTTAAGGCATCAAAGATAATGACTTTTAATCTCATGGTTGAGACCAAGTCAATTCGGGATTTGGTTTTGTCCACCCAAAATATTAGAGATAATAATATAACAAGACCTTACAAGACCAAATAAGAAGCCTAAGTATACCACTTCATGATCATACATTTTTTTCCATTTTGAGAGATCATTTTACAATTTTGTACTTGTCAAAAGTGCTTCTAAAGAATATCTAAATACAAATATCCACATCCATGTAGAAGCCGTTTCTATCTACAGTTTCTAGGGTGCGTACAAAAGTTTTTTTTTAACTTTAGGAAGGCATCCAAAGAAAATTGCACTCTTCAAATACCATCTGAAAGATGTGGATTTAATTATTATTAATTTGATGGATGAGATCCAAGCGAAAAAAAACTCATCCAATTACATGGTTATTATGAATCATTCAACCATCATACCCTGATACAGACAAAAAAATGATTGGCAAGTATATATGGTCTCAATACAAGCATATCATATCAAATATTGAATAGTGCCTAGTGGTTTGCAAGGTGTCGTTTTGATGGGTGATATCTCGCCATGTGTTCTCATAGTGTTGAATTCCTTGCTTCTTCAATTCTTGTCATTTGAAAGGATGTTCTTCTCCTCTTTTTGCATAAAATTGACATTATTTTAACAGCAGCAGCAGCAGCAGCAATATAGCTTCCTTGCTAATGTGCATATGTATGTATCTGCAATACAATTGCCTTTTTCTTCTTTCCAAAAAGAAAGTTTTAAGATACAAGTTTTACTTTTACTGTCAACCTTACATGATGAAGCCAAAGTTGCGAATGCAACAGTACCTCAGCCTCTTTTCGTTCATGCTTTTTGTTTGCGAGAAAATCGTGGCTAATGCACGTTTGCGCTCAATCTCTTGCGTGACATTGTAAGACTCCTGCATGAAGAAGAAAAATAATAAATGGGACTACAAATCATCAACATCAACAACAAAGACATAATAATCCAAATGCCCAGAATACGGAAAATAAGTAATATCATGTGAATGCACCAGCATCAAGGAATAGAAGTCATCTTAGAAATTTCAACCATATTGTCTTCACACCTTAACAAGAGGGTGTCCAGAAACATCACCAGAGGATGGAGCTCTTGCAACTACAAGTGCTCTAGTCACTGCATGCACACAAGAAAAAAAAACAGTTCCTTGTGTTGTAAATTTGTTCATCCCACATAAAAGGGGGTGAAACTATCAACAGAATCCTTGAAATGCTAAAATAAACTAAGAAGATATTCAGACCAAGAACATTATGCAACCTACCAGTATAATAACGACTCTTCAATTCCTCCACACTTCGAGAGGATGGAAACCTGTCAGCTATCACTATAAAGCGGAGGTCAAACCGTTCACACAAGTCAAATAATCGATCTGTCTCTTCCTTCGTCCACATCTAGAGAGTGAAAAGAGAGAGTAAAGTAGTTAGTCCATGATGACAATCCATGTCACAGTGATTGTTTTACCACAAAATAAATATGCTGCCTAAAGAAGTAACCTTGCCACAATGATTGTTTTACCTCAAAATAAATATGCTGACTTACAAAGTAACCTTACTTCAGTCAATTGCAACACAAACATGAAAAATTTACATGATTTTTTGTTTTGGAAAGATATGAAAATTTTACATGGTTGACAAAAGAAAATAGCAAGAACAAAAAATAAAGTTAAGCATAACACACATCAACAAACATTAGATGACATAAATGCCCATCACTTGTATCAATGTAAACTTTCCCTGATTAACTGCATTAATATAAATGCATGCAGATAGAGTATCACTACAGTAAAATTAAGAGTAACCACTAAATTGTACCTACAGGATCTGTCAAATGCTTTTCATATTCCTCATCTGTGTATTTGACAATGTCAACCGACTGCAAAAATACCACAAATGTAGGTTAGTTCAGATAAAAAATGCATAGCTGCATATATTAATACATACACCCTGCTACATACTTTGTTGTACTTTGCAAATGAATAGTCACCCGTGGGAGGGACACCGTTTACAACTCTAACCTGGCAAAAAGAACCAATTATGGCACTTGAAACTACCAAGAAATTTAGTGTCCATTGCTGAGCAATAGGCTTAATGCTGTCCTTGTACAAGACATGAGAACAGTACCCAATGATAAAGTTGCAAATTATCTGTTCGAGCGGAGGAGGTAAAAGGAAGCCACTGCCATGTAATCTGCAAGGATAGATTCAAACTTGTAAGTATGACCACGTATGCATATCCTAGTACATCAATTTGAGGTTAGCTTTTATATTTGGATTTCGCAAATCGTTTTCAATAGACTAACTGCTTATCTAATGCCCATGGGACTTGAACCTACAACCTTTAGGCTGCAAAATAAACCCTTTTCAGTTGTGCTACAAGTTCTTGTCATGCATGTCCTAATATCAGTTGAAGAATACATTTTTCACAGGACAAATGAACACATCCCATTCCCACCCTGTGGTTATCATTGAATTTTACGGTTTGCAAATCCCTAATGAGTAATCATGCCTTGTATGGCTTCTTCTCCACAATATATTTCCATGTTTTGAAAGATAGTTGTAAAGGCACAATCACGGTGCCAAGGGACCCTGGGGCCTAAGATGCAAGGTGCATGTCCAAGCATGAACCTGATTTTGCCAGGCATACTTCAAGCAAGTATATGTTTATCCACACATAAGAATGTGTTGAAGAAAATCAACTATCCCATCTCCTCTAAAGGAAAGCGGTTTCCTTGAAATGACCTTTTATGTGTATGCAAAATCTCAATTTTTAGCAAAGATAGAAAATTAAAAATGGGTTTCAAAACCAGTTTGCTTTTTTAATAACTACCTTGTTTTTGTGCAAAAGTTCATTTTAAAGAAGATCCTACTTTCATTGAAAAAGACAAACCTTTAATTTTTTTTTTAAGCTGATAGAAACAAAGATGTGCTTCCATCGATTTTTCTATTTTCATTAATTGGGAAGGCTTAGTCAACCAAAATGTAAGTAGTTTCTCTGCCCAGTGAATTATAGGGGTCATGGAGTCGTGGGTAGTAGCCATTAGAGTGGTGAAGAGTTGGTTGTTGTAATGGCCCAGGTCAACAAAATGATTATGGGAATAAGATGATATATGAATCGTAGAATTTTACGATTTTCGATTCATACCCCTAAACCAATTTCGATACGATTCGAGTTTGATAACATTGGGTAAAATTGGAGAATGCGATACACTTAGAACATTGGGAATATTTGTAAAATTCCATGCTCACAAGATGTGTGATAATATGTTTGAGTGAATGTTGCCTTGTGCACATTCCAATGCATAGTTGAGTAAGGTTATAGTTTGACCTCTTTATGCCTATGTGTGATTGATGTGAATATATTGTATCAGATACATATGTATGAGTTTCTCAACTTCCCTATGATTATATGTTTACTATAATTGAGAATTCATAGATTTGTGATGTGTTAAAGTATGATAGAATATATGATAAATCAAGATTGCCCAGGATGTGTAATGTAGGGCCTTGATAACTTCCCATACTTGTGTATGGTTATGAGTAATGTATGTATCAAATTAATTCTCATGATGGGTAACTCATATAATAAGCATGATGAATGTGTTTTAATGTTATGCTTGGATTAATTGATGATGTGTACATTACTAGTGAGTACCTATGTTGATAATGGTTGTGGTGGATTGACCTAATCATGTGTAGAACGAATTTCCATGATTTGAAGAGGAACTTGGTAAAGGGTTAGACTAAGTGATATGGGTGAGTTAAGGTCAAGTATCTTAGAATCCAAGGGGGTTAACTTATACTACAATGGGGATGGGCTAGCATGATTGAGAATGCATAGAATGCAATGTAAATGCTAAGAAAGCCTTGTTTGATTTCCCCAAAGTAAAAGTATGACCATTCCCCAATGTCAACCCAAATGTGAAAATAATGAACTACGGTTGATCTGATCCACTATGTGGTATGTAGGCAACTGAGACATTGTGCCTCAGTTCGATCAAAAGATGCATTGTGTCATCCATTTATATTAAGGATGATGTTAGATGTCGAGCAAATGTGAAGGGTAGAAAGGGATTGGTGGGATATACCTTCCCTATTATAGACCCTAATGCTAGATGTTGGATCCCTCGAAGGCGGCCCGAAGAGGTTATGATGCCTTGGTGAGACATATATGTTTGTTATTCGAGTAAAGCCTAGAGTGGCTAGAGAACTATGAAAATTCTTAAGATGGACAGATGGGGACTTTGACACTGAGATGTATGTGACTAGGTCACTTGATTATATTGAGACGTGGTATGAGTATGTCCCTCACGTGATGATTATATTGAGACGTGGTATGGGTGCGTCCCTCACGTGATGTTGATGATTGAGACGTGGTATGGGTGTGTCCCTCATGTGATATTGATGATTGAGACGTGGTATGGGTACGTTCCTCACGTAATATTGATGATTGAGACGTGGTATGGGTGCGTGCGTCTCACGTGATGTTGATAACATTATGCATCAGTCTGTTGAAAAAGGAAATTGTCTTATCAGTAGATCATTGTCTCACCTTTGTATGGTTAAAATGATGAGATAAGTATATAGATTCCATGAATAAGGCCTAGAGTAGCCGTGAGACCGCGGAAGCCTCGATATGAACATACGGAGACTGTGGCATTGAGATGTATATGTGACTTGGTCACTTGATATTGAGACGTGGTATGAGTACATTCTTCAAGTGATTATGATAGTTGACTGACCGTTCCAGAGAGATATTCAGGACGGTGGGTTCGACTACGGAGACTTGGTCCCGTAGGGTTGCCGTTGAGGAAGTAGGTTCCTCACATGCTGCGCGCTGGAGGGCGCTCTCACGGTTATTTAGCACACTTGATGTGCGTTGATGAGCAGAGCTAGATACTATTTTACCCCATGGGGGTAGTGCTAGCTTCGTTAGACGCGGTCCGACCGCCTTAGAGCTTGATTGAATCACCCTTGCGGTGACGGGATGCAGGGTGATGTAGACTTGATCACGCTAGTCGTCTCCCCTTAGTAAGTCATGGGCCCTAAGTCTTGCTAGGGGTCGTAGTATATTTATGATATGATATGATGATTTGATATTGTTGCCATAGTAACGTAGTGATTCATTCGAGTGTTGTTCCTACAGATAGAAGATCTCATGGTAGATGGTGTTCGCCTGGATTAATTATTCCCATGGATGGATTATACCCATGGAGGAATATATTCATGGATGGTTATTATCCATGGATAAATGATACTCACTGATAGAGTGTTAACAGGGATGGATGTGTATACCCATGGATGATGGTTCCCATGGTGGTGCTTGGATGTTGGTCCCATGGTAGACATATTGGTCTTATCTTAGACATGTTGGTCTCATGGTAGACGTATTGGTATTATAGTGGATATGTTGGTCTTATAGTAGACGTGTTGATCTTATGTTAGACATGTTTGTCCCATGGTAGACGTATTGGTATTATGGTGACGTGTTGATCTTATGTTAGACATGTTGGTCCCATGGTAGACGTATTGGTATTATGGTGGACATGTTGGTCCCATAGTAGACGTATTGGTCTTATGTTAGACTTGTTGGTCCTATGATAGACATATTGGTTCTGCGAATGTATGAGTTATGCCCATGGATGGATTATATTTATGGATGGTTATTATCCATGGATAGATGATACTCACTGATAGAGATTTACCAGAGATGGATGATGAATCCCATGGATGTCGTTCCCACAGTAGACATATTGGATTCATGCCTAGATATTGATTATATGGTGAGCATATTGACCCCATAATAGATATTGTGGTCCCATGGTAGACGTATTGGTCCAATAAGTGCTGGAATCTGTAGGAATTTTGTAACACGTGTAGATATCACATGTTTGGACTATGAGTTGTGTATGCTTCAAAAAAAAAAAAATTATTATTGTTTCTCATGTGTCCGTTGGGTCGAGCCGTGACAGTTGTAATTAATTTATAATTTGGGTCCTTAAAGCATGTAGGCATATGCATAGTAATTCCCAGAGAATTTAGTGGTGCCATCTTAATTCATACCAAGATCTTGTATAGGAACCAGGTCATGGCCACCACCAAGGACCACTTGGAAAGGATAGACAAAGAGCCTCAACAGTGCTCGAAGGGTATCAAAGAAAATTCTCGGTAAATTCTTTGAGATGCAAAACATGCTGAAGCAGATGACACAGAACATGACTACTAACCGGTTGCAAAAGGAGCAAGCTCTACATGTCTAGTTTGATAGGAGGAACCAATGGATAGGTTGAATTGGCCACTCATCGAACTGGTCAAAATTCAAGGGCGTTGTAACCCTGTATTGCTCATTTAGAGTTACCTTGCTACAAAGGAATGGAACCTACCAAATGGGTTAACCAATTAAAGCAATTCTGTGAATACCATAATACTCCTCCGGAACAACGCATACTACGCTTCCTTTCACATGGAAGGTGAAGCGAATCAATGGTGTACGTGATACAACTAGCAATCTTGAATGACCTGATTTCAACAAGGCACTATGTGTGCCACTTCGGGTCGTCTGACTATGAGGACTTCGATGAGGCCCTTTCACAGATCCAGTAGGTGAGAACAATGTGGGAATATCAACAAACATTGAATGCTTGGTAAATTGTGTCCGTGGGTGGCTGGAGAAGGCGTTGATTGGTTGCCTTATCGGTGGGCTCAAAGACAAACTTTTGGAGGAAGTATGTATGTTGCAGTCTTATTCACTTTGGCCTCTATTGGACTGACTAAAATGAGAGAAGAGTGGTTGTCTCATGTTTGACGGACCACGCATTGCACAGGCGTTGTGGCCCCACGCCCTGCTTAGAGACCCACCCCAGCCAATGTGACAGGTAGCGAATGGACAACAATTATCTAATGCTTGACATGGGCTAAAATGTAGTCTCAACGTGAACATGGCCTTCGCTACAACTATGATAAGCAGTTTACACTAGGCCATAGATGCAAGCAGCAACAATTATTTATGTTGGAGATCGACAATGAGAATCAAGCTCACTTGGACCAATCAGAATTAGGTAAGGACCTTGTGAAACCAAAAGTCTCATTGCAAGCATATCGGTTTGTCGTCACCATGCACTACGCGTGTTAAGGGTTCGTGCATCATCGCTTAGTTTCTATTCTCATTGACAGTGGTAGTACACATAATTTTGTGCACCACCGTCTAATTGAACAGCTGGGTAATCCCATATTTCCTGGCTGCTTTTCGAGCCAAGCATATGGTAATCACTTTGAGAGCACAGGGAGATGCAAACAAAAGGAGATCTCGATTCAAGGCCATCGCTTCTACACCGATCTCCATCTATTGCCACTAGCTGGTATTGTGTTGGGCATTCAATGGCTGGAACAACTAGCCCCATCACTTTTGATTGGGCAAAATTAACAATGGATTTCTACCTTGGATCCACCCCAATGCACGTTAAAAGGGAAACTATGGGAGAGTTTAACCAGCCAAGCCTTACTCCATAGTTCAATTACTTCACCTCTCCACCTTCCTCCAGTATATCATTGGCAGCCTCTCGTGAGTGCGGCACATACTTTTTGCTTGTTTCAGAGCCATTTTGGTGGGGCGTAATAAACCCACCATGTACCACACCAGCAAAAGGAGGAGCATACGTAGGCAACAAGTGTAGGCGACCCCAAGGGAGCCGCAACTAGCAGGCTGTGCAGGCCTACGTGCACATCCCTTGCTTGAGATTAGCTATGCAGGCTCGCCTGATTGTGCCTTTGTCGGCAGTTGGCTTCGGCCTTCCAATGGCAAGGGCTAAAGCAAGATGTCAGACAGTACGTTGTTGTGTGCAACATTTGCCAATGCCATAAAGCAGATACATGGCAGCCAGGTGACCTACTTCAGCTCATTCTAATCCCGAACAAAGTGTGGGAAGATATTGCCAGAGATTTCGTTGACAGATTACCCCTTTCATGGAAGAAATTCCGTCATAGTAGTCGTGAGAAACTCACCAAATGTGCTCATTTGGGTTCTCTCTCATCTCTACTCAGTTCAGAAGGTCTCCCTCTTCACAGGATGCCCTGAAGCATTATATGTGATCAGGAGCGGTTATTCATCAACAATTTCTAAAATAGTTATCTTTCAAAAAAAAATTGTAGCGAGTCCTGTAAGTTGCACGTGACGACGACTTCTGCATACCATCCCCACATGGATGGGACTAAGAGCTTAAACCGGACTTTGGAGATGTATTTACACTGTTTCGTTAGCGAAAAACCAAAGCAATGGAGACTCTGGGGACTGAATATTGGTACAATACTTCTTATCAAACAACAACAAAGGTGATTCCACTCGAAGCTCACTACGGACAGCCGCTGTCATCTCTTCGGATTTATGAGTTTGACACCACCATGGTCCATGACCTTGATGTTCATCTCCAACAAAGATCAACCTTACTCAAGACTCCAATACAAAATTTCACTGTAGCTCAAAACTGGATACGCCAACAATATTACAAACATCGAAGGGATGGTCAATTACAGGTTGATGACCATGTCTATCTTAAATTTTAGACTTACAGACAGACTACCATCGCTCACCGACCAAATCAAAAACTGGCTGAACGATTTTTTGGGCCATTTAAAATTCTTCAAAGGTGGGTAAAGTGGCATACAGGATGGAACTACCTCCTTGCAGTAAACTCCATCCTACATTTCATGTTTCTTTGCTGAAAGCTAAGGTGGGACCGAATGTTACAGTGTGCTCTCAGCTGCCAAATATCACAGAAGATGGTGTTCTATCACCTGCGCCATATGCTATTCTTGAATGGCTGGCACAAGATCAGTAAGCACTTCACTACTCAGGCTCTGGTTCAATGGCAGCACCTCCCAAAGAAGATGCTACTTGGGAGAACGTCGATGAGCTTCAGCAGCGTTTTCCAAAACATGAACCTTGAGGACTAGGTTCTTCTCAATGAGGGAAACAATTGAAAGAAATTAAGATGTACTTTCATCTATTTTTCTATTTCCATTAATTGGGAAGACTCAGTCAAGCCAAATGTAAGTGGTTTCTTCTGTCTGTAAGTAGTTTCTCTATCCAACTGAATTATAGGGCTCATGGAGTTGCCAGTAGTAGCAGTTAGAGTGGTCGAGATTCGGTTGTAATTAATGTTTATAATTTGGGTCCTTTAAGAATATAGAAGATGCACATAGTAATTCTAGAAAACTAAGTGGTGCCTATATCAGTTCATACCAGAATCCGACTTCACAATGATAGGAACAAGATGCCTTTAAATATTTCAAAATTATACTTAGATTTGCTGATGTGTCTTTATTGCATGAATATTAACAAAACACAATGCTACACATCCAAAGCATCAAAACATATTGGCAATTATGCTTCCAACACTTACGAGCCTAGAAAGATTGCATTGACATTGCATAGTTCTTTTTTGTAGAGTTTGATTGCTGGCTTTGTGTGTCCTGCGAGTGTACTTGGGATTTGATTTTTGTTTCTTTGTTGATGCCTCAGTTTGTTTTTGTTTTTGCACCTCTAGTGCCTCTTTCTATTAATATATTAACCATTCAAAAAAATAATAATTATGCTTCCAACACATTATATAAGTAAATATACATGAATGAGTGCATTATCTAATAATTAAAGTTTCTGATTAAGTAGCAATAATAATTATTTCATGCTACCAATAATAACAAAATTTATCTACCAATCCTGAGGATGCCTTCTGTAATGACCCGACTCGATTTTTCGGAGTTTTAGGGTCTTGGTAGCAGTGGGGTAAGTGTGGGCCCTGTAGTGGGTCCTGGTTTGCTCGATTTTGAGTTCGGAGACTCAGAGGGCAATTTGGTAATTTTGAATTATTGAATATTTTGTCATAATTAAAAGTTTGAAAATCACACGTTTTCCCCCGACGTTTGTGATTCGATTTCTTCGGACTTTTAAAATATTTTTGAAATTTGAGATTTTTAATTTTTTTTTTTAAAAAAAAGCCCAACCTAAAACCCTAACCCTCTAAACACCCCCCCTCTTCCGCGCAGCACTGTAGCACGCGGCTACTGATGTAGAACACGGAAGATGCAGCACACAGATTTCACTTCTATTTATTTTTATTTCTTTCTTTATTTATTTATTTCTTAATTAGCTAGTAGGATTTGTTATTTTCGTTTGGGATCTTAGCAGTCCAATTTTAGTTAATTTCCTATTTGATTTAGGAGTCCTTTTCTATTTGATTTAAGAGTCCTTTTCTATTTTGATTTAGGAGTCCTTTTCCTATTTGATTTAGGAGTCCTTTTCTATTTTGATTTCTTATTTTTTTCTTATAAATACAATGCATGTAAGAGAGGGACTCACCTCTTTCGAATATATGAATTGATATAGATTTATTATCTTATTTTCCTCTTCATCTCTGCCGAGTTGCAGACCTTACCTTCATTGCTGGTTTTGTTCCGGCCATCGTTGATTCTGGGCTTAATCCCAGAGGAGATACCCTGCTGTCGCTGCCTTGGACTTTATCCCAAGCTTATCTTAGTTACAAGTCTTCCGCCCCCTGCCTAGTTGCAGGCTGTTCTACATTAGCTACAGTGCTGCCGCTGCTTCTCTCTCTCCGTCTCTCTTTCTCTCCCTCCTCTCACTCTCCTCTCTTCCTAACCCTAACCCTAATCTCTCTCCTCTCTTTCCCCTCCCTCAAGCCGCCGTTGCTTCTCTCTCCCCTCTTCTCTTGGCTTCTCCCCTCTCTCGTTCTGCCGATGCTCTGCCCTCCTCCCCCATCTCGTTCGGACGGCTTCAACAACACCAGATTTGTCGGATTCCATCCTTCCCGCCGTCGTCGGAGCTCGGATTCGTCGGCCCTCCCTTTGACCGAACCCTGGTAACCTCGTCCCTCCTCTTCTTCTCCTTCCCTTTTCTCCATTTTCCCTGATTTCCCTTCTCTTTCCCTCAGTTTTTCCAAACTGGGTTGCTGAGTCGACTCAGTCGGGTCACCGAGTTGATTCGGCTGAGTTCAGTTCTGGGCAAATCAGGCCCAATCCGCTGTGTAACCCAGTGGGCCAGACCCAGCCCGCCTTTGGCCCGGCCCGTTTCGACCCAGTTTCGGGCCCGACCAAATTTCAAACCTAGTTTCCAGTTTTGGGCTCAGTTTCGAGCCCCGCCCAAGTTTGGACCCAGTTTTCAGTTTCGGGACCACTTCAGTTCGGTTTGGACCCGACTCGCTTTCGGGCCCATTTGTAGTCCAGATTTAGTTTGACCCGTTTTGCCCGGTTACTTATCCTTGTGTTCTCTTGTTTCAACAGATTAAACACCTTCAACTCCCGGACTCGTTTTCTCGCATTGGATTTCAAGGACACACAGGTGAGGGAACTCATCACCGCTTTTAGCATGCATCTATGCATCTTACTCCTCTATCAAATGTGTGGGTACAAGATGCAGCGAATGAGGTCCCCCGATATTATGAGCCACTCGGCAAGGGAATTATTGATACCATTATGTGGCGGGGTCTCATCCAAGTGTATTTGTACCCATTGCTCACGGAGCACCTATGAATAGTTTATCGGAGGTCGTGACTTGTTGATGGTATGATGATAACATGATTGGTTGATGTGTGCTAACTTGCCATGTATGTGGTTTAATAATTTAATCAACATGCTTTAAAATTGCATACAGTAGATAGTAGATGATACCACTTTCTATGCTCATATGGAACATGCCATGATTAATACCATATCTGAATATTAATGTGTAGCATGTAATAGATAATGATGTTGCGATTTGTCATAATGATGACATGCGTAGAGATAATTTTGTATGCATGTGGCTAGTGCAAATGGAATGCCGGTGGGGGCATGGGTACTAGGCAACATCAGGATCTAGATACTCTCCCTAGCTTGTCGGGTAGTAGGGTGGGGATGTTGTGTGGGACCGTGTAGTGAAAGGGTGGGTGGACTATGGGTTACCCGGTGGTTGGACATAAGTTGAAGTTTTTCGTGGCATGAGTTAGATTGTCAGGTGTGATCTTTAAACACGACTATGAGGAAGGTGTGGTCCGGTTCGGAGGATGAGGTGCCCGAGAGTCCTAAGAGGGACATGTTGTGAGGTGGTCATGGAAACCTCCGGGGAGTTTTGGGGTTGAGTGTTAGCCCGCCCAAGGCTAACTTAAATGTCATTACAGACACGCTACCCTAGCGCGTGGCGGATGAGGCGTCCCTAGTGGTCTAATGGGTTGAGTGGTTCGCCCGCGTGGAGACCAGAGGGTGGGATGGCGGCCTGTGATCCCCGAATGACCGAGTAGCCTGAGGAGGTGCTCGCCTGGTCATTAGTCGAGGGATGATGCGGTGAGGGACAGCTCCCGCTAGTAGGGCTTGTGATCCCCGAATGACCGAGTAGGCTGAAGAGGTGCTCGCCTGGTCATTGGTCGATGGATGATGCAGTGAGGGACAACTCCTACTAGTATGGCTTGTGATCCCCGAATGACCGAATAGGCTGAGGAGGTGCTCGCCTGGTCATTGATCGAGGGATGATGCGGTGAGGGACAGCTCCCGCTAGTATGACTTGTGATCCCCGAATGATCGAGTAGGCTGAGGAAGTGCTCGCCTGGTCATTGGTCGAGGGATGATGCGCTGAGGGACAGCTCGCGCTAGTATGACTTGTGATTCCTCAGATGACCGAGTAGGCTGAGGATGTGCTCGCCCGCATATTGGTCGAGGGATGGTGTGATGAGGTATTCCAGGCTATGACACCTGTAGGGTGGAGACAACCTGCGATGTGGTGTGAGATGATGTTCCAGGCTATGACACCTGTAGGGTAGGTACATTCTTAGGTATGGTATGCCAGGCTAGGGCACCTGTATGGTGGGGATAACCTGTGGTGTGATGTGATAGTGTGTTTACCTGCAGTTGACTTTGGGGTTCATTGTTGAAACTTGTGTTGTAGGTGTTGACTCAATAGGAATTTATGGGCGCCTAACGAGTGAATTCAGTCCGCTCACTCGGTAGAAGACTTATAGAATCCTGTGTAGAGTGGATACGCCAACCGTGTGGAGACCAACAGATAGGGTCCGAGGTTATAGGTTTGATTATCGAGACTCTAGTGCTCGGTTGAGGAGACCATAGATGAGTTTGGTTGGCAGTCCGTTGAGGACTGGTGAGGTGGTTACTCCCGTGTGGTAGTCAGTTTGAGACTCTAGTGAGTCCGTCTCTTGGGTTGGTCGTGGTATGTGTGCTGGTTTTCCTGAGATAGTCATAAGTCTGGCCGAGAAGGATGGATCCTGATCCGGTTGGAGGTCAGTCTGTGTACCCGAGGGTGCGTGAACTGCAGCGGATGCATAGACTTGTATTGAGTTGGTTAAAGGATGTATTGGAGGCCCGGCAGTTGTGGGCCCGTGTGTTAGGGGTAGGGCACTCGCCTGCATAGTCATGCATGTAGACATCATAGATATTGATGTGTTCATATGATCATATACAGTGTATGCTTGGTGATATATGACGCGTGTGTTACCCTCACTGGGCATGTAGAGCTCACCCCTTGTAATGTAGAACAGCCTGCAACTAGGCAGGGGGCGGAAGACTTGTAACTGAGATAAGCTTGGGATAAAGCCCAAGGCAGCGACAACAGGGTATCTCCTTTGGGATTAAGCCCAGAATCAGCGATGGCCGGAAGAAAACCAGCAATGAAGGTAAGGTCTGCAACTCGGCAGAGATGATAGAGGAAAATAAGATAGTAAATCTATATCAATTCATATATTCGAAAGAGGTGAGTCCCTCTCTTACATGCATTGTATTTATAAGAAAAAAAATAAGAAATCAAAATAGAAAAGGACTCTTAAATCAAATAGGAAAATGACTCCTAAATCAAATAGGAAAGGACCCCTAAATCAAATAGGAAAAGGATTCATAAATCAAATAGAAAAGTAACTAAAGTTGGACTGCTAAGATCCCAAATAACAAATCCTACTTGCTAATTAAGAAATAAATAAATAAAAATAAATAGAAGTGAAATCTGTGTGCTGCATCTTCCGTGTCCTACATCACCTTGCCTCACAGGTACTTCATAGAGGAAGGGTCAGCGGGACCCTCAATCGGACATTGGGCGTAGAGTCGCAGCTTTATACCTGTCATGATTTCATTTTGTATTTGAGGACCTGTTAATGTATTTGAGATATGTGTACATTTCATTAAGTTGGATGAATGTAATAATGGAATGATGTTATTGTTTCTAATTATGATTAATATTTTATTGGTACTATCGGCTATTGATTTGAGTGTGGGTTGTGGGAGTGGTACTTCCCTTTATTTTGGAAAAAAAAATTATACCCCTGAATTAGTATCAGATCGGTTTTGTTGTACCAGTTTGACGTACTCGTAGCGGGACGGGTTGTTACAGTTGGTACCAGAGCACGGTTCAACTCTCGGACTGTGCATGGGTCAGAGATGTGTGAGATAATGACTAGAGATTAGGTTCATCCCCTGTGTGATAGGGTAGATGGAACCTAGCTCCTTGGTGGTGCTTGGACTTCCCTAAGTTGTTGTGGTAAGCCTGATGGAGTTGCCCTTGAGCTTGAGTACTGGAAATGTATTTTTACTTTGGGTTCTCGTCTTGTATTGAGCTTGGTCAGACTTCGTTTTTGTGGATTGGCTCGTGGTGAGAATGAGTACTTGTCAGAGTAGGGGAAACTGTACCGAGGATGGTAACCCGGAGACCTTAGAGATTCCCCGACCCGTGATAGAGACTTTGGAGAACCAAGTGTTGGTGAGCAGATTGTTTATCTCCGCTGTCAATGTGTGTATGCTGAAGACCCGAAGTATCTTGCTAGCGGGAAGTCAGAGTATTTGACCAAAGTAAGACTTCAGTGCAGTAATCTGAGTGTGGCAGCCACACCCCGTATGGGTTGATATATCCTACTGATGCGAGTGATGTGATAGTGCCCCTTGGTTTTTGGTTCTGAGACTTGACTTGATTCAGATGCATGACTCGCTCGATGACTTTGAGCTTCGTCGTGGTTTGAATTTGGGAGTATATGTGGTGGAGACGCCTTGTTTGTCATGTCTCCGTTGGAGTGATTGGCGGATATTGTACAGGATTACATGTAGCGTATTATAGCTAGAGACGGATCTCTTAACCGTCGCTGGTGTTCTACTTAGAGGCAGTGATTTACCTTCAGCCAGGGTGTTGAGGGATCTGATCACCGTGTGGCTTGTCAGTCAGTTTGAGTCGAGAGGGCACTGGGATGCCAAACGTTGGGATGATACTGATAGGGGTGTTGGACATAGAGACTAGACTTGTGGGCTAAAGTTAGTGAGACCTTTTTGCCTAGGTGTTTCACCAGGGGACACACCGACTTTATTAGCCTAGAAGAAGGATGACTCGATGAGATTTTGTACCAGTGGTCGACGACTAAACAAAATTAAAGAGTAGGATGAGGTTCTTCTACTGGAGATTGACGACTTGTTGAGACAGCTGAGAGAATCCCTGTTGCTTCTTGACGATGTGTTTTGTCGGATGAGAGTTTTGATCCCATAAATGTAGCTGCCTGGCAATGTGGTTTCGACAGGTAGTGCGACAGGTTTGTCAGAATGAAGCAGAGATCGCGTTTGGTAGTTTATTCAGATTACTCCAGGTGGCCGTGCTTATAATTAGATTGGTTAGAGAGAACGATCAGTTCTTGGTACAATGGCAGTGATGCAGTTTTCTTGAGTGGAGGCAGACGACCACTATGATGATAGTCGTACCGGAGGCAGAGAAAGGCCGTAGGTGTGCAGTTTATTATGATGTTTCCGGGATGATAATGGTTGTGTGCTGATACAGGATGGTTAATTGGTAGCTCTGATTCGAGACAACTTGATGTTGATGAGTATAACTTTTCACTAATAGCTCGGGATGGATGTTGATGGTGTTGTGTTCGGGTTGGAGATACTCATGTTGAGAGAGATTCTGAGTATCCCCTATCACTGTGATTTTGAGTACTTGTTTATTCAGGAAGGGTCAAGCACGAAACAAACATATCATGTGAGGTTTCATGGAGCAATTGTTGATCAAGTGCAAAGACTAGAACAACCAGACTGTGCGAAGTGGTGGTTCTGCCAATGTTGAGTGGCAGAGCCTCGGAGGATCAGCGTCCAGGTACATGGACAGTTAGACTATGGGATTCTATGATGTGTGGTGGTGGGCCAGATGACAAGATAATGAGACTAATGGTGACTTGACTCTCCGGGACAGATTGTTGGCGCCTTTGCGTAAGTGGTGCCGTGTGGAGATGCTTCAACTCCTTCTTCATCATGGATTAGTGGTACAGGTGGTAGTGGATAGATTGACAGAACTCACATATCTCCTTGGGATGAGGATGCCCGACTTCTTGGAGCATTTTAGACCGGTTTGGGTTGAGTAGGGAGTTAGTCTATGCAAGATGATGAGTCAACAGTGTCAGATCGAGGTTTAGGTCTTGCCAATCATATCAGACATTGTTACAGAGAGAGTTGCATGCTCCACCGTATTTTAGCTGGGCGGATCATCTGTGGACAGACAGCCGGTCGGGATAGACCATGCGAGTTTCAGAGGACATGTCTTATGTTTTGCGCCATGAGTTATGAGGCGAGTTAGGAGGGTTGCTCGTTGTTCATAGAACTCGAGTACGACAGCATTGACAGATTGACGTTTTGGTAGCTTTGTGCGAGGTACTTTGTGACTGACTGAATAGAACTCCCCCGTGTTGGGTGAAGACCTTGATGCAGTTCTGTGGGAACCAGGTATGGTTAGAAGGACTATTGAGTAGATGAGATTGGTTAGGTGGAAGTCGTTGGCTTTGATGGTGGTGCAGACTATTATCCAGGTTGTTCGATTGCTCATGGTGACCAATGACAGGGTTGTTTCAGTGGATCACATGTTGTGGCATCATCTTGTGGTGGAAAGATTTGTTTGGCAGTGAGTTTCAGCTGTACAGAAGCTGTTTTTACCTGGATTTTTCTTATGAGATAGGAAAGTAAGGTGGCGAAATTCCTTAAAGGGGGTAGTATTGTAATGACCCGACACGATTTTTCGGAGTTTTAGGGTCTTGGTAGCAGTGGGGTGAGTGTGGGCCCTGTGGTGGGTCCTGGTTTGCTCGATTTTGACTTCGGAGACTCAGAGGGCAATTTGATAATTTTGAATTATTGAATAATCTGTCATAATTAAAAGTTTGAAAATCACACGTTTTCCACCGACATTTGTCATTCGATTTCTTCGGGCTTTTAAAATATTTTTGAAACTTGAGATTATTTATTTAAAAAAAAAAAAGCCCAACCTAAACCCCCTAAACCACCCCCCCCCCCTCTTCCGCGTAGCACTGAAGCACGCGGGCTACAGTGCTGCCGCTGCTTCTCTCTCTCCCTCCTCTCACTCTCCTCTCTTCCTAACCCTAACCCTAATCTCTCTCCTCTCTTTCCCCTCCCTCAAGTCGCCGCTGCCGTTGCTTCTCTCTCCCCCCTTCTCTCGACCTCTCCCCTCTCCCGTTTCTGCCGATGCTTTGCCCTCCTCCCCCATCTCGTTTGGACGGCTTCAACAACACCAGATTCATCGGATTCCATCATTCCCGCCGTCGTCAACCTCGTCCCTCTTCTTCTCCTTCCCTTTTCTCCATTTTCCCTGATTTCCCTTCTCTTTCCCTCAGTTTTTCTAAACTGGGTTGCTGAGTCGACTCGATCGGGTCACCGAGTTGACTCGGCTGAGTTCAGTTCTGGACAACCCAGGCCCAGTCCACTGTGTAGCCCAGTGGGCCTAGGGGCCCGACCCAGCTCGCCAGCCCACCTTCGGCCCGGCTCGATTCAGGCCCAGCCCGTTTCAACCCAGTTTCGGGCCCGACCCAATTTCAAACCCAGATTCCAATTTTGGGCTCAGTTTCAAGCCCGGCCCAAGTTTGGACCCAGTTTTCAGTTTCGGGCCCACTTCAGTTCCGTTTGGACCCGACTCGCTTTAGGGCCCGTTTGTAGTCCACACTTAGTTTGACCCGTTTTGCCCAGTTACTTATCCATGTGTTCTTGTTTCAACAGATTGAGCACTTTCAACCCCTGTACTCGTTTTCTCACATTGGATTTCAAGGACACACACAGGTGAGGGAACTCATCACCGCTTTTAGCATGCATCTTACTCTTCTATCAAATGTGTGGGTACAAGATGCGGCGAATGGGGTCCTCCGATATTATGAGCCACTCTGCAAGGGAACTGTTGATACCATTATGTGGCCGGGGTCTCATCTGGGTGTATTTGTACCCATTGCTCACGGAGCACTGATGAATAATTTATCGGAGGTCGTGACTTGTTGATGGTATGATAACATGATTGGTTAACGCGTGATAACTTGCCATGTATGTGATTAATAATTTAATCAACATGCTTTAGAATTGCGTACAGTAGATAGTAGATGATACCACTTTCTATGCTCGTATGGAACATGCCATGATTGATACCATATCTGAATGTTAATATGTAGCATGTAATAGATAATGATGTATATACTTAATGATGTTGCGATTTGTCATATTGATGACATGCGTAGAGATAATTTTGTATGCATGTGGCTAGTGCAAATGAATGTCGGTGGGGGCATGGGTACTAGGCAACATCAGGATCTAAAGACTCCCCCTAGCTTGTCGAGTAGTAGGGTGGGGACGTTGTGTGGGACCGCGTAGTGAAAGGGTGGTTGGACTATGGGCTACCCGGTGGTTGGACATAAGTTGAAGTTTTTCCTGGCACGGGTTAGATTGTCAGGTGTGATCTTTAAATACGCCTACAAGGGAGGTGTGGTCCGGTTCGGAGGATAAGGTGCCCGAGAGTCCTAAAAGGGACATGTTGTGAGGTGGTCATGGAAACCTTCGGGAAGTTTTAGGGTTGAGTGTTAACTCGCCCAAGGCTGACTTAAAGGTCATTACAGACACGCTACCCGAGTGCGTGGCTGATGAGGCGTCCCTAGTGGTCTAATGGGTTGAGTGGTTCGCCCGTGTGAAGACCAGAGGGTGGGATGGCGGCTTGTGATCCCCGAATGACCGAGTAGGCTGAGGAGGTACTCGCCTGGTCATTGGTCGAGGGATGATGCAGTGAGGGACAACTCCCGCTAGTATGGCTTGTAATCCCCGAATGACCGAGTAGGCTGAGGAGGTGCTCGCCTGGTCATTGGTCGAGGGATGATGCGGTGAGGGACAGCTCCCGCTAGTATGGCTTGTGATCCCCGAATGACCGAGTAGGCTGATGAGGTGCTCGCCTGGTCATTAGTTGAGGGATGATGCGGTGAGGGATAGTTCCCGCTAGTATGGCTTGTAATCCCTGAATGACCGAGTAGGCTAAGGAGGTGCTCGCCTGGTCATTGATCGAGGGATTATGCGGTGAGGGACATCTCCCGCTAGTATGACTTGTGATCCCCGAATGACCGAGTAGGCTGAGAAGGTGCTCGCCTGGTCATTGGTCAAGGGATGATGCGGTGAAGGACAACTCCCACTAGTATGACTTGTGATTCCCCGGATGACCAAGTAGGCTGAGGATGTACTCGCCCGCTCATTGGTCGAGGGATGGTGCGATGAGGTATTTCAGGCTAGGACACCTGTAGGGTGGGGACAACCTGCGATGTGGTGTGAGATGATGTTCCAGGCTATGACATCTCCAGGGTGAGTACAATTTGAGGTATGATAGTCCAGGCTATGATACCTGCAGGGTGGGTACATTCTTAGGTATGGTATTCCAGACTAGGACACCTGTATGATGGGGATAACCTGTGGTGTGATGTGATAGTGTGTTTACCCGCAGTTGACTTTGGCGTTCGTTGTTGAGACTTGTGTTGTAGGTGTTGACTCACCAGGAATTTATGGGCGCTTAACGAGTGAGTTCGGCCGGCTCACTCGGTAGAAGGCCTGTAGAATCCTGTGAGGGGTGGATACGCCAACTGTGTGGAGACCAACAGATAGAGACCATAGATGAGTCTGGTTGGCAGTCCGTTGATGACTGGTGAGGTGGTTACTCCCGTGTGTTAGTCAGTTTGGGACTCTAGTGAGTCCGACTCTTGGGTTGGTCGTGGTATGTGTGCTGGTTGTCCTAAGAGAGTCATAGGTCTGGTCGAGAAGGTTTGATTCTGATCTGGTTGGAGCTCAGTCTGTGTACCCGAGGGTGGGTGAATTGCAGCGGATGCATAGAGTTGCATTGAGTTGGTTAAAGAATGTACTGGAGGCCCGGCAGTTGTGGGCTCGTGTGTTAGGGGTGGGGCACTCACCTGCATAGTCATGCATGTAGACATCATAGATATTGATGTGTTCATATGATCATATACATTGTATGCTTGGTGATACATGATGCGTGTGTTACCCTCACTGGACATGTAGAGCTCACCCCTTGTCTCACAGGTACTTCATAGAGGAAGGGTCGGCGGGACCCTCAATCGGACATTGGGCGTAGAGTCGCAGCTTTGTACCTGTCATGATTTCATTTTGTATTTGAGAACCTGTTAATGTATTTGAGATATGTGTACATTTCATTAAGTTGGATGAATGTAATAATGGAATGATGTTATTGTTTCCAATTATGATTAATATTTTATTGGTGCTATCGGTTATTGATTTGAGTGTGGGTTGTGGGAGTGGTACTTCCCTTTATTTTGAAAAAAAAAATTATACCCCTGAATTAGTATCAGATTGGTTTTGGGACTGCGTGCCAGTTTGACGTACTCGTATAGGGACGGGTTGTTACACCTTCTTCCATGGATATCTTCCTTGAATGAATCATCTTATTTGCAATTAAGACACCATCTAGTATTTGTTTATCTGTTACTTTAACACTAAACTAGATCCAAGGTTTTGAAATTTCAAGGTTTTAGCTCCTCATTGCTTCTCCAGTTGTACAGTTCTCTCCCCATTGAGCCCCCTTTCTCCTAAGCCCCTACTCCATAGAGACAAAATAGGGGAAAGATGCCAAGATTTCATGAAAGAAAGGACTTTTTTTTGTTTGAAAGATTACCACAAAAGAAAGGATTTCCCTTTTTTGAAAGGTTACCATGAAAGAAAGGACTTACCGGATCAAAAAAACCTAACACGTAGAATATCAATATTAAAACCCTAAAATGACTTAATGCAATTTTTGCCATAAAATACTAAAATTTCAAAGAATGGAAACACCAGTGGACCTAAAAAACCTCACTTGTACAGTATCAAGCTCCAAATGTAATAAGTACCAAGTTCAAAATGTAACTAGAACATATCCACTTGGATGCATGGATAGGAGACTACTTTCCTCAAAATTAACCATTGTTCAATCCTACTTTACCCACTATGCAAAATCGTAAGGTTGTAATTTTGCAACTATCTCTACAATCCTTAGCTATGACAATCAAACTAAAAAAAACCGTAAGTTCTATAAATAGCAAGATCAACAACCTAAAGAGAATTTCCCTAAAAAATAAACATCTTTTATACTTATTCTTTGTTAGAAAATCATGACTTGATAACATTCATGAGGTACAACTTACTCTCAAAAGTTAGCCTGAGAAGGGTGCCTTAAGTGTTATATGGATTCGTTGGTTTCTCAAATTAGGCGATGTGGGACTTATGTCACTTTGACACCCACCCTCACATGCAGTTGCGCCCTGTTGTACGTGGAAACTTCAAACCCACCCTCATGCACACCCTGCTCTATACCATGTAAGAAAACCATAGTTTGATAACACTCTTGAGGTAGAACTTACTCTCAAAAGCTAGTCCTCAAGTGTTAAATGGAGTCATTCGTTTCTCAAATTAGGCGATGTGGGGCTTTTGTCACTTTCACACAGCCATTTTTATAAAAAAAACCCTAATTTTACAATAACAAGAACAAAATCCGAATGCATGGAAAGTAAGCTACTTAATTGGACATTAACCATTTCTTAGGCTTTTTAAGGTCATTGCTGGGAAAATCAAAAGGGTTTACGGAAGGGGTCTTACCTTTTCTTTGTCGGACGGCGGACGTTTCTTTAAATTAGAGACGTCAAGTGATGGAATGAGAGGCGCCAGACCTCCTGTAAGCGCATAAACCTACATTCCACGGAAGACAGAAAATCAGAAAGCAAAGATATAAAAAAGGGGCGAAATCAAATCCACGGAATTCAAATCCATTGAAAAAATTTATGGGAGAATATAAGGGGGAAGAAAATGCCTCTCGTGAGACGCCATCAGGTTTACGGTGGGAGGTCGTATGGGAGCGAGACCTCTTCTCCTGAGACGCTGCAGTCTTGGGCAGACCCAAGATATCCTTGGCATCCATGAGACGATTTCAGGATTTCCTGCGAAAGCAGATTTCTCGTTTCCTCGTCGGCTCCACTTCCAGCGCTATAGTATTTCCGCACGTCGCGTTCAGATAGTATTTAAGCAGATGATTAATATTAAATACGGTCCGACCCTGGTCGAACCCTCGAGAGAAGTTAGTATCATGTGCGCTAAGTGATAATAGTTTGAATTATTCTTTCAATTTATAAATTTTGTATAAATTTTTTATTTTAATATTTAAAAATAAAATTGTAATTATATTCTTTAAACTCATCAAATCTAATCATAATTTTTTCTACATTTTTAAAAATTGAACAAATTATTTTAACTCCCTAAATTTTATTTTAAAATATTTTTAATTTTTATAAAGTTTATATATTTATTTGTTTGTCAACAAGAAAGAAAATTACAATTGTTCAATAAACAATCATTGAAATTCATTTGATGGTCAGATCATATACTTACTTACAAGTTGATGCATGAAGATTAAATAGAAGTTATGTTATT
>CM039090.1:66192604-66253769 GCA_022113865.1 Chimonanthus praecox
ATTTTGTTTAGTCGTCGACCACTGGTACAAAATCTCATCGAGTCATCCTTCTTCTAGGCTAATAAAGTCGGTGTGTCCCCTGGTGAAACACCTAGGCAAAAAGGTCTCACTAACTTTAGCCCACAAGTCTAGTCTCTATGTCCAACACCCCTATCAGTATCATCCCAACGTTTGGCATCCCAGTGCCCTCTCGACTCAAACTGACTGACAAGCCACACGGTGATCAGATCCCTCAACACCCTGGCTGAAGGTAAATCACTGCCTCTAAGTAGAACACCAGCGACGGTTAAGAGATCCGTCTCTAGCTATAATACGCTACATGTAATCCTGTACAATATCCGCCAATCACTCCAACGGAGACGTGACAAACAAGGCGTCTCCACCACATATACTCCCAAATTCAAACCACGACGAAGCTCAAAGTCATCGAGCGAGTCATGCATCTGAATCAAGTCAAGTCTCAGAACCAAAAACCAAGGGGCACTATCACATCACTCGCATCAGTAGGATATATCAACCCATACAGGGTGTGGCTGCCACACTCAGATTACTGCACTGAAGTCTTACTTTGGTCAAATACTCTGACTTCCCGCTAGCAAGATACTTCGGGTCTTCAGCATACACACATTGACAGCGGAGATAAACAATCTGCTCACCAACACTTGGTTCTCCAAAGTCTCTATCACGGGTCGGGGAATCTCTAAGGTCTCCGGGTTACCATCCTCGGTACAGTTTCCCCTACTCTGACAAGTACTCATTCTCACCACGAGCCAATCCACAAAACGAAGTCTGACCAAGCTCAATACAAGACGAGAACCCAAAGTAAAAATACATTTCCAGTACTCAAGCTCAAGGGCAACTCCATCAGGCTTACCACAACAACTTAGGGAAGTCCAAGCACCACCAAGGAGCTAGGTTCCATCTACCCTATCACACAGGGGATGAACCTAATCTCTAGTCATTATCTCACACATCTCTGACCCATGCACAGTCCGAGAGTTGAACCGTACTCTGGTACCAACTGTAACAACCCGTCCCGCTACGAGTACGTCAAACTGGTACAACAAAACCGATCTGATACTAATTCAGGGGTATAATTTTTTTTTTCCAAAATAAAGGGAAGTACCACTCCCACAACCCACACTCAAATCAATAGCCGATAGTACCAATAAAATATTAATCATAATTAGAAACAATAACATCATTCCATTATTACATTCATCCAACTTAATGAAATGTACACATATCTCAAATACATTAACAGGTCCTCAAATACAAAATGAAATCATGACAGGTATAAAGCTGCGACTCTACGCCCAATGTCCGATTGAGGGTCCCGCTGACCCTTCCTCTATGAAGTACCTGTGAGGCAAGGTAATGTAGGACACGGAAGATGCAGCACACAGATTTCACTTCTATTTATTTTTATTTATTTATTTCTTAATTAGCAAGTAGGATTTGTTATTTGGGATCTTAGCAATCCAACTTTAGTTACTTTTCTATTTGATTTATGAGTCCTTTTCCTATTTGATTTAGGAGTCCTTTCCTATTTGATTTAGGAGTCATTTTCCTATTTGATTTAAGAGTCCTTTTCTATTTTGATTTCTTATTTTTTTCTTATAAATACAATGCATGTAAGAGAGGGACTCACCTCTTTCGAATATATGAATTGATATAGATTTACTATCTTATTTTCCTCTATCATCTCTGCCGAGTTGCAGACCTTACCTTCATTGCTGGTTTTCTTCTGGCCATCGCTGATTCTGGGCTTAATCCTAAAGGAGATACCCTGTTGTCGCTGCCTTGGGCTTTATCCCAAGCTTATCTCAGTTACAAGTCTTCCGCCCCCTGTCTAGTTGCAGGCTGTTCTACATTACAAGGGGTGAGCTCTACATGCCCAGTGAGGGTAACACACGCGTCATGTATCACCAAGCATACACTGTATATGATCATATGAACACATCAATATCTATGATGTCTACATGCATGACTATGCAGGCGAGTGCCCTACCCCTAACACACGGGCCCACAACTGCCGGGCCTCCAATACATCCTTTAACCAACTCAATACAAGTCTATGCATCCGCTGCAGTTCACGCACCCTCGGGTACACAGACTGACCTCCAACCGGATCAGGATCCATCCTTCTCGGCCAGACCTATGACTATCTCAGGACAACCAGCACACATACCACGACCAACCCAAGAGACGGACTCACTAGAGTCTCAAACTGACTACCACACGGGAGTAACCACCTCACCAGTCCTCAACGGACTGCCAACCAAACTCATCTATGGTCTCCTCAACCGAGCACTAGAGTCTCGATAATCAAACCTATAACCTCGGACCTATCTGTTGGTCTCCACACGTTGGCGTATCACTCTACACAGGATTCTATAGGTCTTCTACCGAGTGAGCCGACTGAATTCACTCGTTAGGCGCCCATAAATTCCTATTGAGTCAACACCTACAACACAAGTTTCAACAATGAACCCCAAAGTCAACTGCAGGTAAACACACTATCACATCACACCACAGGTTATCCCCACCATACAGGTGTCCTAGCCTGGCATACCATACCTAAGAATGTACCTACCCTACAGGTGTCATAGCCTGGAACATCATCTCACCACATCGCAGGTTGTCTCCACCCTACAGGTGTCATAGCCTGGAATACCTCATCACACCATCTCTCGACCAATATGCGGGCGAGCACATCCTCAGCCTACTCGGTCATCTGAGGAATCACAAGTCATACTAGCGCGAGCTGTCCCTCAGCGCATCATCCCTCGACCAATGACCCAGGCGAGCACTTCCTCAGCCTACTCGATCATTCGGGGATCACAAGTCATACTAGCGGGAGCTGTCCCTCACCGCATCATCCCTCGATCAATGACCAGGCGAGCACCTCCTCAGCCTATTCGGTCATTCGGGGATCACAAGCCATACTAGTAGGAGTTGTCCCTCACTGCATCATCCATCGACCAATGACCAGGCGAGCACCTCTTCAGCCTACTCGGTCATTCGGGGATCACAAGCCCTACTAGCGGAGCTGTCCCTCACCGCATCATCCCTCGACTAATGACCAGGCGAGCACCTCCTCAGCCTACTCGGTCATTCGGGGATCACAGGCCGCCATCCCACCCTCTGGTCTCCACGCGGGCGAACCACTCAACCCATTAGACCACTAGGGACGCCTCATCCGCCACGCGCTAGGGTAGCGTGTCTGTAATGACATTTAAGTTAGCCTTGGGCGGGCTAACACTCAACCCCAAAACTCCTCGGAGGTTTCCATGACCACCTCACAACATGTCCCTCTTAGGACTCTCGGGCACCTCATCCTCCGAACCGGACCACACCTTCCTCATAGTCGTGTTTAAAGATCACACCTGACAATCTAACTCATGCCACGAAAAACTTCAACTTATGTCCAACCACCGGGTAACCCATAGTCCACCCACCCTTTCACTACACGGTCCCACACAACATCCCCACCCTACTACCCGACAAGCTAGGGAGAGTATCTAGATCCTGATGTTGCCTAGTACCCATGCCCCCACCGGCATTCCATTTGCACTAGCCACATGCATACAAAATTATCTCTACGCATGTCATCATTATGACAAATCGCAACATCATTATCTATTACATGCTACACATTAATATTCAGATATGGTATTAATCATGGCATGTTCCATATGAGCATAGAAAGTGGTATCATCTACTATCTACTGTATGCAATTTTAAAGCATGTTGATTAAATTATTAAACCACATACATGGCAAGTTAGCACACATCAACCAATCATGTTATCATACCATCAACAAGTCACGACCTCCGATAAACTATTCATAGGTGCTCCGTGAGCAATGGGTACAAATACACCTGGATGAGACCCCGCCACATAATGGTATCAATAATTCCCTTGCCGAGTGGCTCATAATATCGGGGGACCTCATTCGCTGCATCTTGTACCCACACATTTGATAGAGGAGTAAGATGCATAGATGCATGCTAAAAGCGGTGATGAGTTCCCTCACCTGTGTGTCCTTGAAATCCAATGCGAGAAAACGAGTTCGGGAGTTGAAGGTGTTTAATCTGTTGAAACAAGAACACAAGGATAAGTAACCGGGCAAAACGGGTCAAACTAAATCTGGACTACAAATGGGCCCGAAAGCGAGTCGGGTCCAAACCGAACTGAAGTGGTCCCGAAACTGAAAACTGGGTCCAAACTTGGGCGGGGCTCGAAACTGAGCCCAAAACTGGAAACTAGGTTTGAAATTTGGTTGGGCCCGAAACTGGGTCGAAACGGGCCGGGCCAAAGGCGGGCTGGGTCTGGCCCACTGGGCTACACAGCGGATTGGGCCTGATTTGCCCAGAACTGAACTCAGCCGAATCAACTCGGTGACCCGACTGAGTCGACTCAGCAACCCAGTTTGGAAAAACTGAGGGAAAGAGAAGGGAAATCAGGGAAAATGGAGAAAAGGGAAGGAGAAGAAGAGGAGGGACGAGGTTACCAGGGTTCGGTCAAAGGGGGCCGACGAATCCGAGCTCCGACGACGGCGGGAAGGATGGAATCCGACAAATCTGGTGTTGTTGAAGCCGTCCGAACGAGATGGGGGAGGAGGGCAGAGCATCGGCAGAACGAGAGAGGGGAGAAGCCAAGAGAAGAGGGGAGAGAGAAGCAACGGCGGCTTGAGGGAGGGGAAAGAGAGGAGAGAGATTAGGGTTAGGGTTAGGAAGAGAGGAGAGTGAGAGGAGGGAGAGAAAGAGAGACGGAGAGAGAAGCAGCGGCAGCACTGTAGCTAATGTAGAACAGCCTGCAACTAGGCAGGGGGCGGAAGACTTGTAACTGAGATAAGCTTGGGATAAAGGCCAAGGCAGCGACAGCAGGGTATCTCCTCTGGGATTAAGCCCAGAATCAACGATGGCCGGAACAAAACCAGCAATGAAGGTAAGGTCTGCAACTCGGCAGAGATGAAGAGGAAAATAAGATAATAAATCTATATCAATTCATATATTCGAAAGAGGTGAGTCCCTCTCTTACATGCATTGTATTTATAAGAAAAAAATAAGAAATCAAAATAGAAAAGGACTCCTAAATCAAATAGGAAAAGGACTCCTAAATCAAAATAGAAAAGGACTCCTAAATCAAATAGAAAAGGACTCCTAAATCAAATAGGAAACTAACTAAAAATTGGACTGCTAAGATCCCAAACGAAAATAACAAATCCTACTAGCTAATTAAGAAATAAATAAATAAAGAAATAAATAAAAATAAATAGAAGTGAAATCTGTGTGCTGCATCTTCCGTGTTCTACATCAGTCCCCCGGTCTTGAAAAGAACTCGTCCTCGAGTGGAAATCAGCAAAAGCACACGGCACCAAACAAAGATGAAGACCAAGTCCGAAGATGCGAATGATGAAGCTTTGAACTGCACAATCTTCAAGGCACAGGCGACGAGAACATTCTTTCTGTGGGGCGAAAAATTGAAGGACCGCAAACGGGCGTAAGCATGGACGAACCAAGCTAATGGCGAAGGGGTCGTCATATGGCACTGGAGTGATCACACAGTCCTGATGATCTGTCGGATGGAAGACAAGAGGCTGACATGATAAGGGAAAAATAATCATAGATGAAGTCCTGGTATCCATAATGGATCAGGTTTGAGTAATGGAGATGGGTGAGAAATTTGCGGTGGTGGTGGAGGTGTAGGTAGAGGTGGTGACGGTTGATCACACTCGTCGGGTGTATCGACGGTGGTGCCGGCAACACAACTCGCTCTGTCTCCAACACGGGCATTGGTTGTGGGGTCACGACTGCATGAGAAGGATGCATGAATTCTGAGTCTGACTCCGGGGCAACATGCACGAACGCTGATGATGTCTTTGGAGTGGTCGGCACACATCTCGAGGAAGTGGGCACGTTTTTCGAAGTTTTGTTCACCTTCATCTGGGCTCTGTATTTTCGGCCGAACAAAAGTTCTCTAAATTCTTGGAAAAAGTCGTGAAAGTCAGAGCGCAACTCAGAGCGCATCTCAGAGATAAACTCGGATATAAAGTCATTGAACTCAGATTGGAGGAGAAATTGAGCACCATGTTTGTTGGATGCTAACCGGGCTACATGATGCTGGGAATGAGATCGAGGTGTCACATAATCCAAGACATGACGGTTGGAGTAGGGAAAAGGTTTAATGGATGGGTGAGGTGGACACATAACTTGTCAAATAGTCAAACTTGGTCAACTGGTCATTTGGTTTTTTTTTTTATTGTTGTGTTTTGTTGTCTGAGGGAAAAGGGGTGGAGGATGGGGATTGGGATGGTAGATTCGTACCTGGGATAATGCCCGGATTTGGAGAAGATGGCGGGGATCAAGACCACTATCGTCCCTGATAACGCAGGAACCTGTCTCGGAACAGGAACGTCTCTATATAAGAGATACAGAAACTCGGCTCTGAACCAATTAATGTAGAACAGCCTGCAACTAGGCAGGGGGCGGAAGACTTGTAACTGAGATAAGCTTGGGATAAAGCCCAAGGCAGCGACAGCAGGGTATCTCCTCTGGGATTAAGCCCAGAATCAACGATGGCCGGAACAAAACCAGCAATGAAGGTAAGGTCTGCAACTCGGCAGAAATGAAGAGGAAAATAAGATAATAAATCTATATCAATTCATATATTCGAAAGAGGTGAGTCCCTCTCTTACATGCATTGTATTTATAAGAAAAAAATAAGAAATCAAAATAGAAAAGGACTCCTAAATCAAAATAGAAAAGGACTCCTAAATCAAATAGGAAAAGGACTCCTAAATCAAAATAGAAAAGGACTCCTAAATCAAATAGAAAAGGACTCCTAAATCAATAGGAAACTAACTAAAATTGGCTGCTAAGATCCCAAACGAAAATAACAAATCCTACTAGCTAATTAAGAAATAAATAAATAAAGAAAGAAATAAAAATAAATAGAAGTGAAATCTGTGTGCTGCATCTTCCGTGTTCTACATCAGTAGCCGCGTGCTACAGTGCTGCGCGGAAGAGGGGGGGTGTTTAGAGGGTTAGGGTTTTAGGTTGGGCTTTTTTTTAAAAAAAAAAAATTAAAAATCTCAAATTTCAAAAATATTTTAAAAGTCCGAAGAAATCGAATCACAAACGTCGGGGGAAAACGTGTGATTTTCAAACTTTTAATTATGACAAAATATTCAATAATTCAAAATTACCAAATTTGCCCTCTGAGTCTCCGAACTCAAAAATCGAGCAAACCAGGACCCACTACAGGGCCCACACTTACCCCACTGCTACCAAGACCCTAAAACTCCGAAAAATCGAGTCGGGTCATTACAGAAGGCATCCTCAGGATTGGTAGATAAATTTTGTTATTATTGGTAGCATGAAATAATTATTATTGCTACTTAATCAGAAACTTTAATTATTAGATAATGCACTCATTCATGTATATTTACTTATATAATGTGTTGGAAGCATAATTATTATTTTTTTGAATGGTTAATATATTAATAGAAAGAGGCACTAGAGGTGCAAAAACAAAAACAAACTGAGGCATCAACAAAGAAACAAAAATCAAATCCCAAGTACACTCGCAGGACACACAAAGCCAGCAATCAAACTCTACAAAAAAGAACTATGCAATGTCAATGCAATCTTTCTAGGCTCGTAAGTGTTGGAAGCATAATTGCCAATATGTTTTGATGCTTTGGATGTGTAGCATTGTGTTTTGTTAATATTCATGCAATAAAGACACATCAGCAAATCTAAGTATAATTTTGAAATATTTAAAGGCATCTTGTTCCTATCATTGTGAAGTCGGATTCTGGTATGAACTGATATAGGCACCACTTAGTTTTCTAGAATTACTATGTGCATCTTCTATATTCTTAAAGGACCCAAATTATAAACATTAATTACAACCGAATCTCGACCACTCTAACTGCTACTACTGGCAACTCCATGAGCCCTATAATTCAGTTGGATAGAGAAACTACTTACAGACAGAAGAAACCACTTACATTTGGCTTGACTGAGTCTTCCCAATTAATGGAAATAGAAAAATAGATGAAAGTACATCTTAATTTCTTTCAATTGTTTCCCTCATTGAGAAGAACCTTGTCCTCAAGGTTCATGTTTTGGAAAACGCTGCTGAAGCTCATCGACGTTCTCCCAAGTAGCATCTTCTTTGGGAGGTGCTGCCATTGAACCAGAGCCTGAGTAGTGAAGTGCTTACTGATCTTGTGCCAGCCATTCAAGAATAGCATATGGCGCAGGTGATAGAACACCATCTTCTGTGATATTTGGCAGCTGAGAGCACACTGTAACATTCGGTCCCACCTTAGCTTTCAGCAAAGAAACATGAAATGTAGGATGGAGTTTACTGCAAGGAGGTAGTTCCATCCTGTATGCACTTTACCCACCTTTGAAGAATTTTAAATGGCCCAAAAAATCGTTCACCAGTTTTTGATTTGGTCGGTGAGCGATGGTAGTCTGTCTGTAAGTCTAAAATTTAAGATAGACATGGTCATCAACCTGTAATTGACCATCCCTTCGATGTTTGTAATATTGTTGGCGTATCCAGTTTTGAGCTACAGTGAAATTTTGTATTGGAGTCTTGAGTAAGGTTGATCTTTGTTGGAGATGAACATCAAGGTCATGGACCATGGTGGTGTCAAACTCATAAATCCGAAGAGATGACAGCGGCTGTCCGTAGTGAGCTTCGAGTGGAATCACCTTTGTTGTTGTTTGATAAGAAGTATTGTACCAATATTCAGTCCCCAGAGTCTCCATTGCTTTGGTTTTCGCTAACGAAACAGTGTAAATACATCTCCAAAGTCCGGTTAAGCTCTTAGTCCCATCCATGTGGGGATGGTATGCAGAAGTTGTCGTCACGTGCAACTTACAGGACTCGCTACAATTTTTTTTGAAAGATAACTATTTTAAAATTGTTGATGAATAACCGCTCCTGATCACATATAATGCTTCAGGGCATCCTGTGAAGAGGGAGACCTTCTGAACTGAGTAGAGATGAGAGAGAACCCAAATGAGCACATTTGGTGAGTTTCTCACGACTACTATGACGGAATTTCTTCCATGAAAGGGGTAATCTGTCAACGAAATCTCTGGCAATATCTTCCCACACTTTGTTCGGGATTAGAATGAGCTGAAGTAGGTCACCTGGCTGCCATGTATCTGCTTTATGGCATTGGCAAATGTTGCACACAACAACGTACTGTCTGACATCTTGCTTTAGCCCTTGCCATTGGAAGGCCGAAGCCAACTGCCGACAAAGGCACAATCAGGCGAGCCTGCATAGCTAATCTCAAGCAAGGGATGTGCACGTAGGCCTGCACAGCCTGCTAGTTGCGGCTCCCTTGGGGTCGCCTACACTTGTTGCCTACGTATGCTCCTCCTTTTGCTGGTGTGGTACATGGTGGGTTTATTACGCCCCACCAAAATGGCTCTGAAACAAGCAAAAAGTATGTGCCGCACTCACGAGAGGCTGCCAATGATATACTGGAGGAAGGTGGAGAGGTGAAGTAATTGAACTATGGAGTAAGGCTTGGCTGGTTAAACTCTCCCATAGTTTCCCTTTTAACGTGCATTGGGGTGGATCCAAGGTAGAAATCCATTGTTAATTTTGCCCAATCAAAAGTGATGGGGCTAGTTGTTCCAGCCATTGAATGCCCAACACAATACCAGCTAGTGGCAATAGATGGAGATCGGTGTAGAAGCGATGGCCTTGAATCGAGATCTCCTTTTGTTTGCATCTCCCTGTGCTCTCAAAGTGATTACCATATGCTACCTTGGCTCGAAAAGCAGCCAGGAAATATGGGATTACCCAGCTGTTCAATTAGACGGTGGTGCACAAAATTATGTGTACTACCACTGTCAATGAGAATAGAAACTAAGCGATGATGCACGAACCCCTTAACACGCGTAGTGCATGGTGACGACAAACCCGATATGCTTGCAATGAGACTTTTGGTTTCACAAGGTCCTTTACCTAATTCTGATTGGTCCAAGTGAGCTTGATTCTCATTGTCGATCTCCAACATAAATAATTGTTGCTGCTTGCATCTATGGCCTAGTGTAAACTGCTTATCATAGTTGTAGCGAAGGCCATGTTCACGTTGAGACTACATTTTAGCCCATGTCAAGCATTAGATAATTGTTGTCCATTCGCTACCTGTCACATTGGCTGGGGTGGGTCTCTAAGCAGGGCGTGGGGCCACAACGCCTGTGCAATGCGTGGTCCGTCAAACATGAGACAACCACTCTTCTCTCATTTTAGTCAGTCCAATAGAGGCCAAAGTGAATAAGACTGCAACATACATACTTCCTCCAAAAGTTTGTCTTTGAGCCCACCGATAAGGCAACCAATCAACGCCTTCTCCAGCCACCCACGGACACAATTTACCAAGCATTCAATGTTTGTTGATATTCCCACATTGTTCTCACCTACTGGATCTGTGAAAGGGCCTCATCGAAGTCCTCATAGTCAGACGACCCGAAGTGGCACACATAGTGCCTTGTTGAAATCAGGTCATTCAAGATTGCTAGTTGTATCACGTACACCATTGATTCGCTTCACCTTCCATGTGAAAGGAAGCGTAGTATGCGTTGTTCCGGAGGAGTATTATGGTATTCACAGAATTGCTTTAATTGGTTAACCCATTTGGTAGGTTCCATTCCTTTGTAGCAAGGTAACTCTAAATGAGCAATACAGGGTTACAACGCCCTTGAATTTTGACCAGTTCGATGAGTGGCCAATTCAACCTATCCATTGGTTCCTCCTATCAAACTAGACATGTAGAGCTTGCTCCTTTTGCAACCGGTTAGTAGTCATGTTCTGTGTCATCTGCTTCAGCATGTTTTGCATCTCAAAGAATTTACCGAGAATTTTCTTTGATACCCTTCGAGCACTGTTGAGGCTCTTTGTCTCCTTTCCAAGTGGTCCTTGGTGGTGGCCATGACCTGGTTCCTATACAAGATCTTGGTATGAATTAAGATGGCACCACTAAATTCTCTGGGAATTACTATGCATATGCCTACATGCTTTAAGGACCCAAATTATAAATTAATTACAACTGTCACGGCTCGACCCAACGGACACATGAGAAACAATAATAATTTTTTTTTTTTTGAAGCATACACAACTCATAGTCCAAACATGTGATATCTACACGTGTTACAAAATTCCTACAGATTCCAGCACTTATTGGACCAATACGTCTACCATGGGACCACAATATCTATTATGGGGTCAATATGCTCACCATATAATCAATATCTAGGCATGAATCCAATATGTCTACTGTGGGAACGACATCCATGGGATTCATCATCCATCTCTGGTAAATCTCTATCAGTGAGTATCATCTATCCATGGATAATAACCATCCATGAATATAATCCATCCATGGGCATAACTCATACATTCGCAGAACCAATATGTCTATCATAGGACCAACAAGTCTAACATAAGACCAATACGTCTACTATGGGACCAACATGTCCACCATAATACCAATACGTCTACCATGGGACCAACATGTCTAACATAAGATCAACACGTCACCATAATACCAATACGTCTACCATGGGACCAACATGTCTAACATAAGATTAACACGTCTACTATAAGACCAACATATCCACTATAATACCAATACGTCTACCATGAGACCAACATGTCTAAGATAAGACCAATATGTCTACCATGGGACCAACATCCAAGCACCACCATGGGAACCATCATCCATGGGTATACACATCCATCCCTGGTAACACTCTATCAGTGAGTATCATTTATCCATGGATAATAACCATCCATGAATATATTCCTCCATGGGTATAATCCATCCATGGGAATAATTAATCCAGGCGAACACCATCTACCATGAGATCTTCTATCTGTAGGAACAACACTCGAATGAATCACTACGTTACTATGGCAACAATATCAAATCATCATATCATATCATAAATATACTACGACCCCTAGCAAGACTTAGGGCCCATGACTTACTAAGCGGGAGACCCACGACTAGCGTGATCAAGTCTACATCACCCTGCATCCCGTCACCGCAAGGGTGATTCAATCAAGCTCTAAGGCGGTCGGACCGCGTCTAACGAAGCTAGCACTACCCCCATGGGGTAAAATAGTATCTAGCTCTGCGCATCAACGCACATCAAGTGTGCTAAATAACCGTGAGAGCGCCCTCCAGCGCGCAGCATGTGAGGAACCTACTTCTCAACGGCAACCCTACGGGACCAAGTCTCCGTAGTCGAACCCACCGTCCTGAATATCTCTCTGGAACGGTCAGTCAACTATCATAATCACTTGAAGAATGTACTCATACCACGTCTCAATATCAAGTGACCAAGTCACATATACATCTCAATGCCACAGTCTCCGTATGTTCATATCGAGGCTTCCGCGGTCTCACGGCTCTAGGCCTTATTCATGGAATCTATATACTTATCTCATCATTTTAACCATACAAAGGTGAGACAATGATCTACTGATAAGACAATTTCCTTTTCAACAGACTGATGCATAATGTTATCAACATCACGTGAGACGCACCCATACCACGTCTCAATCATCAATATTACGTGAGGAACGTACCCATACCACGTCTCAATCATCAATATCACATGAGGGACACACCCATACCACGTCTCAATCATCAACATCACGTGAGGGACGCACCCATACCACGTCTCAATATAATCATCACGTGAGGGACATACTCATACCACGTCTCAATATAATCAAGTGACCTAGTCACATACATCTCAGTGTCAAAGTCCCCATCTGTCCATCTTAAGAATTTTCTAGTTCTCTAGCCACTCTAGGCTTTACTCGAATAACAAACATATATGTCTCACCAAGGCATCATAACCTCTTCGGGCCGCCTTCGAGGGATCCAACATCTAGCATTAGGGTCTATATTAGGGAAGGTATATCCCACCAATCCCTTTCTACCCTTCACATTTGCTCGACATCTAACATCATCCTTAATATAAATGGATGACACAATGCATCTTTTGATCGAACTGAGGCACAATGTCTCAGTTGCCTACGTACCACATAGTGGATCAGATCAACCGTAGTTCATTATTTTCACATTTGGGTTGACATTGGGGAATGGTCATACTTTTACTTTGGGGAAATCAAACAAGGCTTTCTTAGCATTTACATTGCATTCTATGCATTCTCAATCATGCTAGCCCATCCCCATTGTAGTATAAGTTAACCCCCTTGGGTTCTAAGATACTTGACCTTAACTCACCCATATCACTTAGTCCAACCCTTTACCAAGTTCCTCTTCAAATCATGGAAATTCGTTCTACACATGATTAGGTCAATCCACCACAACCATTATCAACATAGGTACTCACTAGTGATGTACACATCATCAATTAATCCAAGCATGACATTAAAACACATTCATCATGCTTATTATATGAGTTACCCATCATGAGAATTAATTTGATACATACATTACTCATAACCATACACAAGTATGGGAAGTTATCAAGGCCTTACATTACACATCCTGGGCAATCTTGATTTATCATATATTCTATATCATACTTTAACACATCACAAATCTATGAATTCTCAATTATAGTAAAATATAATCATAGGGAAGTTGAGAAACTCATACATATGTATCTGATACATATATTCACATCAATCACACATAGGCATAAAGAGGTCAAACTATAACCTTACTCAACTATGCATTGGAATGTGCACAAGGCAACATTCACTCAAACATATTATCACACATCTTGTGAGCATGGAATTTTACAAATATTCCCAATGTTCTAAGTGTATCGCATTCTCCAATTTTACCCAATGTTATCAAACTCGAATCGTATCGAAATTGGTTTAGGGGTATGAATCGAAAATTGTAAAATTCTACGATTCATATATCATCTTATTCCCATAATCATTTTGTTGACCTGGGCCATTACAACAACCAACTCTTCACCACTCTAATGGCTACTACCCACGACTCCATGACCCCTATAATTCACTGGGCAGAGAAACTACTTACATTTTGGTTGACTAAGCCTTCCCAATTAATGAAAATAGAAAAATCGATGGAAGCATATCTTTGTTTCTATCAGCTTAAAAAAAAATTAAAGGTTTGTCTTTTTCAATGAAAGTAGGATCTTCTTTAAAATGAACTTTTGCACTAAAACAAGGTAGTTATTAAAAAAGCAAACTGGTTTTGAAACCCATTTTTAATTTTCTATCTTTGCTAAAAATTGAGATTTTGCATACACATAAAAGGTCATTTCAAGGAAACCGCTTTCCTTTAGAGGAGATGGGATAGTTGATTTTCTTCAACACATTCTTATGTGTGGATAAACATATACTTGCTTGAAGTATGCCTGGCAAAATCAGGTTCATGCTTGGACATGCACCTTGCATCTTAGGCCCCAGGGTCCCTTGGCACCGTGATTGTGCCTTTACAACTATCTTTCAAAACATGGAAATATATTGTGGAGAAGAAGCCATACAAGGCATGATTACTCATTAGGGATTTGCAAACCGTAAAATTCAATGATAACCACAGGGTGGGAATGGGATGTGTTCATTTGTCCTGTGAAAAATGTATTCTTCAACTGATATTAGGACATGCATGACAAGAACTTGTAGCACAACTGATAAGGGTTTATTTTGCAGCCTAAAGGTTGTAGGTTCAAGTCCCATGGGCATTAGATAAGCAGTTAGTCTATTGAAAACGATTTGCGAAATCCAAATATAAAAGCTAACCTCAAATTGATGTACTAGGATATGCATACGTGGTCATACTTACAAGTTTGAATCTATCCTTGCAGATTACATGGCAGTGGCTTCCTTTTACCTCCTCCGCTCGAACAGATAATTTGCAACTTTATCATTGGGTACGTTCTCATGTCTTGTACAAGGACAGCATTAAGCCTATTGCTCAGCAATGGACACTAAATTTCTTGGTAGTTTCAAGTGCCATAATTGGTTCTTTTTGCCAGGTTAGAGTTGTAAACGGTGTCCCTCCCACGGGTGACTATTCATTTGCAAAGTACAACAAAGTATGTAGCAGGGTGTATGTATTAATATATGCAGCTATGCATTTTTTATCTGAACTAACCTACATTTGTGGTATTTTTGCAGTCGGTTGACATTGTCAAATACACAGATGAGGAATATGAAAAGCATTTGACAGATCCTGTAGGTACAATTTAGTGGTTACTCTTAATTTTACTGTAGTGATACTCTATCTGCATGCATTTATATTAATGCAGTTAATCAGGGAAAGTTTACATTGATACAAGTGATGGGCATTTATGTCATCTAATGTTTGTTGATGTGTGTTATGCTTAACTTTATTTTTTGTTCTTGCTATTTTCTTTTGTCAACCATGTAAAATTTTCATATCTTTCCAAAACAAAAAATCATGTAAATTTTTCATGTTTGTGTTGCAATTGACTGAAGTAAGGTTACTTTGTAAGTCAGCATATTTATTTTGAGGTAAAACAATCATTGTGGCAAGGTTACTTCTTTAGGCAGCATATTTATTTTGTGGTAAAACAATCACTGTGACATGGATTGTCATCATGGACTAACTACTTTACTCTCTCTTTTCACTCTAGATGTGGACGAAGGAAGAGACAGATCGATTATTTGACTTGTGTGAACGGTTTGACCTCCGCTTTATAGTGATAGCTGACAGGTTTCCATCCTCTCGAAGTGTGGAGGAATTGAAGAGTCGTTATTATACTGGTAGGTTGCATAATGTTCTTGGTCTGAATATCTTCTTAGTTTATTTTAGCATTTCAAGGATTCTGTTGATAGTTTCACCCCCTTTATGTGGGATGAACAAATTTACAACACAAGGAACTGTTTTTTTTTCTTGTGTGCATGCAGTGACTAGAGCACTTGTAGTTGCAAGAGCTCCATCCTCTGGTGATGTTTCTGGACACCCTCTTGTTAAGGTGTGAAGACAATATGGTTGAAATTTCTAAGATGACTTCTATTCCTTGATGCTGGTGCATTCACATGATATTACTTATTTTCCGTATTCTGGGCATTTGGATTATTATGTCTTTGTTGTTGATGTTGATGATTTGTAGTCCCATTTATTAGTATTTCTTCTTCATGCAGGAGTCTTACAATGTCACGCAAGAGATTGAGCGCAAACGTGCATTAGCCACGATTTTCTCGCAAACAAAAAAGCATGAACGAAAAGAGGCTGAGGTACTGTTGCATTCGCAACTTTGGCTTCATCATGTAAGGTTGACAGTAAAAAGTAAAACTTGTATCTTAAAACTTTCTTTTTGGAAAGAGAAGAAAAAGGCAATTGTATTGCAGATACATACATATGCACATTAGCAAGGAAGCTATATTGCTGCTGCTGCTGCTGCTGTTAAAATAATGTCAATTTTATGCAAAAAGAGGAGAAGAACATCCTTTCAAATGACAAGAATTGAAGAAGCAAGGAATTCAACACTATGAGAACACATGGCGAGATATCACCCATCAAAACGACACCTTGCAAACCACTAGGCACTATTCAATATTTGATATGATATGCTTGTATTGAGACCATATATACTTGCCAATCATTTTTTTGTCTGTATCAGGGTATGATGGTTGAATGATTCATAATAACCATGTAATTGGATGAGTTTTTTTTCGCTTGGATCTCATCCATCAAATTAATAATAATTAAATCCACATCTTTCAGATGGTATTTGAAGAGTGCAATTTTCTTTGGATGCCTTCCTAAAGTAAAAAAAAAACTTTTGTACGCACCCTAGAAACTGTAGATAGAAACGGCTTCTACATGGATGTGGATATTTGTATTTAGATATTCTTTAGAAGCACTTTTGACAAGTACAAAATTGTAAAATGATCTCTCAAAATGGAAAAAAATGTATGATCATGAAGTGGTATACTTAGGCTTCTTATTTGGTCTTGTAAGGTCTTGTTATATTATTATCTCTAATATTTTGGGTGGACAAAACCAAATCCCGAATTGACTTGGTCTCAACCATGAGATTAAAAGTCATTTAACTACATATTTGTTGCTGCTTATCTTTTGATGCCTTAAAATCTTCAACCATGATACATCAATAGAGCTGATCTATCGGCAGCTTTTGTTCATGGAGAAAGCCTTTCATGCATTGCGTCGTATCAATCATTCATATCCCCAAGTGAGTCTCACTGAATTACCTTCTATGTGATTCAGCAAGGGTAGATGCATTTCCATGTTAGACATATCAATGTGATGTAGGAGACATGAGAATGTGTTAAGTTTGTTTTCATATTTCACATTTTAATTTTGGAGAGAACGGAGAGACGAGGAAATGGAGGGAAACAAAGAGGGAGGATTTGAATGATGGGTGGAATAATGTACGAAAGATATCAATATTATGAGCTGGATGGACTGAAACCTCCCATTGGATAAGCATGCTAAATCACTTCCCAAGCGTCAAAGGTCGCTATGGGGTATATGCTTGTATATATATATCATCTTCTGTAATTTGCTGAATGGCCAAACTCGTGGGTTTCTTTGTTTATATCTTGTCAGATCCTTGCTGAAGCAAAGCGCATAGCTGAGTCACGTATGCTTTACAAGGTAAGAGTGCCTCTCTGATTACTGCATTAGGCATCATTTCATTTGGTCCTTTCTAATTCTGGTTTCAACTTTCAACACAAAAAGCTCAAATATAGGCATTCTCTTGAAAGTTAGGTTTACTCCTAGAATATCGGAATTGTTTGCAATTACCAGTGCATCTTTGTTGATATTTATATTTATTTCGTTGTGTAGACATCTTATATTGAAATTCTATATGACTTCTTTTTGGCTAGTAAATGATTCATTGGCAATGAGGCCACATAACAACATTAAAGGTATGGTCTTAGTGTCTGACATGGAAGCTTGTAATGCAATGCAATTTTGTGATTTTTCACATTTTCAGAGTGGCCATGGCTCCTATCTACCCCCCTATAAATCCACCCCTTATGTGGAGCCCACTGGAAGATTTGAAAATACCTGAAATAATGCATCATCAAAATGTTAGTAAAGTTAGCTCTCTGAAGTGAAAATAGAGCATGAATTGAAGATTGGATGATGGAGATATAGACCTAAAAGTGAAAGGATGCAAAAGCGAAGAAAGGGAAGAAAAAAAAAAAATGGAACTGCATCTGCGGTTGTCTTAGAACTGCACGTCAGTTATGGTTCTGGGTACCCTATTATTTGGCTATTTTTCTCTTTGAAAATTAGGAGATTATTCAAACGCTTCAGAAACTTATTTTTAAAGTCTATGCAGTATTTTTAGCACTTGGAGGATCTTTGAGGGCTTTTGAGATTTTGTCTTTATGTTTCAACAGTTTCACAACTTGGAACTTTTTGGATCTGGATCCTTTGAGGATCAACATGAGTCTTGATCCTTGAGGGAAACCTGTTTCTACATGTGGATCAAGTTGTTTAAGACCCATGAGAGACAACTAAGGCTTTCATCTAAGTTGTACTTTTGAAATTTTGCTCTAAGCTCTTGTATTGTAAGGTGGAGCTAAGACTTGACACTTCATACATTTTGTACCCATTTAAAAATTCAATTGAAATTTTGTGATACTTGAAATCTGATACTTTGAACTCTTATATGATGGGCCAACAATGCTTTATGGAGTTGTGTGTGGGGCAATTAATTGTGTGTGGGGGTGGGGGGGACTATACAAGTTAACTGAAACAAAGATGCGTATTTTAAGATGGATTAGTAGAATAACATTAAAAGATAGAAATAGGAATAAAAATATTAGAGAATCCTTGTAAGTAGCCCTAATAGATTTGAAAATGAGGGAAATCTGTTTAAGAAGTTGGGGAATGTTCACAGGAGACCAGAAATGGCTCTAGTGTGAAAAATTGAAAAGATGCAGGTAGAAGGGAAAAGGAGACAGAGACTTCTTATAACATATATTGAAGGGGCAAGAAAGGATTTGGGGTATTGCAGGGTGATAGGGGCTATAGTTTTTGATGTGATAGAATGAAAGAGAAGAAATCAGAAAACAAACCTAGATACATGTTGTCAGTGGCAATGATGATGATATATTTTCTTATATTCTTGTTTTTTCATATCTTTGTCATTCAACTCATATCTTGCATATCTTTGTCATTCAAAATATTTTTCATATCTTGCATTTTTTATTATTCTCATATATATTTTTTTAATCATTTTGTTCCCTTTTATGTTGCCTCATACATTGCCGAACTCTCAATCCTGTTGTGTGTGTGTGTGTCGAGATTGGGTTTGAATTATAATGCAAATACCACCTACTTGACACTTTACAGGGTGCTGAGGAGGCAGAGTTACTGGTAGACACAAATGATGGTCCTGAAGGTGCTGAGAAGTCTACTGTGCCCACTGAATCTGCATCGCCTTCTTCCAATGCTCAACCATCGGCTACTCCTGTTGCCCCTCCAACAACTACAGCAGATGGTGCTTCTATTCCTGCATCACTTCGTATTGTAAGTTTTGCTTCTCAGTTTTATTTCGTTAGTACTTATTCATGAGATGTTAGAAATGCTTTTAGAGGTCTCATATCTTCTTGTGGAAATTATTATCTTTATATGTGAGCATTGCATTTCTTTTGCTTCATTTACATGAAAAAGGGACTTCCATTTTATCATCTGCTGCTTTCCTTAGTGCTCAGTGAACACTGATGTCACGGGATGCCCATCTTAAATCACAAGTTTTGCTAATTCTGCAGAAAAATCTTCTTTGGCATTGATTTTTTTTTTTTTACTTGGTCCAATTCTTGTTGTACCCAGTCTGGTTGGCTTCTTCTCATTTTCGGAGTATCATAGCTATTTTCTCTTTTTCATTAGAAAAAGACCTGTCAACATTTTATGGATTAATATCAACGATTCTTATTCAATTTACCCTTTTCACAAACTTCAAAAATCTCATTTTAAAACATTAGTAGCAGTCATTATCACAAATACCGTTCTTCGGATATTAACGACAACTGTTAATAACGGGATATTTTTAAATTCTCGGGTTTTTAACAGAAATTTAACGGAAAAATCTTGAGAAAAATATAAATATTAAAAAAAAAATAATAATAATAAATAATAAATAAATAATTCTCATCTAACATTTCCTGAGTAACATTCACCTTGCAAATGTTTACTACGTAGAAGTTTTATTAACAGATCCACTATCGGTGTTATTGTCCCAATTTTATGGGTTACTTCAGTGCCTGACAATTCAATGAATTAGGAGGATCACAAATTCACAATCAGTTGCTGTTATTTTCTGAATAGTGGTGCTTTATGATATCTCATTACACACATTGATCTGATAACAACCAAAAGACCTCACTATTGAAAATAGCTTTAGTACTGCCATCTACTTGAAGCAACTTTTCAGCTGCTTATATCAATATTTTATTTTATCAGTCACTAATTTAGTTCTTCAATTAATGTAACTCAGAGATCAAGCTTTATGAGAAAAAGGAAAAATGTACAATCTTACATGTGGATAATCAACTCAGCCGACCCGTGGAGATCCAAACCCTCTCTCTTCCCCATTTCGTTTCGTCTTCAATTCTTTTCTCACCAAGAAACGGCAGAAACCCTTCCCATTTGATTCGAACCCCTTCGATTCCTTGAAATCAATCACAGCTTTGCTGAGACTCAAATCTTCGAGTGCCGTTGCTACTCCCATGCTGACTGTGGATACCTCCATCTGCCCAATCGTTTGTTGCTGCTCGCGAGTTCCAGGCCAACCAGCCATGTTCCATCGTGAACGGCCATCCTCTGCAATCTCCCAACCCGCCACCATAAGAGAATGTCAAAACATCAGTTGGTGACTTGGGGATGGATCGGATGGCTACAAATCAAGGAAAGAGAAGAGAGAGCAATGAGAGAGAAGATGGCAGAGACTGAGAGGAGAGGAAGCCCAATTGAAAAAATGAAAGTGGAAAAAGAAATGAAACTCCAATCGAAACTCGAGAGGGTTTTTTTAAGTTTCACGTGTTCCGTGCTCGTGCGTGTCACTCGCTAGTGTGAATTTGGAGCCATTTGAGGAGAAAAAAAATTAACGGTAAAAACACGTTTTTAACGTGATTTTACCATTTTCGTGTTAAAAACGTGTTTTTATCGTCAAATTCCCATTGAAAACGGCATTGGTGATAAAATCGCATTTTTAACGTGATAACAATATACCAGGAAAATACCGGCGGTATTTCTTACATTGGTAGCAGTTGGGTTGCCATCAGGTACACCTAGTGGCTTGCAATGTTTTTTAATTACTAACCAGTTGTAGTATGTGCTCTACATGTAGTATAGGTCATCTATTGATTTATTTTGTAACTAAAGTAATTAATCAATGAAGAAATGTCTACTTAAGTCCAATCATATACTAATTAGGCATGTTCATGGGTTGGGTCCCGTTTATATCTATAAAAGCCCGAGCCCACCATTTAAAGTCCGTTTATTTTGCACCCAACACCATTATTTATTTTTTTTATTTTTTAAAAATGTTTTGTAATTTGAAAATCTAACCATACAAGTTGAAAGTATATTTAAATACTTACCACGAGTTAAAATTTCAGTTTGAAAATCAATTTCTAGCCACTTGATTTTGATAGTCAAAGTTGGCAAACGTCCTTAAGTGCTAGAAAGAAATAGAGTTCAATTGGCTCTTACCTTGAGAGAGTTGAGATCATTCGAGCAGAACCAATTGGGGAACTCTTAGCATGGTGTCTGAATTCCCAACCTTTCCCAACGATGAAGATTAATGCATTTGGTTGGGTGACTTGTCGGGAACCTACACGGTTAAGGCATGCGTCAAAGCTAGGTTTGCTTGAAGTGACAGGGTAGAGGCTTTAGACCGTTTAGTTTGGAAGAGTTCAGCGAGGTCCAAGGTCCAATTTTTTGTTTAATGCGCAACGAAGGGAAAAATTATAATCAGGATGGAACTTAGGAGAAAGGGTGTTCTCTCGAATGAAGTCAATACTACTTGTGTCCTATGTTAAAAAAAATTTAGGAGAACGTGGATCATTTGTTTCGTGGGTTTTTTGGTTGCTAAGGATCTATGGGAGAGCTTTGTGGGGATTCTTGGCTGTCCTTGGGTAATGGGTAACTCAATTTCGAACTTAGCAGACAGCTAGTCTTTCTCTCCTTTTAGAGGAAAGGGCAAGATAGCCTGGTTCACCTGTTTGGCGGCCACCTTATGTCATTATGGAAAGAAAGGAATGCGAGGTGTTTTGAGAATAAGGCTAGCGGGATGAATGGGTTATTTGAGAATGCATGATGGAGGCTTTTCATTTGGTTCTCTGTAAATAAATGCTTTAGGGGGCATTGATGAGGGTTGTCTAAGAAAGCCATTTAAGGAAAGCCGTGAGTAAGAAGTCTTCTGGTGCTCTCCCCTAGAGGGTGCTATTAAGTTCAATGTAGACGAGGTGGCTAGGTTCAAAACGGGACTAGCAGACATAGGGGGTGTGGTTCATAATGCGCTAGGTGAGTTGTTTTTCTTTTTCTCAGTCTGTAGGGATCAGAGATTCCAATGAGGCTGAGCTGTTGGTTATTGGGAGGGCACTTATGTTTGAGAGTAGTTTTGGAAATCGTAAATTAATCATTGAAGGGGATTCAAGGAATGCTCTCAGATGGGCAAGTTGAGCAAAAAACCTCCTTGGAAGATGATACAAGGGGTTGGAGAAATTTGGGATTGTTGGTCTTCAATGGATGTGGCCTTCAATGATGCAAGAAGGTCCACCAATGAAGTCGCTGACCTTTTGGCAAAAATGAGTTGACAGAAGAGAAGCTGCTGTGGATTTTCTTTGACTATATGTTTATGGGGGAGGGGCTTTTCTTTGTTTGCTATTTCTTATTGAGGTTGGGTTGAGGATTTGGATGTACCCCTGTCTCTCTTCCTAGTATTTCTAGCTATCAATTAATAAAAAAAAATCTTGTTACTGTTTCCAAAAAAGATTCATTTGATGGTCACTTCAAACTGTCTCTTTTATATAGGATAAAGCAGAGAGATTTATATATTGTGTTTTATCCTTTGATGTCATCATGACTGTTCTAAGTGTCACTTTTTAAGTTCCCTAAATATGATCATGTTTGAAATATAGGAATCTTAACTCATGAGTATTCTAAATTGTTATTTTTAGAACACATTTTTTTAATTAAATGTTCATGTGTACTGTAATGAGTACTTTATCTCATAATATTATGTATGTAAATCTCTTTTAAAAAAAATTCTGTAGGTAAGTTCCATTTCAAATATGTGTCTGTATGTCTGTGTACATACATACATATGTGTGTGTGTGTGTGTGTGTGTGTGTGTGTGTGTGTGTATATATATATATATATATATATATTGTAGATGAATAATTTTAGAAACACTTCACTGTATCTATGCCACTAAAAAGGGAACTTCCTTGTAGACTATTGTTGTTTTTTCTGCTTTCTCTTTCTTAGTTCTTGCACCGCTGGTGCTTGTATTCTTTTCTCTTTTTATATATAGATATATGAACTATTTCAAAATAAAAAAGGCAACTTCACTGTATCTATTTCCTGTTATTTTCAGTGGTCTGAGACTTCTCTTTTGACTAAATAATGTGAGATTTTCCAGCTTCGAGTATATCTGAGAACATATGCTCTTGATCAAATGGTGCAAGCATCAAGCACATCTGCTGGGCTTCGGACAATTAAGAGGGTTGAGCAGACTTTACAAGACCTCGGGGTTTGTTTTTCCTTCTGAAACCTTAAAATACAGTATAGACATTGAGACATCTATTTCCCTTTCTGATAGCTCACTTTTTAAAATGTTCAGGTTCATGTAAAGCCAAAGGTTCCAACCAAAGCAGTGTGTACTGAACACCTTGAATTACGAAAAGAAATACTCACACTACTTAACCTCCAAAAGCAGGTTCTTATTCTTTGGAACTATTTTTAATTTTATTTTTTTGGTTGCTGTTTGACTTTTTTCTTTGCCCATGTTAAGGCTTGCATAGACTTGCTGATATTCCATTTTATGCCAAACTCAAGCCTGAGTAAAGGAACCAGACTTGGTAATTGTGTAGATTCTGGAACAAATTTTATTGCAAGGTCGTTCCTCAAAAATGGCACATTTGGATAAGAGTCTGGTTGTGGTGAAAGTAAGACAGATATTTATTTATTGTGAAGAATAGACAAGGTATCTTCACCTTTAAAGGTCGCTGCGGAAGTAAACCTGTAAATAACATTTGGTAGTTATGTTTATACCTAGATGAAAGGGGTATGTTTTGATTGTGGAGCATATTTGTGAATTCTGTTCCCTTATGATAAAAAGTATACAATATTTGTGTTGAAAAAGATGTGAATTGTTCATTTCTCTTTGTTAATGGCTGATGGGCTAATCTTCCATTGAGAAGCCTTTAAAGAAAATATTACATCAATGGAGAACCTATTGACCTGTTAGAACATCTTGTACCCATCATATAAAAATGTCAATAGAGAATCCTTTTTTTTATTACTTTCAAGTTTCAGACTTGAAATTTGCATGTGCAACAGCCCACTCTGGTGTAGCTCAATTGGCTTAAGCTTTTAGGAATAGACTAGAGGTATTGGGTTTAACTCTCTCCAGAGTTATCCGATATATGAGGCTTTGGGTGGTTTCGTATATCCATGGGATTAGTCTCACCTCCAATGTGTATAGAACTTAGTGTCATACTTTGATAGCTCTATTATCTTGGTGCAACTAGATAATAAAATAGAGGCTTGATATGACTTCTCAATGTGTGAGGGAACAAATGAAAATGAGGTAATTAACTAATTATAGATGGCAGGAGTAGTGCTCAGTGGGTAAAGCATGGAGAAATGGGATACAGAGAGAAGTTGGTGAAATCTTTATGAGAAAGGGCAAAATAAAATGAGGTAATTATAAATGGAATTGAGCCAAGCTTTGGAATTGAGGTAATTATAAATGGTTTCATCTTTTAGTCTTCCTGTAGTTATATGCCTGCAGTCACACCTATCTTATTATTTAGTGCTGAACTGCTAGTTTGGTTAAAGATGCTTGTTTTTATAATATGACAATTGTACCTAGATTGTCACATGGAGGTAAGTGTTGGGCAACAAGAAATGATGTGACAAAGTACTTGTGACTGAAATATGTGCTAAGATGGATGTATAGAGAATCACTGGGTGGCTTTAATGGGGAAAATGAAGTGCCACTAAAGCTGATTTGAGCAATTGCATAGGAGACCCAAGACTGCAGCTGTCTAAAGAACTGAGGGCTTGCTATGCTAGTTCAAGATATTAGGAACAGAGGCCGATTTATGCATCTAATTAAAGTAGCTAGAAGTGACATATTAGGTTACAGATAACACAATTTGGCCCTTCCTTCAATGGGATGAATGTGGTAGTAAACTCAAAGCTGATTTGATATTGATGGTATTAGGTTTCAACAATAATGATGATGATGATATGTGATAATTTTGTTTTTTCATTTAATTTTTACTGATAGATGGGTGGGTGTGTGTGTGTGTGTGTGTGTGTGTGTGTGTGTGTGGGTCTAACATATTTGTACTGTCTTTGGCCTAATTCCTAGCAGGGTCTAACATATTTCCTTTTTGATGATTAATAAATTTTTGTTCTTATTCATCAATAAAAATTTGTTATCATTAAAAATAAAGCCTATCTTTATTACAGGTTAAATGACTGCGTGTGTATTCTATCCTTTGTACTTTGATACTTTGTCTTTGGCCTAATTCCTAGCAGGGTCTAACATATTTCCTTTTTGATGATTAATAAATTTTTGTTCTTATTCATCAATAAAAATTTGTTATCATTAAAAATAAAGCCTATCTTTATTACAGGTTAAATGACTGCATGTGTGTACCTTTGTAGATCATTAAATTTGATGCGTTTGATCAGAGTTGCCTGAGGTTCAATATTTGTGCCGGCAAATGGTCCTATTGTTTTTGTTAACTTGATTTGTGCTCTAGAAGATGGGTTATAGATGGCAAACCTGCTGAGCTTAAAAAGTGCTAGTTGAAAGGCTTGTGTGTATTGAAGGTTGACATTTCTGTGGAAAATAAATTACCTTGTACTATATGTACCTGTCACATTCTTGCAGCATGCCTTGATTTTGGACCAAAGCATCTCCCCAGTACTGGTGGCGTTATTTTCCTGGATTGTAATGTCAATTTTTGCCTGATCGAAGTGTGATTCTTGGCAAAGGAAATTAAAAAGAAAAAGGATGTTTGCCATTTATGATTTTCAAAAGGGCAGATAAAGAAACAAATAATAGATTCTAAAGAATATATGCTTTTGTTTGCTCTCTCTTTTATATTTGCTTCTTTTTTGTGATGTGTTCCCTCACCCATATTTAAACCGGCATGACATGAATTGTAATCAGTTGCAATATAAGGAAGCAGAGGCTTCTGGTCAGCGCGAGGGTTCATATGTTGACACACCAAGCACTCCTAAAGTAAGTATGTGCATTTGTTTGATCTGATCATGCAACAATTGATTTTTGGCTATGCATCCCCCTAAATTTGCCACATTGACAACGTAAAACACATCTGACCTTGTAACTCAGATGCCTGTTGTTGTCACACAGGCACCGGAAAACACGACATTTCCATATATGGAATTGAAAATGTATCATTATCTTATACTTGGTTCATGAATGCATAAACATAAAGAAACCACAAGCAATTGTTAATTCATGTATTAGAATTTCAAACATGCCCAACAAAATGGGAAAAAAATCACCACGCACACATAAATTAAGGCAGTCTGCCTCATGGGCTCTATCTTGCTTTGTTTTCCACTCATTTCTATTGTGGCTCTCATTATTAATGTGAAGATTTGTTCTGTAACCTAAACAGCGCTCACACCGTGGAGATCAAGATCGGCCATTCATCCCTGATTCTGTTGCTTTTGGAGGTATCATAATTAGTTCTGTTAGAGATGTGTGGCCTTACCTACTGAAGTCAAATAGTTTAATCTCTTTTCTTGTTTCCGTATGAGTTTCAGGTGAAAGAATAGGTAAACGGGAACACAAGCGGAAGGTATGCTGCATGCTTTCTTATTTCCTTTCTCCATTATTACTTCTTTTCTGATTCATTTTTACTCAGGAGTGGTATTTTACATGCTTTGGTTTTATAGGCTCCTGGAAGGTTTTCAGAAGCACCACCATCACCTCCCTCAGACCAAGAGGGCTCGGAAGTTAAAAGCTTCTGATTCATGAATGTGGTAAAGTTTTCCGTTTATCCGCCCTTAAACTATTGCAGAATCCTTGAAAGGTCATTTATAAGCATTTATACCTTGCCACCAGTTGACGATAACACAATAATTTCTTACTGAAAGCTTCTCCTATACATCATGGTGTAATACATATTTCAGCTTTTTCAGTCCCTTTCAGGTCCTTTTCCAGCGTTTCAGACCCGTTTTAATAATATCACATGTTAATGCAATGTTTTTCACTGTACACAAGAAATTCCCTTTCTTATTTGTGTTAGAAATGCATTAAATGCAGACTGAAGTGTTTTTTTGTCCAAGAGGAATCGAGCCCTATTGTTGGTCTGATATTTATCATATCTTTAGGCCATTTACTGTTGAAGTGGTCCGAATGCTTTGGCAGATGTTTGTGCATCACTTCATGTGTCAATTTCATCAACTGGTGTCTAGTGTTGATCCTTCTGTGCTGTTACACTTCTGTAAAACAAGAGTATTCCAAGCCTCTTATTTTATTTAATGCTGCTCATATATTTGAAACTCATTCTTTGGTTTGTTCACACGGCAATGAATTGTATTTTACCGAAATGATTTGCGTTGACAACAAATGAAGCTGCACATCATTGTACATCAAAGTTGTCTGAGCTACAGTACAACTCAACCCACCACCACCCCAGAGAGGATGAACCCTACCATCAAGTTGACCTTGAAATATCTGACCCAACCCAAACCAACCTGATTGGAGCCTGTTTATAAATGGCCAGACTCGGCTGATCAACTATTGCCATGTCTATGTAATCAGGAGGCCAAGACTCATTTAAGGGGCATCTTTGGTATATCTTGTTATGAAAGTCAGTTTTAGATAAATGGGTAACCGAATCTGAAATAGATGTAAACTGATTTAACTTGTTAAACGCTTAACAAAACTCAAAATAGACTCAAACCAAATAAGAAATCCATTGCTAGGTCTACCATAGGTATGAAAAATAAAAGTGTGGTTCATTAATCATTGTTATACATAGGACAAACATTTAAAAATAAATATGGACAGTTCCAAATGGCATGCAGTTGAGAGCTGGCAATGGTTCTTGACCTGAGTTACAAATTTTGGCTTAAAATTTTCAGCCTAGATACAGGCCAGAACATAAATATTTCTAATTTTTTGGAAAGTTTTGTAACAGTTAAGATTTTGGTCCATCCACACTCTTTCCTAATGCCTATACTATCTTCCCATTTGATTGTCCATGTAATTCACATATCGCGTTTGAAAAAAAAAAAAAACTCTTCATAAATTCATCAAACTGTCATTTCTAATTTAAGAAATTAACTTACATCTGCCCCATCTTCTATCTTCAAAATTTGGATCTCATGAGGGCAGAGGGACATGCATTCATCTGGGGAGAAAGATTTAAAGGCACATTTGGTGGGTCTTTTTTTATTTCTTCAGAAAATGAATTTTAATTGGGAGATGGATTTTGATGAAATTTTTTTATAGAGATTGTAGGAATTCAATTTTAGTTTAGAAATTATTATATATTTATTTTCATTATTTTTATAAGGAAAATTTAGTTGATAAAAAAATAGTCAAATTGGATTAACCCATTAGAAAATGAGTTCAGATCTTTAAGTATTGAGTTCGGTCTAACAATTGGGATAACTGGGTTCACCCAATTAAGTTTAGTTAAATAGTAAGGTCTGGAAAATCTATTTAATAAATAATTTGTCTTAGTTGTGGTTTAGTGATGACGGTTGAAAAGTCGTAACTTAAAAAAAGTGATGTTATCCCGTATACTTCTTTTGACACCATGTAAAAAAAAAAGAAATGAACATGGAATTATAATTTCATATGCAATGGTTAAATGCAATAATTGAAAATATAAATTAAATGCAAATTAATTAACTCAATATATGTATGAAATTGAATCAACCATAAATTCAATTTGAAATTCAATAAACTTGCTGATGTATTAATTGAATTGTGGAACCCAATTTTAATTAAGAATTGGACAGATGCACTAATTGAATATTTAAATTCAAATTACAAACAAATAATCCAATTACTTCAAATTACAAACAAATAATCCAATTACTTCAAATTAAAATCAACTGAACACAATGCCAAATTAAAATTCAAAAGAAATTAAAACTTTCCAATCTGAAGAGATACCCAAAGCAATTTCACTTCAATTTTCATCCATCAATTCAATTGTGTACAATATTCTAGCCAAACACTGAATTTATATATATATATATATATATCCAACTCACATTCAGCAGGGCCTGCTCACCCCGATCTGGCCAATTGGGCCTAGTGTCTCTTTCTTTAACTATAAGGAGGGATCGAAATCTCAATCGATACACATAGTATCAGCCAGAGAAAAAAAAAAATTCAGCCGATACAGCCGATTTTTATTTTTTATTTTAAAAAAATTACAAATATCGGCATGGGCCTGGCCGATATCTCGGTTGATAATTATATTTTTAAATTCTTTTTAAAACATCTTTTTATATTTTTTTAAATGAATTTTTTTAAAAAAAAGAAAAAAGTCATCGAGATTTAAAAAAAAAAAATTTGAGGAGCTTGTTTTTTGAAACTCAGAGTGCTGGATTAACTTGCTCAATAAAGGGTTGCATTTAGATGGTTAACTAGTTTAGTAAATATTTTGGGTTAGGTACAAGTCATATTGGGCCAATGATTTTAAAAATGGGTTGAATGTTGGGTCAACCTATATAATCTTAGTAGATTTAAAAATATATTTTATTTTAATATAATTGCTGGGTTTGAAACGAGAGAGATGACTTCGAGAAATCATCACTTGTGAACGCATTCATAGTGATTCGATGTAAGCTTTCAGAAATACTCATGGATTGAATTATTAATTGAATTTTAAAAAAAAAAAATCTATCTAAAGGTTTTGATTCAAAATTCATTTCAATTCTTTAAAATAAGTCAGATAATTTCTCATGCTTCAGAATTATTGAAATTTATTTTCACTCCAACTTTCCATCTATTCAATGCAAGGCCATGATTTATATTATTAGGCTCCTGATTTAAACTATTACCCTTTTATAAGTGATGAGACATGTATTTCATTTTAATACATTCTTTGCAAAATAGATAGTATTTAATAAAAGAATATCTATATGTTCTTTAAGGATAAAGATCGTTTCGAATGACATTTGAAATATACGGAGTCTAAACTTTTAAAATTTTAAATTATTAATTAATTTCAAAATTGAAAGATATATATAGAAGTATTTTTATATTTTTGTGAAACTATTGAATTATAATTGAAAGGATGAAATGAGAGTGATATATAAATTTTATAAATATTCTAGTTAAATATTTTTTTTTATTCATTTAATAAATCTAATAATTTTATAAAAGTTTTAGAATAATTTAAAAGATGAAGCCATCGTTTTCATTAACATGAGTGATGAGAGTACATGATGATTCCTTGGTAGATTAGATGATGACACAGTCTCTTGACTATCATTTCACAGACAGCATTAATGCAGTGGTGTGGGGGAGAGAGAGAGAGATGCGGTCAGTGTCTACCACCAAAGTCACCGGCAATGGCAACTGCGCCCGTCTTATCATATCCCATCACTCTCTGCTGTACGTGCGATCATGGTCGTGGCATTGCCAGGAGGACTAACTAACCATTATTAAATGTTAATTTCCCATTTGCTTTCTTCAAAACAACACACTCCGCACTATGCTTAGACACTAAAATATCTCTTCACAACATAATTTTGAAGTGGGAAAAATTAATAAATTTTATTAAATTTTATACAAGAAAAAAAACTCATATAAATTAGTCAACTACTATTATCGCTCCAATGGATCTCTACTTTATATTTTTTTTTTCACAATATAAAAGAGTGACGATGGCAAATGTAATACTCATTGTCAAATAATACAATAATAGTGCACCAATCAATTTAATACATCATAATTATGAAATTATATAATTATAAATTCCATTACTATGATAACTAAGTGAAACTCAAACTCATGAACATATAAATTTGAAAATCTGCACTTATTTAGATCATTCAACGTTTTGACAAAATATCTTATTTTCACAATCTAGAACTTAAAAAACACATATCAAATATTTTAGATTTAATAACATATTTTATTAAATATCCCCAAAACAAACTAATACATAAATCTCCACATATACTACTCATCTAATGTAGCAAAATGTAATGGATACTCTTAATATAAATTGATTTAGCACTAATATTTTTACTAACATCAAACCTCGTATAAATAGAAAACTTATTCATCTTACTCTTCCATTTTAAATGACGTTTTAATTTGTTGCAATAAATAAGAAATGTTTCAATTTATTGCAATAACCAATATCTAATATTTTCAAATCAAATTATCCATTAAAAGGAGCAAATACAAATAGAGGAAGTCTTGTCATTTCAAAATTTATCCCTACAAATGTGTAAAGTCTAAATAAAAAGAAAGACCAAAGCCATCCAACAAAATACAAAAGGTGGTTGATGAGTAGATTGAAGCTGAGAAAGGAAAGAAAAGAATATGACAGCACGTTGAGACGACGATTGCAGAAATCAGTAAAACGGGACTTGAAATGGAAAAACTGAGCAGGACAACTGGCGACTTTTGGAACGGAGAGCAAAGACCACAGGTGCGTGTTGGTGTATTTTAGGATGGAGAACAGAGGAGAGAGAGAGAAGAAGAAGAGGAGGGGGAGGCCCTCTATCTCATCCTTTTCTACGCTCTCAAATGCAATTCTACTTGTAGCTAATAATGTAGGGTCATTGGAACATGACATTTACCGTACTTTAAAAAAAAAAAAAAAAAACCATCCAATGAAGACGTGAATCTCTCATCAAGCGTGAGATAGGAAATGAAAGTAGCATTGATTGAAGTGGTTAGGGGTGATAAGGAGAGACATCAAATCAACGACAGGGGTCTTTCTCCTTGAGAAAAGATGAAACGAGTAATAGAGGCTAATAGGTAGGGAGCCCCCAAAGTGGATAAATGACGTGGGACGCCTACACCTCTAAATTATATCAAGTATAATTCAACTTTTTGGAATTATCATTTTGTCTGCCCTCACCTCACCCCCTCGCCCCCTTTAGTCTATCTAGTCTCTCTCTTCTATACATATGTTTCAGATTTACCATGCTAGGTTTTACCTCAAGATTATAATTTACCACTTGCCTAAAAATGATTTTCACTTTCATCATACATTGAGTAAAGATTTACCATGCTAGGTTGCTCACCCAATTTAGGTACAACCTAAATTGGGTGAGCAAGGCTTGAATATAAATAGGTCAGGATTTGATCTTATTGCCTATTAATATATCCTATCGAAACTTGCCTTCAAGCAGAGTTGAGGCTCCATTACTATTGAACAGCTAGGGCTTTTTACCATAATATTGGGCCTAGGCCAGAACTTTGGTGTGACTCGCATTTAATCAGGCTAAAAACATGCTAGGCCCACTACCCATGTGTGAAAAAAAGGGCCTCTCGTGAATTCATGACATGTTTAGGGCTTTAGACCTCATGCGTCATGACTTTTTAAAAAATAAAAAAATAAATTTAAGAGATTGAAAGGTACTTTAAAAAATGTTGTTTGATTATTATTAGAGGACAGATTAAATTTTCCAGTGAGAATAACTCTAAAAGAGAGTTTTAAATGAACATTCAGTGTTCAAAAATCAGAAGACCTATAGACAATGTCTTTAAAGGTTGAAATCTTCTATTTATTTACATCTAATCTACTGCTACATAGTTAGATTGAAATCTTGATTCTCAAAATTTTGATATTAAAAATTGAAAGTTGTAGCTACCCACGTACTGCCACGTACTGCAGTTCAACTAGTTATTTCCCACCTCAGAAAGTTAAAGGTTGCACGTTCGAGCTCCCATGACTTAACCTTTATATGCCCTAAGGGTAGTAAATTCTTCTGTAGAAATTTTACACTGGATATTTTACAGTTTTCTATACGTAAATTGAAAAAAAAAATTATAAATTATAAAACAAAATATATATATTTGTGAAAATGGTTAACACACGTAGAAAAATGATAAATCCATAAAGTAATTATAATAGGAGGTTAAAACTTATGTAGAAAACTCTTAAAAAAAAAAACCCACAAGAGTAAAAGAGAGATTTTATTATTTTATCGTCTATCAAAATAGAGACTCGACCGTATCTGTAATAACAATAAGAGTCCTATAAATATTAGAAGATTGAAGTTTACTCGAAGGGTCTCTCCTCGTCCAACAACATACTTGTACTTGTGTTGTCTATTTTTGTTTGTTAGTCACTTTGTTGATCCGCTTAAGATCAGATAAGATGATTAAAGATATTTAATAGTAACATAAATTTGTAGTTGTAGACTCACTGCAATGTGTTATCTGCATATGACAAACTGTGTCAGCACATGTAGGCATGAGCAGTACGGATTTTGGGATGTGAAATTGATTTGAATTTACAGAGTCCGTCCATACAATGGTGGGCCTCATCATCAGCTAAAACATGGAGTTTAGCAGTGATGGTAGGCCAGGATCCCTATCCCTATCCCTATCCCTATCCCTATCTGCCAATCTCCCAAGTCCCATCCTTAAAATGAGATAAATAATTCGTGCTAGGAAGTGAGAGTAGTCTTGGTCACTCTATGACTCCATACCCAGTCTTCTTAGGAAAAAGAAAGACACCAATGCCCCTTCCCACCTCCCACTCTCATTTTAACAAAGTCCAGAAAACAAGACAATTTGGAGATCGACAAATCAAATCCAAAGATACGACCTTTGCTCTCATTTTCTTCCTCCTCCAGTCCTAATACTCGACAAAGAAACCCAAGTTCCTTTTTCTTTTCTTCTTTTTTTATAATTTTTTTTTTGAAGCGTCAAGTAAATTACAAGTAAAATAATCCACTAAACATCTAGAAAGAAAATGGATGCGAAACAGAAGGAACCCATTGTTGGATACACTAGAAAAAATGATACCCAAATCATACATTCTCCTCGACCAAAACAAAACCCCAATTTTTTTAAAAAAAGAAGAGAAAAATGTGAAGAAAAGCGAACAACCATTTTCCCCTAAAGAAGCTCGGTTCATATAATGGAATTAGATGAGAATCACAATATACAGCTTCTCTCCATGAAAGGAAACAAAAAAAAAAAAACTACCCAACACAAAAAAGTGGAAAAACCTCAAATGTATTAATACAAACTACGCCACGAAGAAATATATATAAAAAGAAAAATAAACCAAGTTACCCTCATTAATGGCCTCAGTTAAAATTACATTCCCCATGGTTTTCCTATTCTTATATAGGAAAGAAAAATCAATACATACAGAAGCAAGAGCAAAAATATAGAGAGTGAGAAAGGGGGAGTCTGATTTTTACTGTTTAGGGCATGAAGAGTTTATTCCCACATTTGCAACGCCACGCTTCGGGATAGTATTCTAGTGGCATGGTCCGACCAGGTTGGATAGGTACGTGCACAGGTTTGCAGGGAAAACACCTGCCGCACTTGGATCGGCACGTGGGGGGAGACGATCCTGGGCCGTTGAGACGTCTCCGACTCAGGAATTGCTCCAAAGCTACCGATTCTAGAGACCTTCCCGTTCCCTCTCTCTCTCTCTCCTGTTTTGAGCTCACTAAACCGTTTCCTGAAAATCATAAAGACGTAGAGTGAGTGAGTGATGAGTAATCTAAGCTGGTAAATAAATGAAGATTCTAAATAAGATAGAGACAGGTGGTACTGGGAGGATGAGAAAATGAGAGAGCTGTGGCGGAGGCGAGGAAGAGAAAAGCGAAGGCAGTTGCAGCAGAGAGTCGGTGATGTGTTTTGGGAGGTAAGTGGCGTAGAACACCCATGTCAAGAGACCAACGGGAAGGGATCGATCGACCTTTGAGAGACGAATGAGGTAAGACAAGTGTTCTAGTATTGCAATAACGTGACAGTCAAGTCAAAGGTAAGGAAAGAAAAGAGGCAGAGAGAGAGAGCGGCAGCAAAAGGTCTAATTCCTTCCCTCCTCAAAGAAAGGGGAACGGGAAATTGATGGAAGACGAGTTACTACGGTACTAATGGCTCTACTGAGCAAATGCCCTCTGAGATAGTGAGGATTAACAAAACTGCCACTTGAGTCTCTCAACATGACTTTCAAAGGTGCATTAGGGAGGGAATGGTATTCATTTTAAAAAGTGAAAAAAGGGAGTACGTGTTATTTCTCATCTCCAATTATCAAACCTTTACCTCCAATCCAAATGCAGTCCTAGTCTCTCTCAGCAGTCATCACTCACCACTCATCACTCACCACTCACCACTCACCACTCTTCAATTCAATTCAGGTACACCTTTAGACCTTTTTCGGCCGACAATATGAGAGCTAAGTAAGGAGAGATGGATGATCTTCTCTAACATTTGGGATGGTGAACCTTTTCATGGAAGCTTAGCTTGTATAATTGTATTGATTGAGTTATGTAGGAACAAGATTTAAATCTCTTAATCTCTTGAAATACTTTAGTCGTATGCATTGTTACACTTTCACTTATTAAAAATATGTAATATTAAATGGTTCATCTTGACATAACTTTATCTTAGATTTTCCTGACTTCCACTGCTCTATAAAATAAGATCAGAGAACCTGTAGCTAATTCAATTGCGCTGCCAATTATCCAATAGAAAAGTTTCAAAAGTTTTTTTTAAAAAAATATGTACCTTTTGTATCGAAGGGCTTCTAAAACCCTCTTTCATAGTGGAACTTCACACTACCACATCATCAAAGCAAATGACATAGTTACCCTTGCGATGAAGTGTTTTGGTGACATTACACTAGTGTAACTTCAAAACAAAGTGTTTTGGTAATGTCATGTACGGTCGAAACATTTGAGAAAAAGGGCAGAAAAAAGAAAAAAGAAATAATGAAAACTCTAATACGATGCAATTGCCTCATGAGTCATGACTCAGTTAAATTTTATAATATATTCATTTATCTAAAAGGTGACCTTATTAAAATATGTTAGAGTTGTCATTTATAATTTTAAAATGGAAGTTTAATTTATTTATTTTTGTCTATTTAATTAAAATAAATAAAGTTGATAGTTATAAAAAGTTTCATCTTAACCGTTTATCTTCTTCAGTTTAAATTTAATGGTTTTAAATATTGCATAGATAAATTCTCATATATTAATAACAATTTATTTAATTTTTTAAATTTAATAAGTCTCGTATTGTTACCAAACTGCTTCTTACTTAACTCTCCTGACTCAGTCATATTAGGATAGGCTGTTGCAGGAAAAATTGTGATACATAGATTATAATCAAGATTTGGGACTTGTCGCAACGAATCCACTGTGAGTCGCGGGCTTATTAATGAGGAGAAGCCCTTGCTAGCTTCCATCTGATGGGCCCCACCCCATTTGCCCAGCCCAGTCCATCCCATTTCTTTCTCCTTTATTTGTTTCTTCCTTGCTCTCTCAATTATCAGGCCTTCTTACGCACGTGTGACGTGTTCCAGATGGAAGCGATAATGTAACCCTGGGTCTCTAATATTTTCACCCCTTCCCTTTTGTTTCCACAGTTCCACACTTGCATTGAGTGAGACTCAGACGAAGGAAAGGGCCCATCCATTTTCATCACATCACTTCCTACTCATCTTCTCTGCCGATTGAATTTTCCCTTTTTATTTTCCTATACATATCATCTTTTTAAACCGATAAAACCACGTATCACAAAGGTGATGAACTCACACCAATCCTTGTTTTTCTCAATTATTCTAATCAAAACATTGTGAAATATTGAGTCAAGTGGAATTTAAAAATGTTGAATGTATGAGTTAGAACGACTTAGCCGATCCCTCTCCAAGCTCAACATTTCAAACATACTACAGTCTACATTGAAATGTGATAGATGACGACTTCTATAGGATGACATTGTGAACATCCCAAGTATTTTAAGGACTATTTTTTCTACTCCATTTGTATGGAGTTGACGTGTTGACAAATTCAATTGTGCCTTCAAACTACAAAGGAAATTGTAGACTATTTATCTTAGAGGGAGTTTAAATATCACCATGTTATTATTTTGCTTCGGTAGGAAAAAGAATAAGATAATATCATTGAAGGATTATGAGTAAAAGATACAAAGAGATTGATGATATTATTAGGCATATGGTTTGAGTTTGCATGTAACCATTTGAAGAGTTCACAAGTCCCACATTGTTTGAATATCAAAATCAAGGACTATATAATATGAGAGACACTCTCTTCTCAATGACTAATTTTTTAGAGTGAGTTTTACTTTAAGACCATTAACATATCAAAGAAGGGGGTGAAGTTCACAAGTCCTACATTGTTTGAGTACCAAATTAGAGTATGGTATCGCAGGGATCTGCAGGTGTAGCGACTGCATGTGATGGAGGGTGTGAAGAGTACACAAGTCTTAATAAATTCTACCTTAAGACTGTTAACACGATTGATCTATTGTAATGTAGTGACGTTCATAGCCTATTATAGGCCAAGTGAAATTATAAACTCCAACTCTATAAGTATGATAAATAACTTTTATCATATGGAAATGATAAAATATTGACTAAATAGGACACAATTTGTTGCATTTATAGTGCACTTTATTTTAATAAGTAAAATTCACTGCAATGTAGTCTTTACTAAGTGTTGAGGGGAGACTAGGGTTTGAACTTGTCTTAGGATTTTGTAAGTGACTCTTGGTCTTTCTTTGAAGCTACCTTGATTTTAAGCGGCAGTAGCAGCTGCTGCAGCTCTGCCATTTGGGTTCGCTGCCCACGTGTGGACGAGTCAGGAGATCTAAGCCGTCCATTTATTCAAATGTCAAATGCAGAAAGGAAAGAGAAGAGGAAGAAAATGGATGGGTGTGGGAAAAGTGCGTTGCCTTGAATTTCCAAGTATACAAAATAGAAAGCGGAGTTCTGAATTCTGATTTTGTCGGCGACAAACGCGGCGATGATCATTTCCTATTGGTCATTAGATGGATGAATCTGCTCGCCCAATACCAAGTACCGACAAAACTGTTTACAATTACTAATTTACTATTACCAATTACATGCACTCCCTCCTTTTACTTGTTATATTATCATTTAAAAGGGTAAGCACTACACTTACTTAAAAGGGGCTTTTTGAATAATATTCAAGGCAAAGCACTACTCTCATTTTTTCAAACTAAAAGGTACTAGTATTTTATATTTTTTTGCCAACTTAAAAATTTTAAAGATGAGATGTGTAGAGAAAAAGAATGGGTGTCTTTTTATATAAAAAAGAAATGTTTAAATTATCATCCTTTATTTTCATAATATTTTTTTTATTTTCTATTAATTAAAAAGTAACATATGTGGAAAACAATAATGCTCCTCCAAAAGGAGAAGAAGTTGAAAAATAAAAGAGAAGTAATGGTCAGAAGAAACCTATAACTATCTACTATAGTGCGTGAATGTGTCAACGTCAACATTGCGACTTAGTCCCGCTCACGGGAGATGATGAGTGAGTTAGCTTGGTCCTATGTACTAATGCCTTTACACCCAATTCCAGTGAACAAGTCAATGTTTGAAAATGTTGTTTGACTGTAATTTGATAAACGTCCATTTATTCATTAATCTAAATTTTACTAAAAAAATTATATTATTTGAATTGAAGTCAATCTACCGTTTATTAAGTTTATATTATAAAATATCAGTAATAACCTACCTTAAATATATATAATCAAATGTTAAAGACTCAAGATGATAAATAATTTCATGAACTATCACATATTATCCAATGATGAATATTTTTATGAGTGGTTAATATAGAGTCCATCGTGTTGAGATCGAACAAATTTATTTAATAAAAAATAACTTATTAATTCAACTCCATCATAAATAAATTAATATGTGATGAATCTCAGTTTATTGTTTATTTTTAGGTAAATCTGTGATGGGTCGTGGAAGAGGTGGAAGGATAAAAAGAGATGAGAAAGAAAGGTTGAGTCTGAGTCTCACGTGGATTTACGAAATCTGGCTCGTTACTCCAACATGATATACATATAAATATACAAAGCGCCCCTTTCTCTGCCCTCTTTCTTCTCCTCTCATTTATTTCTTCACAAATTTTCAAGTTTTTACCGCCTGCTGCTTCTTTTTACAGTTTTACCCTGTCCTCATGCTACTGTGAAGAATCAAGAATGCCACAAAAGTCATCCTATCCTGTGCAACTCCGTCAACTCCGTCAAACATGTTAAGCCTATAATCACCCTTAGTAAAAGTTATTGGAGATAGATGTACATTCTCTTGATAGTTGATAGTATACACAAACAACAAATGCAGAAAAATGATTTTTTATCGTTAATTTATATTTGTACAAGTACTTCTTAAAAATAAAAATAAAAACCATAGATAAATTTATTGTTGGATCTTAATTGTAGATGTTTTCACGTTAAAGAAAAAACTATTTTACTCACTTTCAAATAAATATGTAAGCATAGAATGACTGCTACTAATCATAGTTACACTATATTATAAGCAAAGAAACCTCTATAAACATCTCTTGGTCATGGGGACATACTCATAGAGAGGCCCGGCCCCAGGGGATATTTCACATACTGTCTGTGGATTTGAATTTTGAAGCCGAAACGATGTAGGAAATTGAGGCTTCACCATAATATAAATATAAATATAAATATAGTATGTAGAGCAGTGAAATTTAAAATCTTAAAACATAGATTTTTAAAATGGATAGTGAAAATGAAAAATAAATAAATTATGTTATTATAATAAGTCGATTGAAGTTTAAAAATCCCTGAATGATGAATCCATCCATCAATCTGTAGCGGTATCCACCGTCACTTGTCACTCGTGCACTTACCTTAGGAGGTCATCTGTTCTGTTTTCTCATTTCCATTTCCATTTTCCCGCCAATGGTGGTCCATGTAGTTGCCCCAAGTTTAATATTTACCTGGGCTAGAAACCGGCGAACTGGTCCATAGTCAAAACCAATTCGTCTCTTGGGCCAATAAATTGTAGAAATGGCTGAAATGTCGGTTATTGATAAAGACAACAACTCTTGGAGATGTTGGGCATAATCAAACCTTTAGTGAATTATTTGCCTGGGCCCAATCCATTCGCTTAACTGGCCCAATAACTAGACCCAGATCCCTTTAAAAGTCTGGCCACAGCAGGCCTGGCATTGAATGGCTTCCATCTTCCCCTTTCGGTAATTAACTCCATTTAAAGCCGAAATGGCCACAGCAGGCCTGGCATAAAATGCACAAGCTAACATAATACTCAACTTTAATGTGTTTATATTTTTTAATGAAAGTGAGATTTTCCAATTTGTGCATTGATATTTCTAAAAAAAAAAATAGTGAAGGCTGGATTTTCTAAGATAATTCTTATTTTGAAGATTTTATAGAAAAAAATTATTGAAATGATATACAAATGTTTTTGGAATTAAATAAGAACCCCTTATGTGATCGATATAGTTTTAGTATTGTGTGATTTTTCTAATATTTCAATATTTTTATGATAATAAATTTACACCGCCAGATCTTCTTCTCGACCTTAGATTAGGTGATGGAGAAAGTTTTTGCCGATGGGACTCACCATACTCATTTTGTTTTTTATAGTCTATCCATCTGTACCATCAGATCTCTGACCAGACTTGCGTGGGACCCTCCTCCGGCCAATTTCTGCTTTTTTGGGTGACTGAAATCCAATTTTATGGGTTTTTTTCTTAGATCCAAGTGAATCCTATATTTCTGACCGTAGGATCGACACTACCATAATCGCCCCTGCCCCACCTATCTGCGGCTAAGGAAGACCCTGGGTTTCAGTCAATGGTGGGGCCCACCTTTTTTTTTCCTCTCTTCTGTGCATTCGGTCGATCCTTCGACAGTTCTGTCGGCGGGTGAATTTAGTGGAAGGGTAAAAGGGTCATTTCACTTAAAATTTTGAAAAGGAGTATGTAAAGAAAGAAAAATCGGGTAAATGTATGGCTCCCTAAATTAAGCTTTAATTGTACAAGTGTAACAACAAACAACAAACAATGAATGGATTCCGAAGAGTTTATAAGAAAGGGGAACGGAAAATTAAAATATGGGAAAGATTGAATTATTCATTATTCGGAAAGAGAAGAATAACTTTGGTAGGTCCGCAATTACTACGCCCCAACAACTATTTTCTCCGCTTTTATGATAGCCCAACGGACACCGAACATCCTTCCGCCTCCCACCTTCCTCTCTTTTTCCTCCTCCCTCCATTTCCATTTTTTATTTATATATTCCTCACTCAATTTCCTCTCATTTGTTCCTTCGGAAAAAAAGATACAAAGACCCACCAAAATCAGGAGGTGGAGATGTCGAAGAAGAGGGTGACTGTGAAGGCGATGATGACCGTGGTGTCGGCGACGCCGGTGAAGGCGGGGAAGACGTACCCTCTGTCGGTGCTGGACCACGCGATGGGGGCCCACGACCTGAGGATGGTGTTTTACTACAACAACAAGTTGGATAAGGAGTTGCTCAAGGACTCGCTGACAGAGGTGCTATCGTTTTATCTTCCCGTGACGGGGCGGCTGAGAAGGAGGGTTGAGGAGGATGGCAACTGGGAGGTTAAGTGCACCGACGCAGGCGTCCGGCTGCTGGAAGCGAAGGTGGACGCCACCTTAGATGAGTGGCTCAGATCGGCTGATGCGTCGGAGGAGCTGGACCTTACGCACTGGGTTGAGATGCCGGAAGATCCCTACATCTGGTCCACTTCTTCGTCCAGGTCTCTCTCTCTCTTCCCCTAATTACTCACTTTATCGTCCTTTAATTTATTTAGATGACATGCATTTCCATTTGTTTTTATAGACGGTGTTAAAAAAATAAGAAAGATATAATAACGAAATTAACCTAATGGGGTTGGAGTGATTTCCATCTCTAAGTTTAGTTCAGACATAGTTCGTCTCTAAGTTTAGTTCAGACATAGTTCGTTTCTTTTTGGGTGTGAAGGAGTGGTAAACCAAAATACCCAACAAACATTAACTCTTCCTAAAAAGGAGGTCAAGAACCCATGGGAGGTTTTGAGTTCAATTCCATTCTCTTCAAAGTGTTGAGTTGTGCGAACCTGTTCCACATTAGGAGTGTAGTCTAGATCCTAACAAGTAGTATTAGAGCTCCGTCTTAGGCTACTCATATGGACTCAGGAATGACCTCATTCGAAGAAAGGATTGTTGGGGCTGTACGAATGAGTTCCACGTTCGGAAGACTAGTGTTTTAGTGGAAGTCCAAGTTCTAACACAAAGGGCCACTTTTTCTAATTTTATCCCGTGTATGTGAATAGCGAGGTTTGTACATGTCTATAGAGTTAATCAAGTGCTCTAAGAGGTCTGGAAACCTACCTTTAAAATAAAAATAATATATTAATTAATTAATCTAATGAGTTAGAGTGATGGCCAAGAACCTATCTCTACAAGTGGGAGATCTTGAATTTCAATTCCCACTTTCTGCAAAGGCTATTTCCCTTAATTTTATCCTGTATTGATATGAAGGTTTGCACATCTCTCAAAATTAGGCTCGACGCCTTGGTCTTCAAACTAAAAATATTATAATGAAATTTAGTTTGGTTTTTGGTTTTTAAAACACTAATTGTAAATTGTATTAGCCATTACAGATGAACGAATTTGAAGGCGGGGGAATAGCCATTGGCCTAAGCACCCACATGCATGCAGACCCTGTATGTGCGACGCTGCTGTCAAGGCATGGAGCGACATGCACCGCCACGCCTCCATTGCCTACCCTCCCTTCTTCCACCCTCCCGGCCTGCGAGGCCGAACTCCTCCAAACACCAACACTCAATCCCCCACCTACTATGCCGCCAAATCCACCGCCAAATCACCACCCCACACAGATGTCAACCGCCACCTTTCGCTTCTCCGACTCTGCCATCAAGAAATGCCTGTCAGAGGTGCAAGAACGGTGTCCAGATGCCACCCCATTCGACGTGCTGCCGCTCTGTTTTGGTCTCGAACGGTGGCCGCAAAGGCGGCGGCCACAGTAAACACTTCTTGCACTCTATCCATATGCATTGAATTCCGTAAGAGACTCCATCCCCACTCCCACACGGATTCTACGGCAACGCCTTACATTTTTTCTAGCGTCTCATCCGAGATGGACCCATCAGAGATGGGATTTCTTCGGACACTTGGCAGATATTATACACCGCCACATGTCGTCGGCCCTAGTGGAAGAGAGAGTACTGGTCAGCCATAGAATGGTTAGAATCTCACAGGACTCCAAGGGCAAGTTGCCACCGCCTTTCAGAATGTACGGGCCGGAGCTACGTGCGCCAACTTGGAGAATGTCCTTGCCTACACTGCCGCGTTTGAAAGGACGTGAAGCCGGTGCACGTCGGATATCACATAGGGAATGTCGACAGTGAGGGGTTGATATTGTCCTCCCGTCGTCGGAGGAGGGGCTGGCGAGGACGGTGTCGGTGACGCTGCCTGTGGAACAGCTGGACAAGGTGTTGAATGACTGCGCTATCTTGCACCTGGAGCCGACGCTGCTTTTCAGCGCAAGTGATTGAAAGCCAAACGCAACATCCTAAATCCAATCCAATCCATTCCAATCCATTCCATTCCTTCCTTCCTTTTCTCAATAAAGAGGGTAATAACAAACAAGAAGAGATGAAATTGTCATTTCTAACTAGTAACAAGTATTTGAATCTCTCTTTAATTAATCATTTTAAGCCTCTCTTATCTTACGATTTCTGAGTTGAATTTTGTGAAGAAAATTTTAGTTGGTGGGGCTTAGACATTTATGTTAGCATCTCTTTAAGTTTGGATATGAAAGCCTTTCTCAATCATATATTCATATCACATCTCAATTACATTCTCTTCTTTCCAAAGATGGTTGGTTGATTGGTTGTTAATATCACAACTTGCACCTATTAAACCCTTTATTTGATTGTTTTAACTTAAGGTTTTTGTTGAACAAGGAGAGAGAGGTTGAGTGGGAGTGAGACTAAAAAAATCGACAGCAGTTACATAAGCCAATCTTCACGTCCACTGCCACAGTGGTGGCAATCAAAACTCAAAAGTTATTTACCTATCAAGGCAGGCAACCAACTGTAATCAACGAGTTTAATAAACTCATTGTTGAAAAATCCATATATCCTCATTTTCAACTCAATTCCTTTTTTTTTCTTTTTCCATTCAGGCTAGCAAGCAAATATGAAGAGATCTAAGATGTTGAAGGTTTTTAATCTAGTATACTTCCTCTATAATCTTACGTGATACGGAGAATCTAAAAATACCGTAATATGCCACTTAATATCTCATCTTTTACCATCAAAATGTAGTTATTTAATAAATATTTATATCTCCGACGTTTGATCGATCAATATGGTGAAGTTAAACCAAATGAACTTCAACTTAAATTGATTTAAGTTTTAAAATGAAGAATTTTGTGGAACAATTAATGTATAAGTCTCTCGTATAAAAGCCATACACTCAATAGAATAGTATTGTTTATAAAGGAAGATCACTGATATTGTCATGTGTGGAGCCCCTAAATGTTGGACTTTTTTAGAGCACTTCCGCTTTAACACAAAAACAAGCATAATCTGCTTCTGCTGCAGCACTCTTTTGGCTGTTGGTATCATGATTTTGGATTTTGAGCGACGTGGATACTTGCTCCTTGTATTCTTCTTCGTCTCCACTTGTTAGATTTTCCAGTGAGACTATACTTTTTTCACGTCTTGACTGTAGAGCTTAACTGGTTGGGTAAAGGATGGATAGAGGGTGAGCAGCAGATGATACAATCAAAAGAAAACTATAATGAAAGGTAAAAAGTTCATTTGACCATTTTGGAGGAGTTGTAAATAATGAAAGATTTGTTGCTTCCATAGATTTTAAGACGGCATAAATCTGCACAGCAAAGGAGGGCAGACAAGGAGGGACGAAATAACACCCTTTAAAGTTTAAAACACGAAAACACAAGAAAAGAAGTAGGGATGAGCTGTCGTCGGGCCGGGCTCAGTCTGGGACCCAAGACATTGCTATGGGCTATCGCTGGACTAATAGCTTGAATTGGGCCCCATAGATAACAACAATCCAATGACGATTGACGAGACAATCTTCCATTGGGCCCTTTTCTGCAAGACTTTAAATGAGTATAGTAGTAGGTTTTGTCACATGGTTTTCACTTTTAAATCTAGTTTTTGAATTTATGGTATTTTGAAATATTCGTATCCATATATCAAACTTCATTCTAAATCAAAGCTTTTAGATGTGTAATAGGCAGGCAGCTACCTACATAAATGAGGATAAAGATGCAATTATATGATTCATTTGAAATTCAGATGAGCAATTGAAGTAGAAACCATACAATTTGACGGCTCGTACACTTTTTTGCCTTTCCACCTAAAAACATCTCATCCTTCGAATGGGTGATTCATCGAATGAAAAAAATTCATTCGAACGAATGGACTTTAAAGTGAAGTTTTCAAAAGAGGTCGTTTCTCGACCGATTTGTATAAATAAGGTATCAAAATTCATCTAATCTGAATTTTATTAACTCCGTGACTGATTTTAAGTAAAAAGGATATAGTTTTGGGCTTTAAAAAATCGTACCCAAAGAATTAAGAGAGAAGTTCTATAATTCTTTGGGTTCGATTTTTTAAGCCCAAAACTATATCATTTTCACTTAAAATTAATCCCGAAGTACATAAAATTCAGATTAGATGAATTTTGGTACATTGTTTGTAGAAATTGGTAGAAAAATGGCCTTATTGAACGAATGAATTCCTTCGTTCGAAGGAAGTAGGCTCTAGAGTGAGATTTTCAAACGAGGCCATTTTTCGACCGATTTCTACAAACAAGGTACCAAAATTCATATAATCTGAATTTCATGAACTCCGGGACTGATTTTAAGTGAAAATAGTATAGTTTTTTTAAAAAAAAATCGTATCGAAAGAATTAAGCGAGAAGTTCCTTAATTTTTTAAATACGATTTTTGAAGCTCAAAATTATACCTTTTTCACTTAAAATGAGTCACGAAGTTCATAAAATTTAGAGTAAATAAATTTTAATACCTTGTTTGTAGAAATTAGTTGAGAAGTTGTTTTGTTTGAAAATTCTACTTCACAGCCCATTCGCAAAAATTCATAAAAAAAGATTTTTTGAGTGCCTGTATGGGCTCCCTTAATAATTTTGTATTAAATTGAAATTGGGCTTAGGCCCTACGTATATAAATTCAGGTCGAGCTTGGACTTGACTCGTTCGAATTAATTTGGACTCAGGCATAAATCTTTAAGAGGCTTGAATTAATAAAAGAAAAAGTTGAACATCCATCCATCCTTGTAGAACCTGTCCATAACTGAATTATCTATGGTATCAGTCATATATGGCGGACTCCCACGTGAAGGGGGGACCAGGCCTATACCAGAGAAGGGTTTGAGGATGGAAACAAAGTGGCATAGTGGGTCATCACTTCCACTCATTGCAAACGAAGCACGTGCCTGTCGGAGAAGGGTAAGTTGGTCACATGAAAAGGTTAATTGCTTTTCAAAATCTTACATAGTAGCAATGTTATTAAATTCGATCCGGCCCGTAAGTAAACTGTGACATGGCTATAGATACGGGTTGAGTCATTCAGAAACCCATCTGCCTTAAAAACTCTTGAAAACCCAGTGTGACTCGTAGTTTAACTCGGTTTCAATAATCAAATCGTGACCTGGCGAATCTTAAAACCCTTTAAAAAAAACTCCAACTCTGCATTCTTTTTCTATTGCTTTCCTGAACTTCATACTGATAGGCGAAAAAAAAAAATAGAAAGGGCGACTTTATTATGCAGATGGGCCGAAGAAAAAAAAAATAGAGAGGGCGACTTCATTATGTGATGGACCGAAGAAGAGAAGAAATAAAATAGAGAGGGGCTGCTGGTTTTGTTTTAGAGAAGGGGTTTTTGTTTGACAAAGAGGGAGGAAGAAAGGGGCTTTTTAAGTGTTGATGAGATTGGGGTTTTCAAGAGCAAGTGAGTTACTTAAAGATCTCAAATGAGCAATGTGTTTTTAAAAAATATTTTAAAGGGCTTAATATTTTCTCATAATTTCATTCATTCTATTATAAATATAAATAAATAAATGGAATACATGAGAGGCAAAAAATTCAACCAAATAAAATGTAGTTATCAAGATTAGTTAAATGGGAAAATTCAATTCATTTTAAAGGTTTTTTATTTTATGCAAATTTATAAATTAGGTGATTCAAATAAAAAAAGTATTTATATTTCTATTTGTTATTTATTTATAATTTCATAATAATATTATGAGATTGTAATAAATTATATAATGTAGACTTGTGGTATTTGAGTTGGTTTATTTTTCAATTCAAACTCGATTTGAGACTCGTCAAACTCGTTATAAATGAATGAATATAATATTCTATCTGAGCGTCTCCTATTTAGATATTTAATATAACAGTCTATCGAAGCGACCCATGCTAAATTTTAGATCATGATATTTTATAAAAAACGTAAAAACCAATCGACTTTCAATCTATTTAGCTATTATGTATATTACTACATTTGGTGTATCCTCTTTTTAATTGTTTTAAGGTGTTTTATAAAAAATAATGTTGGATTAAAATTAATTATAATAAGCTATGAATAGATCAAAATTTGAATTTAAAATTATATTTTTAGTCACTTGATTATTTGTAAAACTCACATTTTATTTTATTTTTTTAAAATAGTTTTTACTTAAAATTTTATTTCAACGAAATTAAAATTAATAATATAATATTATTTATAATATTATTTATAATATTATATTAATAGCACGGGTTTGACCGGGGTTGACTACTGGTCAACTTGGTTGAACCTTATTTAACCCACCCTCCCTCAAAGACGGGTCGCTCCACGGGTCGGGTTTTAAAACATTGGATAGCATAAATGCTGTGTTTTTGAAATATTAACTATGATTAATAATATCAAATATTTCAATTTTTTTATTTTTTGATTTTTTTTATGAAAAAAAAACTCATACAAAATATAATATTTAAAAAATAAAAATAAATATTGATAAAAAAATTATCAGAAATTTATCGAAATATTATCATGATATTACCATTTATCATGATTTTATTGAGAATTTTTCAAAAATTCATCCATTTTTTTTGTTTCATCACCAATTCAACATTAGAACTTTTGATCTCCAATTTTCCCGTCTTCTTAGATTTCCTCTAGACTTGTAATGTGGGACTTGTTCGCAGCCCCAACAATCTCCCTTCGAACGAGACCAACCATCCCGTCCACCTGAAGGATCTCCTTAGATTAAATGAGGTAGTCTAAGACGTAACTCTATTACCACTTGTTAAGAACTTGTGTATGCTATCCAAAAGACTAGAATGTTAGGTGAAGTAACCTAAATTATTTATAAATTTCTATATTTCCATCTACACTTTCAATAAGAAACTCTTTTTAACCTCAACACCACTTACTCCTTGAGGAGAATATGGCCAACTACACGACCACTTTGGATTGTTCGTTGATGGACGCAAGCCGTAAATCCTAACAAATCAGAGAAAGGGTGATAGTCTTAAAAGTTCAAATATATTGATTATAATTTTTTAAAACTTTCATATCGATCGAATCATGTAACATGGCCACTGAGCAGTGGCAGCCGAACCACAGAAGCAAAGAGTTTCCTTATTCGCAGAATAGCACCCCCGTTTAAGTGTCAAGTGGCCTGAATCTTATCTTAATTTTTTTTAAATAATATATATAAATATAAAATTATTAAAAATTACCTTCATCAGATCCAACAAACCCTTGTTTTAAAAAAGCTATAATAGGTTTAGGAACTGAAGCAATGAGTTAAAGTAAATAAATTTTAGAATCTCAAGAGTTTTAAATGCATGACTTGATTGAATCAACAACAGTAATTTGAGCCACATAGGGTTTACAAACATAAGAAAGGAGTTAGAAATCATAAGATGATAAAGATGGAAGTCCAACATGATATATAATAGGCTAATGGAGTCTATTCATATCAAACATTAGATTGTTGTGTATTTAGAGTTAAAAATGTTGATTTTAATGAATAGAAAATTCATAATGAGAAACAATCATTGATCTTCTCTCCAAGTATACATTCAATATTTCACTGACCCAATTTGATGCTTTATATAGGACTCTAGTTTTTCCTCATTTCACCGAGTTAACAGTTGTAGTCACTCACTCTTACCATCTCTCTTCAAAACTAGAGTAATTGGCTTAAATGCTAGTCTGGCCTTGAAATGAAGGCAGACTCACTGCTTTGGGATTTGGAAAGCAACTAGTCAAGGCTCTCTTGAGCCATTTATTTCATTCATTGGATTTCGACCTACCCCCTTCATCACCACAAACTCGGCAACTGCATAACAATGGCACCGAAACCACTGCTCTGTTTGCTATCCAACTCAGATAATATCGTAATATACTACTTATTTCAAATATTAAAATGATCTGCGTAGTATAACACTATAACTCACTCATCTAACCCAACTTAGAGGGTTTTTTTTATAAAGAGAGTTTTCATTCTAATAATAATGGGCTTTTTGAGAGAAATGATTATGATTTTTTTTTTTTATATTATAATATGAGTTATAATCAATGTTTTTTCAACTTACTGTTTAAAATATTGGTTTGCTGCTGTAGTGAGGAGCCGAACATTCTACTGGTGGTTTGATTGACAAAATTTCCCTTTTTTTATTTCTAAAGAAAAGGATAATTTCAGATTAACTATTTTTTTTTTTTAATACCAAGATTAACTAGTTTACACTCTCCGAAGGGCAACTGTTTTAATTACTTTTGTGATACCTTGTACCTACCAAATTGATGTGGGAGTCCCACATCGGTTTGAAAGGGAGAGAGGATGGGGTATATTTGAGGCTACTCAATGGTATCCAAAAGCAAAACCTTGCAAGGTGCAGAGCGGACAATTTCTTGCTGAGTCAAGCCCTAAATCTGTATTTGGGTCGGGTCGTTACAAATTGGTATCAGAGCCGAGCTCAACACTCAGACTGTGTGGGCCTTTGATCCTTCCCTGGAGTAGTTGAGCTGGACCGGGTCAAGTCGGGGACGACTCGAGGCTTTAGAGAGATGATTGTGATACCCTGCCCATTGTGAAACACACCAAACTGATGTGGGAAATCCCACATCGGTTTGGGAGAAAGAGGATGGTGGGTTTATTTGAGGCCACCCACCTCTACTCTAGTGTGAAGCATTTTGGGCCTAACCATGTGAGTCAGGGCACAGGAACAAAACCGTGCGGGCTCACTTGTGTGCGAGGCCCAGAGCGGACAATATCACACTGAGTTGGACCCTAAGCCCTGTGTTCAGGTCGGGTCGTTACAAATTAGTATCAGAGCCAAGTTCAATACTCGGACTGTGTGGGCTTTCCTCCTTCCCTGGTGTTGTTGAGGTGGGCCGAGTCGAGCTTAGGGCAGCTCGAGGCCTTAGGGGGGGTGATTGTGATACCATGCCCATTGTGAAACACACCAAACTGATGTGGGAAGTCTCATTTCGGTTTGAAGAAAGAGGAGTGGGTTTATTGAGGCCACCCACCTTTACTCTAGTGTGAGGACATGGTCAGGCCCAGGCATAAAATCGTGCGGGCTCGCTTGTGTGCGAGGCCTAGAGCGGACAATATCACACTGAGTTGGACCCTAAGCCCTGTTTTCGGATCGGGTCGTTACAACTTTAGACTTTTCTCCCCTAATAGTAAAAGAGGCCATATAAAATAATCCTCTCTGAACTATTGTTATAGTGAAAAGTCGGTTGAAAAGGTCTCTATTTAAATATGTGACTGATAAAAAAGTACCTTTGTTAAATCAATTTACTTATCTTTTTTAAAGGTTGTAAATGTAGTTATTAAAAAATTATTTAAACTGATTAAATTTTGGAGAACTTAAAAACTTGATTGATTTAATCAAGATGATTTCAATGGATCGCTTGGCACCAATTTGCAATAATGATCCTTGTCAACTGTTGATTTTCCAATGTCATTTGTTTTAGTTCATTCATCCTCATAGTCAATATGGCATTCTTTTTCTTCTTATTAGAGAACTTTTTTCTTATTTAAAAATAGTTATTTGACATATACAAAATACCCGTGGGAAGTTCGCTGACCTAAATATAACCTCTCTTAACCTTATTTGGTAATAGAGGGGTGAATATTTACCCCTCTCCCTCCCCTTTTGAAAAGAGCATGGGAATTTTCAGGAAACCCTCACCCCTCTTTACCCCTCTATGCATCTATGGAGCAAAAATATTTTAAAATATTTTTTAATTGATTAATATAATTTAATAATTATGTTTCATAAATTTTTATTTTTATTTTTTATTATATGGATTTAATAAAAAATATTAATTCTGATAAATTGTTAATATTTTATTTGAAGTGCTCGTTAATGCATGAGAAATGTATGTAGTAGTGAGATATTAGATAAAGGAAAATCGCCAAAATGTCTATTCTAAGGGGTGATTCTGTCGAAATTTCAATAGGGTCTCGGAACTCCAAAGAGTTTGAAGTTCATGGTAATCTCTTTGCAGCAAAATAAAATAATCTTTCACACATGTTGGGCATGTGATCGGAAATTTGTAAAAAAAAAAAATTTAGTCATGCGTCTCGGAGTTCAACCCGTGACAGTTTTAATATTAATTTTATCTTAGTTGTAATTTATTAAAACTATTATAATAATTTATTATATTATATAATTCATGTCACCAAGGAACAAACTATAATTTTTTATGCAGAGATATGTTGACATTTTTATTCATTTATCGAGATTTAAATAATAATATCTAAAAAAAATCTTTTTTTTTTCGGTTAGAACGCAAGTGTTCATTTTAAATTATAATTATAAAAAATAATCTACAAAAATTGGATAATATTATTATAAGCTATATTGTTAGGATTTACTTCATGAATATTATTTAATAATTATAATAATTTTTTCATAAAATTGTTAATATATCAGATTATTTTTATTTATAGTTACCAAATAATATTTTTTACCCTTCGGTGAGTTCTTACTTTACCATTACAGTTACCAAACAAGATAAGAGTAACTATTTTTTAAGGGTGACCCCTGCTCAAAGGTAACTCCTATAAAATTTACCCCTCATCCAAACGCATCCTTAGTAATTTGCACCTGCACAAGGTTGTGCATACGCAACACTATGCAAGTGGCCGGCCTAGCAGGGCCCTAGTTGGGGTCTTAGGGACCTTTGTTGACCTCTCTTCTCAAATTTTTTTTAAATCCTTTTAAAATGAAGTTCATAAATGTTTATCCACCTCTAAATATCAACTTTGTTAAAATTTATTTTTCATCCAAACGCAATCAAAGTCCATTAAAAACTGTGATTTTTAAAGATCTAAAATTCAACAATAGAAAATAGGGAAAGTTTTGTATGTATTTTAAATTTTTAATCCAACGATAAGATCAACTTCAATTAAATTTAAATTGAATACAGATCTAATTCACAGAATGATACGTGCATGAGGGACTTAGACTTTAGAGCAAAAATGAGGCACAGATGGGCCCCACTTTAGGCTAACAAGCATCAGTCGCACACACTTGACTGTCTTGTTGTATATGAATTCTGGACTCTGCAAAGTTGGGTAAATGCAGTGAACGGTCCAAGGTTTTTGGATAGTTTGGTCATATTATATAAGGATATGCAGCCCTAATAATGATGAAGGTAATTTTATCAAACACTTCAAAATTTCAGTTCGGACATAAGTGTATGAGATCACTTGAATTAAGTCATGTGATAAGGTAGAAGATGGGTGCATATGCATGAGACAAATTATTGAATTTTGATTGTTTGATGATTTGATCATATGAAATCTGTGTATTCTTGATTTGATTCTAAGCTATACCCATTTTTTTTCCTCTCTTTACTCATACCTTAGTTAAAAAATTTCTCAAAATTTCCTATAGATGGAAGGATGATCTAATCGATCAACTTATTCAAATTCATTAGTCGCAGCCAAGGAAAGGGCGTGGTGGTGGTGATGGCGGTGGTCAATATATACAATTTTTTGTTGAAGTTTAAAAGATTAATTGATTTTTTAAAAAGAAATGGTTAGAAAAATGTGCTATTAAGAAAAGAGAAAAAATATACTATTGAGAAAAGAGAAACTGTCAAATATGATGGATTGAAATGAAAAAAAAATAGTATTAAAAAATTTGTTAAATTTCATTGAAATTCTTGTAACGATCTATCTTTCTAACACAATATTGTCCACTTTAAATTTGAAAAACCCTCACAACTTTGCATTGACTCTAAGTGTCACCCTTGAGCCAAAAAACCCTTGTACTAGAAGAGAGTAGTGTGGGAGATAAAATTCTAATATCAATTCCATTAAAATACGTTAAAATTAATGTTCACTTCAATATTAATTTTGATAAAACTAATTCTTTTTTTGTTATAAGATAATTTAATACTGAAATTTTAATTTGATAGCGCTGCCCATATATTATATTTAATAAAAATATAATTTATTCTATTAGTATTTTCAATTCAAGAATTAGTGGATTAGATTCAATATGTCCAATAATGGGTTGGTGTGATTTTTTGAAAAGAACATTTTTGAACTGTTTTTCAAAACAATTGGCTGTGAGAATATACATTTTTAGAATATTGTAAAAAAGTTGTGTAAACAGTCGAGAGTTGAAGGCGGGGGCAGGAATTAGGGAGGTGGCGCGAGACAGCGGAAGTTTCACAACGAATTAAATCCTACCTCGAATTAAACGGACATGGCCCAATATGGGGTGCCGCTGCCCCGCTGCTGAATGTAGAGAAAAATGCCTACTGAATGCGGGCAAAAACCAGGGCATTCTTGTCATTTCCTCCTCTTAATAATATAATGGACAGTCCCCCGACGTGGCAGCCTGGGGTGAAGCACGGATAGATAAAGCCCCCAACGAAGCGGAGACGCCGCGCCCATTCCTCTCTCTCTAGAGTCTAGAAGGAGTCGCCCCAATTCCAAGATCCCCCGTCCACTTTCCTCCTCCCCCGTGCTCCTCTCTTCTCACTCCTCCAAGTCCAAATTGAAACCCAATTATTAATGCATACTGATTTAATGCCAATATAAAGGTGGAGACCATCAGAGAGAGAGTGGAATCTCATTTCCCTGAAACCCCCACGGGTCACGGCCCAGAAACGGGAACGAGAGAGTAAGAGAGGAATCAGAAGCGGAGTTTGCAGAGGGTAGAGGAATCAGAAGCCATGAAACCGGGAGAAACGGCTATCCGGTCGCCGCTGGACAAGCCACTGGGGGAACTTACAGAGGAAGACATCTCACAGCTTACGCGGGAAGATTGCCGCAGATATCTCAAAGAAAAAGGTCCGATTTTTTTTTCCACCTTTCCTTATTTTAATTCCCTTCTTTGTCATCCTCTTCCTCTTTCCATTCCTGGATATTTGCCGAAGGTGGGATCTGACAAGGGAAAGAATAGAAATTACGGACGGACACGTATCACTTTCTGATTCGTCCTTTCAGGTATGCGCCGGCCTTCCTGGAACAAATCGCAGGCGATCCAGAGGTCATCTCCTCAAGACGCTGCTCGAGACGAGGGCGGATTCTGCCGACGCCAGCGACGCGATCCGCCTCAAAGTCGCTTCTGTCGCTCCCGAGCCTGAAAATCTGACGCAAGTGAGTTCCGTTCCCCCTTCTGTTACCTTTCTTACACACACGTACTATTCTTTCCCTCTCGATATTAACATTTTTTCCTGCCCTCCAATTGGCAGATGGAATCAGCGTCTCCAGATGAATCGACGTCTGATCGGACCAAAGATCCCTTGCCATCGTCCGTCGCCGTCGATGCCTCGTGTCAGATTCCAGCAACCGCGAATGGGCCGTTTCGGCTCGAGACTAGCATTTCCCCCAGGTCTGATTCTCTCCTTGTGCTGTGGTTAATTTTGTTGTCTTCTTTCCCATTCCTGTTGCTAACGTGCGCCGGAACAGAACTCGTCGGTTGGCGTCGTGAAACCTAACAAATGGTCCCGATCGACGATTACAGAGCCCTCCGGCGCATGTTAGAATCTAGCAGAAGGGCCTTTGTTCTCTGCCGTATTTTACACTAAAGATGAAAGGAGGAAAAAATGGAATTACCGCAATTTTTTGCTGTTATTTGTGAACGGCTGATTTTTCGTGGCGTGGCCGTGCTAAGGTGCGTGGCGTGGTCGGAGAGAACCCGAAAGGCCACTGATGGTGGCCTGGGTTCCGGTGGAGGAACTCGACGTTTTAGTGACGTTTTTTTTTAACATACATTATGGTGCTGCCCGGTGCATGTTAGCATTTTCACTGATGGGATGATGCCTTTTAGTGTCTCGCAGGCATGCGTGTGGTGCCCAATTCAGTGACGTGGGTTATATCCAAACTGACCGTTGATCTGGTGGGCCATCCTGCAACCTCCATGCCCAAATTGTCTCCACATTTTAGGCCTTTTCCCTGTGGCCGCTGCATCATGGAGCCCAACGCACTTGATGAACGGTCGTGATCTTTTATGACACAAGTGGAGTTTTGGTCGGTTCCTCTTCCACCGTTGTAGTCATACTTAGGTGGTTCCCACCAGTGTTTTGGAAGTCTTTCCCTTCCGATGCTACATCCGAAAGGGAATGGGAGGCCGTACGGTTGAGTGGCTTTCTAGTTGGAATCGAACTAGAGTTTTTAAACCATGGTCAGGAGTGTGGAATCGAGCTCTGCTTAAAATCTACTCTACAATAAATAGCTACCACCGGGTAAATTTGGCAGCTCACAGGGGTGACTACTACTCCAATGTCACAAATGCCGTTTTGAGTGGCTCTCTGGTTGGAATCGAACTAGAGTTTTTAAACCATGGTCAGGAGTGTGGAATCGAGCTCTGCTTAAAATCTACTCTACAATAAATAGCTACCACCGGGTAAATTTAGCAGCTCACAGGGGTGACTACTACTGCATGCCGTTTTGGATAAATATTGTTGGACAAGGAAATCAACGAGATATTTTAAAGTTTGACGTGACGTGATATTCTCAAATAATTTCATTGATATATTTAAAAATAATAAAAATTACATTCAATTAAATACAAATAAAAAATGATATGTAAAATTGAAATGATTATTGATAATTTTGAGGAACTAGGGATTTGAATTGTATCATGATATATCATGTTGTTATTGTATTGTCACTATGTTGCCTTAGCTATTTTCTATGTATCACGATTAAGAATGTGTAATTTACTAAAAAAATCTAGTTCTTATTCTAAAATTAAATTGTTTACTAAAATAAGATCAACATGTGCCAATATTCATCATGACGTTCATTATCCCATCAAATTAAATAGATGAAATCTTTAATGAGATAAATAAATGTATAAGCATATAATTTAAATAAAATAAAATAATTGAAGTGCTTAGGAATCACTTGGGTGCCATTAGTATTGTATTTTCGAAATCAGTGAATCGTAAAGAATCTAACGAGGCGAAATTTCTTACTATTCGGAGAGTCTTAAATCTAGGGTCTGAATTAAGGGGGGTTAGAATAATCATTGAAAGTGATTCTTCCAATGCAATCAAATGGGCCAGCGGGGTGAAGCGTCCTCTTTAGAGGCTTGCCACTTTGGTAAGGAAGAAATCGGCATTGGAGGTATCCTTTTCACATGTTAGTCGCTTAGCAAATGGTGCGGCGGATTTCTTTTCTATACAAGACACATTTGATTTATCAGAAGGATAATAATTATCACTTGCATTTTTCTCAACCATGCGTGATTGCTACGGATTTTCTTTTTCACTTTAGATTGCTATGCATTTTTCGTATTTTCAATTTTACATCATTTAAATTTGAATAGTCTCTCTCTCTCCCTTGCTCGCATGGCAGTATCTATGAGATCAATGAGGCTTGACCGCGTTCTTACTTAAAATCTGTTGGGATCCATTTGATGATCTTGATAATCAGTCTCACATGGTACCCTTACCTTTTGGAATCAAATTTAGGGTCGGAAATATTCCCCACCTTTGAATCGAGTATTATTTACTACAAGTATTCATCTAATGAGATTTAAGTGTTAGAATGGGAAAGTGATTTTTGCAAACCCCCACCTTTTAGCCACCGTGCACTTCTTCTATGTGAAATTTTGATTTTGTCCAAACTCAAATTTCCTCCACTCCTTCTAGCTTTTTTTATGCAAAATCGAAATTTCACATAAAATGAGGTGCATAATAGATAAAAGTGAAGGTGCAAAAATCACTTCCAGACAGAATAATAGTCTTAATAGTCTTACGAATATTCCTATATTGTCGAAGTGAGTTTGTTTCCATGTTATTCCCAAGGGGCTAGCGTATTGGGTTGGGGGCTTATGCCGCAATTGGTCAACCGATCGTTTCTTTGACCTCTTATCTGTTGGCATTAGTGCTTAAGAATTCTGTCGACCAATACAGTTATAATAGAAAATGATCTAATGAACATTTATTGAATTTTAATTTAAGATAAAATATATTTGGTTTATATATGGAATTGTCTAAAATATATGTTTTTTTATTGCCTTTGCGTCTGGAATTGATACTTATCGGGAGAAGAGAAGAGAGTTTCTTTGTGCACATGTGGTGTATGGTAGCTAGTCTATGGTTGTGTCTGCCTGAAGGTAGTGTAGCTTTGAAGTAGAATCTGATTTGGAGGTCTGCCTGTCGGTCTGATTGCGCAGACCCTATCTTATCTGGTGGTGTTAAATCCAGGAGAAGTGCCAAACGTCTTTTCCTTCGTGGTTTTGTTATGGCAAGGAAAGTTTTTTTATTTTTTCCAGGAACGGGACATACAGAGCTGACAATTGGTAGAGAAGAACCTTTACATTTAGCGAAGAGATGGTATGCTAAGATGGGTAGAGATCTGGTCTTAGATACCACCTCCCACCCACTCATTTATTTTAACTTCACCTCTCCTCCAAAGCTGATTTAGGCATCCATAAGAGTCACCTTTTCAGAGCTGTATACATCACACCTGTGCTGCCTTCGCACTTTAATCACCAACCAATGGCCATTACCCTCATCTGATGACCGTACTCTCTGCTGTGGCCTGTGGAGGTTGATCGAGGAGCATGGTTGGACATTAATTATTTAGCATGTGAATGTACCTGACCTATATGGCTATATCACTATGACTAGGCGTGGGATTCACAGTAGATGGGCCGCTATTGCAGGGAAGCGTACTACTTATCAGAAGAGTTGGAAAAAGCTCTAAAATGACGAGGTAGAAAAAGGATCAGATAATTTTTAATACGAAGAAAGCCGTTGCGTCATAATGGGATTAGCCTTCGCTGGAAAATCATATAATAGATTTCTTGCTAAAAAACATGCATGACTTTGTTTGTTCGCCTCTTTGGTTATGAATCTGGTTCGTGCAATGAAACCTAGTTAACGGAGCAACCTAAGGAAGAAGGGGAAATGTATTGAGGCCGATCAATCCATTGTTTGAATTTGTAATGGACACATCCTTGCTCTTTGAGACCGTTCCATGTAATTAATGTCTTTTCAACTGGGATTTGGTGTCGACCCTAAACTGACTCATGTTAAAATTCTTTATCCACATTTCACAAGTCATTTTAGTGTTGCCCAAATCAACACTCTTCACGGGAATAGGCTGCTGTTATTGTGCAATGCTTCTTTTTGTGAAAATACTTCGAGCAGCGGTATAAATCTTGACTGATACGGTGCGTATGCTTTTTGAGAATCAAGATATCTCTGCTAATACTTATCGTATAGGCTAGAGATAAAATAATTCGGCCAATTTCTCTTTTTTTTAAAAAAAAAAAAAAAGAATATTCGATTGTGGGTTTGATCAATATTTATATTTTTTATTTTTATTTAAAAAAAGTCTTATTTTTTAAAATATTTTTTTTCAAAAAAGATGTCACCAAGATTTTCTTTTTTAAAAAAATTGAAGAAAAAAATCTATGTTGAGATCTCGGCCGCCGAAATCTTGATTCAGCTGAATTTTCCGAGTCACATTTGATTTGATTGTTGGAGGTGTTTTTGCGGCAATCAGCTGTCCGACTCAACTATTGGAACTAGAAACAGGATTTAAGTTGTGTAACGACGTGAAGCTATTTAATTAATTATTTAGAGTCAGTTCCGTTTTTCATCTTTAGAGTAAACATCATTCAAAAGTCGATTTAAATAATTATTGGAAGTGTAGTCTTAAAGACTAAGATCAGCGTCGAGTTCAGATTTACTAAATCTTAATCGATGACATAATGGTTTGATGACACCTGCGAGGCGTTCATTTGCGAATAGATTGATTTGATTTATAATGGGTGTTTTTTCAACATTTACTTTTCCCATGGAAAAAGGGCCAAATAATCGAGTATTTCTTTCTGGTTTAATACAAAAAGTATTCTCAATTGTTAATTTCTTCTGAAAACACCTACAGTGGAACCCACTTTAAGGTTACGGAAATCGTTGTCGTTGTGGGCCATCGTTGTGTTCCATTTAGTACTTGGGACACGTGGCACTTGCCCCGGATCGTTTGAGAATTTTCTCTTCGGGCCTGATGGGTGGAGGCCCACGAAATTATGGACTTCACCCTTCTCTTGTCCATCCGCTTTGATTGTCCGATGTTCCTTTCAATCGGACGGAGCTGAACTCAACTCATCACTTCTGTGGGTGCAGCTGCGGGGGTGACAGGGCAGCGAACGGCGGGCCGGTGGGCCAGATGACCATCTTTTACGACGGCAAAGTGAACGTTTACGAAGGCGTACCGGCCGAAAAGGTAACTGTTGTCTTGCCACTATTTTTTTCTTGGGTGAGTGCTGGGAAGAAAATCCGTTTATGCCTCAGCTTTCAGACGTGTGACGGGGTTTCTTTTCAATGACAGGCGCGAATTATCATGCAAATGGCGGGAAGCCCCAATTGTGCGCCCTTCAACACGGCAGCAACTGCATCTCCGGCAGGGAGGCCATTTCCTTGCCGCACGCCAACCGAGCCTGCCAGAATGGGGCCGCCGGCTCCTCCGCTGTCTGCGATTTCCCCAACAACAGGCGACGGGTATGTGATTATGTATTGTGTATTGTTGTGTATGGATGATTTATGTGCGGAACCGTTCCTTGGGCTATTTGGGGGCACTTTGAGCTGCTTCTCTCAAGTCTCAACTGCTGGTATAAGTGGGACAAACGGTTTCTTTTCCACGTGAAACTCCGGCAGTGTTTTTTACCACTTCTTCCCTTGCCGGGCGCACTGTTCGATGGGTCACATGCATTGGTACTGCAACCCGCTCTTTTCTACACTTTTCCATGTACTGTTGTCAAAATCTGTAGCCCATGCCGTTCTTTTTTACTGTGGTCCTGTGAAGTTTGGGCCAGCTGCACTGGGAAGTGGTCCGAGTTACTGCCATGGAGGGACTATTCTCACCATGTAAAAGGCCTTCACGAGAAATTATCCATTCTGAATCATCATTTTCGTAGTTCTACCTTTTCTTGGCATTATTTTGCCATACTAAAACTCTATTTATTTGGCAATATCTTATCGACTGACACTATTATTGATTATAAAGTTCATCACTCTAATATCGATTATATTCTAGACATGAATATAAGAAAATTCATGTAAAAAAATACTCTATTTATAGTTTAAAGACAAAAAATTCTAACTCTGACTTGAGCTTACTTCAATAGAAAGTATATCTCAAAATTCATGATTTAATCCTTTGTTCACAGTGGATAATTTCTTAGATGGTGAAATGGGGAATCAAATCTAGTGTGATTTTTTTTTGTTTTGGATCATACAAGTATCTTGACTCCACATTGGAGGTGAGATTTTTTTTTGTTTTGGATCATACGAGTATCTTGACTCCACATTGGAGGTAAGATTAATCACACATGTGTAAATTTCTCAATCCACACAAATC